>JARVGW010000750.1:13702324-13722153 GCA_031762495.1 Anablepsoides rubrolineatus
TGCTTTTTAATATAAAAATAGGGGGGGTCGTATTATACATGAGATCGCATTATACACGAATAAATACGGTAGTTGTATGAATAGCCAAATCTAACTCAAAGGTCAATCTCACCCCTCCTCCCAGGTTTTAGTCCAACTCTTACTTTTTGTGTGTTCATGCCAAGGAGTGAGGTTATCCCAATTCTTTCTAAGTGTTAGGGAAGGGCAATTTATTTGACCCGTTGAAATTGAGATTATTCAGGGGCACATTTCAAACAGTCCAAACTTCCCAAATGTTATGTACTTTCAAAAATCTCACAAGCATTGTAATTTTACATTTGGTATATTGTCATAATTTTATTTTCTTTGTCATAAAAATCATTGCAATGCCAAGTTTAATGTATTCTGATGTATTATATTTGATATAACTAATATTTGGTAATAATCTTCCTTAATGAATAACATTTAAATAACAAAGTCTGTTTGATAACCTGAGAATATTGACATTCCATCAGTTTACGTAAAATAAATCATCAATGATGTGATCGTATCTTTGAAGGGATGGACCTTTTTCACCTTTTGTGACTATGAATTAAGCACCTTGAGGTATGTATAGAGGTAAGACTTAAGACTCATCCATTTTCAATGTTCTTGTCTCCACATAGCATTGTTATCATGACAGACTTCAACTTGTAAATTATAAAACATCTTTAAATGATAATCACTGGTTAGGCCTTTAGAGATAGTCTCAGTTCCGTGAAGCTCCCCGTCCAAGTATTAGGAGCCTGGCTGACAGACTCCACAATGTGTGGGGGCGGAGCTTCATCCGAGCTGAATGGCGACCCTGCCGTCTCACTATGGGACGCCTCATGCAGTGCTTTTAACAAGCTGCTGTGTCTCCCCTCTTAATAAGCCCAAACAAGTTAATCCAATCGACACACTCAAACCCTTTCTTTTTCTTTAACAAGGCACTGCCTCTAACCCGTTAATCCCTGGCTCCCCCCTCTCTGTCACCATACCGTCACATGAATGGAGGAAGAGTGAAAGCCTCCATTAAGGAAGGACGGGGCAGTGAAGCCCCCTTTTCGGCTCAGCACTTTCCACACCCCGGCGCTAAATAATTTGCACTCATACTGTAAATTCAAAACACCCACACACTAATGCTCACATGTGCCTGGTATAAAACTGCTCTATTTGGACGGGGCACACAATGAGAGGGGTTATGTTCGCCGACCCCGATCCACATGCACGAAATGACAAAAAAAAAATAAAAATACAACCCACACACAAACTAAAACTCTGAGGGGACGTTTGCCAACAAGCACGCACTCTGGGACATAAAAAAGGCATTGTTAACAAACCCTCCCAGCTCCACAAACAAGAGCCACTGATTCCCTAACAATACAAGCCCCTGGATGCACTCACCCACCAGCTCCGCGCAACCTCCCACCAGCACAATAAATAACCTGCACAACAAAAGGCCATTGTGTGTAAAAAGCCTACAGTTTGGCCATTACTGCCATGATATACAGTGTTGGAAAGACATATTGGCAGCTGACTATTATACATGCAATTTACAGGAGCATGTCACTGTTATGAGGGAGCTTCTGCAGCCCAGAACGCAGAGCAGAGTCGTATTTATAATATGTTTCAGAGCAGATGAGGAGCGTCTTGGCAAAAACACTCATCTGCTAGCTTTCCGCATTCAAGTCAGCTTCAATAGCTTCACCCATGGGATGAAGGGTGAGGAATGTCTGGCAGTCCAATAGCAGTGCGTCGTCTGTCATCTCTAATCAAAACACGCCTGTCTACACTGATGTCAACCCTGTAATAGAAATGAGCACTAATTGACTTCACAGCCAACTCTTGCAAATAAATGCTTTACTAGGTTTGGTTATTCCTTTCAAAAGTAACAAAGCAATGAGCTGTTAAAGCTCGACACTTTTTTTATAGGAATTTGTAGGTCTAAAATCTATTAAGCTTAGAGTAACAAAGCTGTAGGTTTGCATTTAAACCAGATGTTGTTCATGTGTAATAATGAGCGGGGTAAGCCCTGAATGTAAAATTTTCCTGGTTCTCCACCTGAGCTGCAAATGTGGAGGTAAAGCTTTCGAGTGAATCAGAGTTGATCTGTCAGCGACTTTACAACCTGAAGAGAGCTCCATTAATTCCAGCAGAAATGACAGACACCAGCCTGCATGTGGGACAGGACTGGGTCGTTTGCTGGGTTTAGTGTCAGTTCTGATGAGAGAAGCTGGATCACCCCCACGATGCATCTTACTCTTACCACCTGCCCCCTGCACCCACGATTCTTAACAAGCTCGGCTACGCTACCACTCAAGCTGGAGAGAAACACAATGCATCATCTCCTGCAGCTGATGATCTCTGACTCACAGAGATGGAATCATATAGAGATCAGCTACTATATCTATCACATTCTGGAGATTGTAGATCATAGTTATAGTGTTAGGAAGCAATGAGTTGTCAATTCTCTAAAGTAAAACCTGCAGCTCTCAGTGGAAATTAAAGTTTTAGAGATATATCAATTTTTATAAACCTCTCTTTTCAAAACCACCTTGTTGCTGAAAAGTACAGCAGGTACAGTAAGCTGAAGGTGTATAGAATGTTATACATCCATCAGCCATACCTGACACATATTTCTATTTACCTCCAGAAGTCAGAGCACTGAGCTGAGAATGGCTTCACATCCAGTTTAACCATTTTCTGGGTCCAAGTTGACAAACCATACTTGGATTATGATTGTTGTGCTCAGTGACCAGAATAATTATTATTAGCAATACAAGATGATATATATAATGTATATAATGTATTTTTTTCAAACCATGCAGCAACACGTTGTGCAACAGAAGCACAACATTTATGCAGCTGATTTAATGAGATGCTGTCAGAAGTGCAAATAAACAGTTAATTACTGCAGCTATCACCATGTTTTATACAAGGCAGCCATGTTGCGTTTTCTGTCAGTGCTGGTGAAATTCTAACATAGAGAGGCATTTTGTTGGATTTTTCCTACTTGGAACTCCAAAATTCCACATTTTTAGTAAAAACTAAAACTCAAGTCTTTTAAGGATCGGCAGCTTACTTGACAATCTCTAAAAATTGCTAATTGCTCAAAACCAAACAAAAAGTAATTGTTCAACATATTTAAAAATCCCAATGCAGATTAGCTTTTTTTTTTTTTTTAAAGATTTATTTATTTAACGGCAGCCCTCATCCTTTAATTTGATGTAATGATTGTGTTGTCTGCACAGACAGAGAGACCGTTCACACCTTTAATTACCAGCATGGCACAAATAGCGGGCTCACATGACTGCGTCTGAGCTCCTGGCTAAAGACAAGAGCATAACTTCAACCTGTTGCATTCTTCTCTTCTTGTTTAGTTTTCCAGGTAATTTTTCCAGCTGTAATGTAACGTATAACCAACTTGACAAAAGTCTCAGGTTTGCCTCCTAGTCTGGGCTCTTTCTGGGTGGTACTTAAATGTTCTCTCTGTGAATGTGTGTTTCCTCTGGTTTCTTTCAACAGGCTAAAAACATGCATGTTAGGTTAATAGTCCCTAGGTGTGGGTGGGAGTGTGAATGTCTCATTTGGCCCTGTGACGTTCACATGGTCTCTTGAACAATGACCACTAGTGATGGGCACCAGCTCCTCCACAACCCAGAACAAAGAATGGATGGATGGATGGATGAATGGATGGATGGATGGATATTAAACACATCAGAACTCCACGTTTTAAAAACAAAGCCATTTTTTTCCTTATCCTTTGATTCCAACTCACCCTCCATACGGAGGACATCAAACATAAATCACAAACCCTCCACACTAACTTCCCCCAGATGTGAGAAACAAGCTGCGCTTTCTGTTTTTCCAGGCTGAGATTGATATTTTTCTCTGTAAACCCTATCACACACCATTTGTAAAGCATTGTTGATGTTGCAAAATTTCTTATCCCAACGTGACAAAATCCTTTATTGTCCCAGACAGATCCATTCACGGCTTAAACACAGCAACAATAAAACAACGGTTCTTTCCCCCCCTCTCTCCACCCGTTCTATACTGCCTGGCTTGAATATTCAAAACGTGTTCATTGTCTTTGTGTGCGTGTGTTTTGTTCGTTGTTTGTTGGGCTGTCATTTCTCAGTTTGGCTCCTGAACTTCAAAGAAAAGGCTTATGTCAGTTTTTGATGAAATAGAAAAAGCTTATAAGGTAAAAAAAAAAGAAAAGAAAAGAAAAAGAAAACCTTTCCGTGCTCAATGTTCCTCCCTCGAAATGTGTGTTTATTGATGGGTGTTCAATAAATCAATGGAATATAATTAAATTCAAACCAAGTGGGGCTTTTTTGTTGTTGCTGTTGTTGACCTGCTCAAGGCTGAGCTCAAACAGCATCCTGTGGATGGCCTGAGATGGTCCAAATGACAACTGTGCTGTCTTTCACTTGAAGATGTCACCGAGCCAATAGTCAGTCATGCATAGCCTTAGTGTTTGGGAGACCCACAAGGCAATCAAACAGTGCATCGCTAAGATGCTGACACTGATCTCATTTGATATAAGTCAAGTCTGACAAAGCCATTTTTGATCCACTAGAATATTAGAGGCTAAAAAACATTACGGACACCAATGCCCACAGCTACAGTAAGTCAGTTGAGAAAGATAACAGATATATTTTTCTCTACACATTTTCTCTTTTCTGTCGTTTTTGTCAGCAAGACTCAGCGGTCTGTCCCTTCACTCCAGCTGTTGTCATCGTCCCCCTCCCCACTCTAGAAGCTGGCCCTGGCCACGCAAGCATAGGGAATCCAGTTGGACAGAGTGGGAGGTGAGCCTGCGGTTGGTAATCACCTGCTGGCTGGTACGCGCAGATGGCACAAATATAAGCAAATGTTTATGCAGCGCTGATCCAAGGAGTCTTTCTGACAGGATGACAGACAAATGCAGGAACCTGAGAAACCCACAGCAGGCTGAGGAATTACCGCATGCAGATTTGCCGCTGAAAACTGTCAACTTGGCAGATAGGGAGCTACCTGTAGTGCAAACAAAGAGTTAAAACACTCATCTCTGTGCTGTTTTAACAGGGAAAGTGTAGACGTCAGGGCTGGAGGGATTGTCAAAATGGGTTGTAATGATATAAATGCTAAAAGTGGCGAGGATAAAGGTTATCAGCGAACTTGACCAGTGCACAAAAAGAATTAAGAAGTGAGGTCATCGACGAGATCAGAGCACGTTATCTCCTCCCTCTTTAAGGATTTTTGATACCTTTAATTGCTTTTGTGACCAAAGACCTGCTTTCTTCTCCAGGTTTTAAAGCAGCTATATTCACTCCAAAAGATGCATTTCTGACACACCAGAGGCAGATCATTTAACAACAACGGCTGCATGAAACTATCGCTAAAGTCAGGCGTGAAGTCTATTAGCTTTTCTGTCTCAGATGAAAGAATTTGGTTTAAGATGTGTAATTTGTTGATGCTTGCAGAGATTTGTTACGGTAGTCAGGGTCTCTCATCTTGAAGACGCTTCAGCTTCTTCTGTTACATGTGTGTTATTACTCGGTGCTGTGGTTTGTCCTTCACAAGAGACAGGTAACACTTGCCAAGACCTAGTAATTAGTGCAGATGGGGACTGTAATACTCTCTTCCCCTCCCTGCAGAAATGCCAAGGGAGGCAATCTATAAATTCCTGCATATTAATGAAATTTAAACCCACTCCAGACACCTTGCTGGAGGCAGGTGATAAAAAGGTGAAAGGCAGGCTACCTGGCACGCCGCTACTGATATGTCGGCGACGTCGCGTCTCACCTCAGCGAATTTCTGACCCCCTCCACCCACCCCACAGTTACACAACAAAATAACTTCATAATCTGACTCTTTTCTTAGAAAATGCTCTCCAAATCCCGACCTTAGGCCTTACAGCTGCCTGACTATCAATAATTAAATGGTAATCTAAAAACCCATTTTAGTTGGGTCATCTTTCTGAGCCATTGTCCCAGCCTCTCCTCCTCCTCCTCCTCCTCGGTCTATTTTTTCCTCTTTCCGTAAGATCTAGTTAGAGATTCCATTAGCATGAGAAAGCAGGCTGGTAATTGTCTTCACCCTACAGAGTGATCCCTGGATAGAGGATTAGGCAGAGCGAAAGCCCTATTTCAACTCGGAGCACAGATGCTGCTTACAGCCACCCCATCCAGATTAGATTAGACTGCAGAGGGATGAGACCAACTGGGAACTTTGAGCTACATTAATGTGTAGACAAGAGGTTCAAATCAAAACTTTTATTTTCCTCGGCACCAGCTGTGACCACCTTGTTTTCTGCTTTTTGGGGGCAGGAAGGAATATTCTTTTTAATCTACTAATATGCTTTTCTGTTGAAAATACAGATTGAAGGGAAGGCAGCTTATAGTTTCTCCCTTTCTGGAATACACAGGGTATTTAGGACCGAATCTCCCTAAATCATCCCCCCCGGGCCACCCTGTCCGTCACTAATCTGCCCGCCACCACCCACTCATAAGAAGGTGTCACATTTCTGGCACTCCTCCATGGGATAAGCACTTCAAACAGCAGAGCTTCTCCACTTGACCTTTCCATGGAGATGATCGATTAAGCTCTTTGGATTTATTCCATAAACAGGCAACCATTACATCAAAAAAAAAAAAAAAAGGCAGCGAATTTACCTCTGAGGCAGAACTTGAAATCCATATAAGCTTCACGAGGATTCCAATTCTTTATTGGCTTTTTAAATCCACTTCTTGCACCACATTAATAACCACAGGGCCTTTTTTATTTATTTATTTTTTGAGTCAGTTATGGTGTCTGAATCACAGCACGTCTCCCTACCTGTAATAATAACTGAAGCAAATCGCACAACAAAGTGAAATTCAGCAATCTGTACTCCATGAAAGCAGCGATGCAGAAAAAAAAACAGTTGAGCTCTGGAAAAGTTAAACAGTAACAATATTATGGCTTTGATATATTTAAAAAAAGTGCACACTTATTGTGGAAATGTAAACCTGTTCAGGAATCTGAAGCGAGGAGCAGTGAGGCCAGTAAAAAGTCTCGCAGCCTAAGCCATTAAGTTACAACACTGCAGGCTTCCTGTTTTCATGCTTGAACACCTTCTACATGCTCTCAGTAAGGACAAGAAACAATCTCAAGTGAAACAACAGGGAAGGGAAACCCAGAACGACAAAGAGCATTTCAGTGACAAAGTGCTTTAAACCACAACAAATCGCGTGTCACTTCAAATCTGATTTGTGAAAGTTATAAGAGGAATCTAGGTTTTATTTTACCAGTAAGAAGGAAAGATCTCTCTCTCTCTTTTTCTCTGAGGAGCATCCTGTTTGTAATCACAGTGGCCAGTGAGCTGCGCTCCGAGGGGCTCCTGCTCTATGGTAATCATATCCCATTTGAATAATGAGGCAATACCGCAACTCCTGCTGCCCATTCCCCCTACATCCTTCACTGGAGTCTTTGATAGACACTAATTCTAGCTCCATCTATAAAGCTCCTCTCATGCATTTTTAATAGAATCTATTACTTTAGGATTAAATTATAAAAGACTGTCCTCCTTAAATTTTTAATAGTTTGCATAATTGGTATCAGGGCCTGAATGCGCACCATAAAAACCCCGTTTGTACAGGACTGAGCTGCAGAACGGGTCACACAAAACCACACGTGGCAATATGACACTGTCACACTCAAGCACACATCTGTTCGTGCGCCTGCACACACACAAGCACGCAGGGGTCCTAACGGCTTTGAACGAAAGGGGACAATAAGGTCAGAGAGAGTTGATTTTGGCTGCTGAACTCCTGAAGGAGCCGGAGACACAAAGAGTCACCTAATGGAAACAGGAGACGTGAACCAGGTGTCAGCAGAAACCCTGCTGCCGCTGATGTCAACCGCAAGCCAAAAACACTCACCAGGGCAAACAGCAAAAACTACTTAGCTGATTTACAGCCTCCCTTTGTCCCAGCAGTCTCTCATAAGTGTGTTCGGTCTGCTTGGCTGGAAATGTGTTTCCCCCTTTCTGTTCCCTGTTCCAGGCAGATCATCCACGAGTTAAATGTCATCGCTCACTCTCTGCATCTCCAGCTCAGCTCTTTCCAATAACAGGCCGAGCATACAGGGGAGCAAATGTGTCTGAGGCATCTCCTCTAAACTGGAGGCCCCTTAGAAATCTGTGCACGTCACCATCCCCCAAATTAGCACCACAGGGACACCTTCCTCACCGCCCCCGCCTGCTGGCGGCAGCTCTTTGGCATATCTGTACCGGGGAAAATATTTCACACTGTATGAATTATTAAGCGCGGGGCCAGTGCTAAGCAGTGTGGAGATAGACCAGTTATTCACAGCTCTATTGGGACGGATGCGTCGGAAACCCGGGCCGCTCGCCTATCAGATCGTTTGTCATGAGCGATAGACAATTTACAATGAGAGAATTTTTCAATTTATTCATTCTGCTGTCACTGCAGTTTTCTGGCACTGCTCATTCCACTCAACAGCCCCTCCTCCTTCAGCGCTGTCTCATCTGCTGAGGGGTGCACTGTGTCCGAACCTACTCCTCTGTCTAGGCTCACTTTGTGTTTTCTCCCTCTGAGGGAAAAGGTGAAGATAAAACATGTGTCAGATGATTCTGCATTAATCATCCTAATGATCAGGACACCTTGTGATGTTTTGATTTGAGTAAAGTGATAGTTCTGTTCTGTGGAGACATTCTGGACAATATCTTACTTACTATAAATAGTTCTGTGAATGACACATAAGCTAATGGCTAGTCTTTGTGGGACAGACCAAATACTGCTTTTATCAAATCTCTGTTTTAAAACACCTGTAGTCCACTTTGATTCTCAGACTTGTTGTTAGTTCATCAATTTAGTCTTAAATAAACTCAATTTTCCAATCTGAAGTCATTGAAAGAGCTATCTGCAACAGGTGAGATGTTTATGCTCATAACCTTTCCACAGAACCTCACGTAAAAGTATCTGAACTATCACCTTAAAGCTCCTATAATGAACCTTTGGCTACGATTCTGTGATAAATGAAAAGACAGGAAACAAGAGATGAAAGTAGATGGCTGTTCATGTCAGAACTAAGCTTCTGGCAAGATTAAACCCTTTCATTGAGGTCTTAGATATTTAGACATGATGAATTTGTACCACCCTTTGTAATTAAACTGTAATAAAAGTGTATTTTCTAAAGCTAAATCATACTATATGACGTTATTAGTTGATCTTTTTTTTTTTGAGAAAGTAGAAAAAAAACAACTCAAAGGGCACCATCCTGCTTTTTTACAGAAAAATGCCAAAAATCAACTCCTACGCACACAGATGGAGGCCCTCAGAACAAACGCTAGGCATACTGCAATTTCAACAATAATTACTAAAGGTGAACCAGCTGTCAAAACAGCTGCATGTTTTGCTTTTGTTCACTGACATTTTCTGTTAAAGAGGACAAACCACAGAACGGACCAGAACCAGGAGTTAAAAGCAGCGCTCTGACACTTTTTCGCCACAATGAAACTCACAAGAGGAAGAAAGATGTGAATTTTTAACAGTTGTTTCCACGAACCATACGATAAGAGTAACAGAAAACAGAAAATGACAGTGGTTGTTTTGAAGGTCTGAACGTTGAATGGGAGCAGTTTGACCTGTAACACGGCTCAGAGTGTTTCTGTATCTGTGTTGTACTTTGAACCCGTTACAGACGGGCTGCACTGAATAGATCCTGATGTGAAAGGCAGTGATGTTAGATAAATGTCCTCACAGGCAAGGCCTCTGCCCTCGTCCTGATGATGCATTCTTATACTCAAATATCCCCCCCCCCCACCCACACACACACTCACATTTGCAAACACAGACACGCAGTGCCAACAATTCCAGCGAGGGCAGCATTTGTTTGGGGACAAGGTGACCCTGTTGCCTGGGGGCCTGTGAACAAGCACAATGGAGGCCTCTCATCCTGCACACACCCAGCCGGCTGTGTTGGGCTGCTGATGGGTGGAGGAGGGTGGGGTGTGTGTGAAGCATCACAACACCCTTCTATTGCGGGTTTTAAAGCCCTATTCAGGAAGCCCCCTGAGATAACTCCTTTTTACTCCCTGCACAGACGGAGCAAAATCCCGGCTTGTGAGCCAGAGTCACGCAGTCAACAGATGGAGCAGCTATTGAGTGAAGGATCGCGCCGGCAGAGGCGGCTCCCCATCCATCCCTCCTGGAAACAATGGGGCAGCAGGTCAAGAGTGCTGTCTCCAAAAGGGAGGGGTCAAATAGTGGTGGCGGGGGGGTGGCATGCTTTGACACTGTCGAGCTATGCAAGCTCTTTGAAAGCGGAGGAAATTAAGCAACTCTTTTCTGGATGTTCGGTGCAGAAGAAGAGGAGGAGGAGGAGGAGGAAGCTTGTGGCTGCGTGCGAGGCATTAAAGCGGCTTGTGCAGGGGTTCGTTTTGGGTGTGTGGGGAGGGAAGGGGGTTGTGAATCTGGGACAGCAGTGTTTGTGTTTAACCTGCAAACAAGCAAAAAAGCAACCCATGTGCACCACACATTTCAACATTGGGGGAAAAAACAGACGCATTTCAAGTGCCAACTGTTACATTGACTTTCAACACAAAAAGTTCCACATAAAATACAGCAAACTTTATTACAGACAAAATAAATCTACCCAAACAAGACTGCATAGACAAAAAAAATAAAGAGAACCTTTACATCTGTGATGTGTTTTCACAAAATACAAAAGCTAAAATTGAATTTGAGCTTTTGAAGCCAATAATTACCAGCTTCTACTTCAACAATAATTCCCTGCTCGATATTTACCATGAACAGAAAAACAAAACTAAAACTAAAACCTACATCGTCATAACAGTGATATCAGATGGTTCTGATTTTAATTGAAATTTTTGTGTGTGCACTTTTCAACTCTGTGCGACACAGAATAAACAGTTCACTACATGCTCAGTCGCTCATGTGTGCTTACATGCATCGGACCATGACCACACAGATGATCACAAAGCAGTCGTAGCTTGCTTCAGGGGGGAAAGTATATCCATTTCCATTGACCAGCATCATCGCTATCAAGTGACTCTGACCTGGAAGTCAATTAGTCATTTAGTTTGTCTTGCCTTACTGCCTTTCCATGGCCAGACAGGAGACAAAACCATGCAGATATGATACTAAATACTTTATATTGTACGGTGATCTCATAATGTCAGTTTTCTCATACGGTAAAAACCTTCCTGTGACTAGACGCCACAAGTTCCTCATCCCTGAGAGATTTGGTTTATGGGGCTACTTTCCACAGGAAGCCACTCACTACAAAGTGGAGGGTGTCAGAAGCCTTGCAGCAACTCTTCTTTAACAACCACTTGACAAGAAAATACAGAGACTTCCAAAAGGACTTCCCACCACAAATCACATGTAATTAAACACAAAAACCCTAGTTGATAAAATGAGAGCAGAAGGGGGCCTTTCAAAACCGAGGGGGAGTCAATTTTATGTGAGGTGGGGGAGCTTGTAAGAACAATACACGGCAGGGATTATTTCAGTCTTATTTGTGCATTCTCCCATCAATCTGTCAGCCGAACACAGCAAAGGAAAAAAAAATGCTATACTACCTTCTACAGGTCACATCGCAAAATGTCAATGGTTTGCCATTTCAGAACATGCTGCTGTTATGCTATTTGAGAACCGAACTGAAGAGAATAAAGCCCATTCTAACCACACTGAAAAGGATCAATAAGAGCATAGGGGGGGAAAAAAAGAGAACAGCCCTAAACACAGAGGCTTTTATTCAGAGTGCCACAATACTGATAAAAGCACAACATGCACCTGAAGTGCAAAGCGGAGAGCAGCAGAGGACAACAGAGCCCACAGAGCTATCAGGTGGGTCCGGAGAGTGCCGGCAATATTAAGACCTCAGCACCATCTATCTCCGCAGCAGCTATTAAATTTCTAATATTGTTGGTTTTAGGGAGGCTTGGCTTTCCTTCCACAATGAGACAGATTCAGCCTCGTCTGTCTGTTGTTGTTGTTTTCTTTATACCCCCTTTTCAGTTTGGTTTCACAGGGTCCCTTTGGTTCCAAGCAAACAATGCTGCTGGGCGGCGGCCCTTATTTAAAAGATTAATAGGATGCTGTCTTGGCAAAGAAGCAATCAGCGAGGTTTCTGTGACAGCAGAAAACGTGTGAAAACAAGGCAAAGAGGAGAGACCATTGTCACGGTTACCAACTGGCGGCCGCGGCTCAATTGAGATAGCTGTAGCTTTCCAGCCCGGCCGTCAATCACAGCAGTGAGCATCAATGGGGAAAATTTAAATGATAAAACGATAAGTCATGAGCAGGCGATTTTGCTGTCACCAGAACAGGGGGGGTTGTTTGAAAGTAACTGAGTGTGCAGAGATTTCACTGCAGCCATATGGAATTTGGTTTTGCATCGAGTTGCAGGCTTCACTTCTCCATCATGACAGAATGTGCGATCGCCAAATGTCTTCCTCTCAGTTACATTTGGCAGCACAGTGCTGCCACGAGACATGAGGGAACATAATGGAAAGCTGACTAAAAGACAAGCTTTAGGACACTTAATTGGAGATACCCAACCATTCTCTAGGCTCCAGTAAACAGGATCCATCAAACTTCGCCCACAGCCCGTATGACTCTGCAGCTGTCTGTGGGGAGAGGCACAGCATGCCTGAGAGGCCCTCAGTTATCAAGAGGAGTGATGAAGGAACCAAGTCATTCAATACAAGTACTTCAATAGTTCCTGAAAACATCCATAAAAGGCTTAGGACTAATTGTAACATTTCTGGGAGCGTGACAGTGGGCACCAAGCACGACTTTGCTGTCCGCTTCAGGAGCTTTGTTATATGTAATTTCCCTTTCTGTCCCCACACATCTGTCTAATATCTCAGCTAACAAATGAAGGCAGAAACTGCCACTAAAAACGTCTTTTCCAAAAAAAAAAAAAATGCATGATAGAAGCTAATGACAGACGCAGAGAAGATGACAGAGCGGGGAAAAACACAAGCGAGCTGCTGAGGAGGAAGTAAGAGAAAAACACTAAACAGCTGCTTTCCCCTCTCTCCGTCTTTCCCTTTGCTCCTTCAGGAGAGTCCCATGTGATCTGCCTGATCCTAGTTTGTGGCTGACAGAGGGGACCGCAGCTCTGTTCGTCTCCCCACTCACATGGCACCGTGCCTCCTCTCATCCACCCTCCCTCGCCTCGCCATCGCTCACACTCGCTGCCAGGAGGGGGAAGGATGGCGGGGAGGAGGGGGTGAGGGGAGCTACATCACAAGGAGAGACTCTCCCAGTGGGTTCTCGTCAGTTCCAGGCCATTGCACCTTGCTCGCTGGGATTTTGTTTACACACACACACACACGTGCACACACACACATCCACGCAAAGGCAGATGACTATTAATGGATTAATGGATGCGATAATGGGTTGTTGTTTTTCCTTTTTTTCTTTTTTTCATTATTTTTCAAGAACTGTTGTGACAATGCGACTGGCAGTTTGACGCCTGACAGAGCTTATTAAAGTGGCGCGGGAGTAGATAACGTTCAATCAAAAGCCAGCGATGCGGTTGACGTGGTCAGTGGTGAACGCACAGCCCAGAGGCCTGACACACTTCCACGGTCTTATGGGATTGGGGGGGGAGGGGGGGGGGCACAACGGCACGCTGCCCTTGTGCATTCACTCTCTACAGATGTTGCCTTGGAGAGCGGCTGACTAGCTGGCTGCCATGACAGCTGGACAGCTGTTCCTCTAGATGCAACCACAGAAGCATGCCACAAAGATGAGAAGAAAGGGGGGGCTATGTTTATTTTATTCCTATGAAGTTCCCAGGACGTGCAAAGCTGTCAATTTCACCAACCGTGCATAAGCTTGGAGAAGGAGGGATGGCTTCTGAACAGGATAAGGAGAGAGAGCAGATGGACTAATATCTGCCACGGCTCATGTGTTTTAAAGAAACTCCAATAGTACAACACTTTTATTTTCTTTTTACTAAATTAAAATTATAACTTCTCCACTAATAATTAAATAAAAGGTAACATTTCCTGAAGGAACACACATCCCCTACTCCATCTCATGTCAAACTAAAATCTTGTGATTGGGGAAGAAGTTACAGCTGGGTTGGTCACACCAGCGAGACCGCATGATGTCACCCTCAGATTATGTGTCATGGATGACTCTCAGCTACGAGAACATCAAAATTTGGCTTCATATCTGTAAAACTGACTGAGTTACAGCCATTTATGTGGTGGTTAATGTCAGTTGGCTGTGGTGGCCATTTTAAACTGGGGTGACTCCAAAAGTTAATCAGTTGTAAACGCAGATCAAACAATTCATTACTGAGAGTTATTAAAGTCTACCAAGGGGTTCATTAGATATTTTTACTAACAAACTGACAAGACTAACAGTTAAAGCCAAAGTTTGGGGTAAAAAGTCCAAAGTATTTGTTCAGGATAATGATCAACAACAATAAACCTTAGATCAGTATAAGTTCAAATAGACTTTAGAGAAAATCTTCATTTATTTTTTTTATTTCTTAACAAAAGAGTGAAGGTGAAGAATCTACTCTGTAAGGCAAAGGGGGGTTAGTGTCTGAGGATTAAATTGAATGTGGTGATATCAGACAATTGTGATAAAAGACAGTTCAAATTAGGGTTATGTTCAGATATTCTTAGAGTCACACTGCTTTAAAACAGAGCCAAAAATGAACTAGAAAACTGCAGGTTAAAGCTAAAATGATGAATCTTAGGCTAGGATTAGGACTGAAAAGAAAGAACAGTTGAAGCAAAAAAAGCTGAAAACACAAAACAATATTAAATACTTTCACCTGCTGAATAAACGAACCATAAATCTAGCAACTTGGAGTCATGCCAGTCAGTCGTGCCAAAAGTCAAATTCGTCCTAGGCGAGCTGGGCTATTCATTATGCCACAAAAGGTCAGCAATTTGTTCAACTCAATAAAAATGTTAATAAACCTAAGAGCTCACAAAAAGGTTGCAAGCTCACAGGCCTCTGGGTTCCCATCAAATAACAAAAAAAAAAAAAAAACAGGAAAATGAGGCTGGGAAACGTTAGCTTGTGCATCTGTTTGAGAGCAGTGTCGCCGCTGCAGCATTACACAGGTCAAAGGTTGTACCAAGGCAGATATCTGGCAGGAAGTATAGCTTTAGCCTGCTCATAATCCCGGTCAAACTCCACCGGCAGGGCAGATACAAACACGTGCGTGCGCACATCTGCGTTCAACATGAGTGAAAAAGTTGATCAGCTCTGCCACCCTAATAAATCCAGGTCACACCCCTCATCCCATTCTGCTACGCAAAATGAGGAGCCGCTTTATAATTACATATATTAAATTTTTTTTTACAAGGGTGGAAAAAAAAAGTGATTATTGTGGATGCGAGTCTGGAAATGGATGGGGGCGGGTCATTGCTAAGCAACCGGTCATTATCCTCCAGAGTGGAGCGAGGTGACCGGCCATCCGTCTAAACTCGCCTGGCTCCTGTACAACCCCTCTCCCTCCTTCCCTCCACCACTCTCTCTCTCTTTCTCTCTCTCGCTCCCTCAGCCGTCTCCCCGTCCGAATACAAACAGAGATAAAGAACGCTGCAATCGCTCTTGACACACAAATAGGTTAACACAATAAAGCCGGCTTTGCTTGGCTCACTCGAGGGAGGAAAGCAATTCCAGCAGCAGGCAGGAGGTAATAAAACAGGGCTAGGAGTGTATGTGTGTGCGTGTGTGTGCTTTTCTGTGCGTGTGTCCATACATGTCCTCATGTCAACATTTCTATGTTTTTGTATGTGAGTGGAAGCAGGCACGCAGAAGCTCACTGCCCTCCAGGCCTAATATCCCATGGATTTTCAGCCCTATCTTGATACAAACAATAACACACGAGAAAATGATGAAAATTCTGGGATACTCTCCCATTTAGAGGAAGGAAATGGGGGGTTTTATATTAACAATGTAGCTGACCTGTTCTAGGCACAGGCATAAACATTTCCCAGCTCTTATGTAAATGGTCTCCTGCTCGGTTAAAATTCAACACGCAAATTGAATGAGTTTTATCTGCACGAGCCTCGGCTTACTTTCCCTGACGCCGGCTGCCAGGCCTGGTAATAAATGATAAAAATCTCCAGAGTTTTATTAAATCGTGTTGCATTCGCGCCGAACTCCGGGAAAAAATGGTGAGGTGGCTTGGACAATTACGTCCCGGACCAGACAACATTGTTTTCTCCAGTCTGTGGAAATTTCATTACCTTACAGCAATGGCCTTAGAATCGGGTAATAGCCTTTTTTTTGTCACAGAGGTAAAGCGTCTGTGGGAGGTGTGACACCCCCATAAGTGTTATCCATTTGCCACAAAATAAAAAAGAAAAAATGCATTGTGGTCCAGATGCTGGTCAGCATAATTCAGTGATATGGAGGATGTGAAAGAACAAAACAGCAGTCAATAGCTAATTCCTGAAATGACTGTGATGTAATGAAAAGCATTGAACCTTGATACATCTATGCAGCTGACGTAGTCTCCTAAGGCTGCCATAGTTACCTCCCCCCCTTCTTCTCCTCTAATTTAACTAATTCTAAAACTGGACTGGACATTTAAAGGCTGAACTGCAAAGACAGTCAAACAAATCTTCCTGAGTTTCACATGTTTAAGGTCATGTGGGACGACAACATGAATGTGTCGCTCCTTTCTTGTGTTTTCACCCTTGTTTGCAAAATTGGTGCAGGTAATCAAAAAGCAGAAATGCAAAGTGCCGGCCATTGTCAACAGGGAATAAATTATGGACGCATGAAGAGAAAACATCTTATCTGGCTGATGTATTTCCTGCTTCTGCAGAAAGCTACAAAGCCCAAGGGAGAGCAGTCAACCAAAATGCAGGGAGATGGAGATTAGCATGATGTGCAGTTCCTTGTTCCATTAAAGTTTGATCTTCCTCAATAGCCGAGGAGAATCAGATAGCTCCCATTCAAGATTAAAGTATACCAGCGTACAGGGGAAGATTAATCAGAGGCATGCGTGAGATAAAAACCAGCCTTGCTTCTGGCATGGAAAACAGTGGCAATAAAGAATTCGGCTGATAATGTGAAACATGGCAAGGCACAATGGCAAATGAAAAAGCATGTGCGGGCCTCCCAAAACAAATCAGAGTGCAGACTCCACCGCAACACAGAGGCTGGGGCAGTACAGCATGGGGCTGATCTGATAGCAGCCAAGGCCTTCATTTTATTACTGGTTAAGGTTGAAGAGGGCAAGCTGAGGATTTTCCCATGTTGCTCCGTCGCCAGCCTCTCATTCCCTCTCCTCCTCTTCTCCTTGAGATCAATGGCGCTGGGGTGATTTCACAGCAGCCTGCATTGTCACCCAGAACAAATCAATGTGACCATGAGGAAAGCAAGAGCGGCATTGTTTTTAAGGAGAGCAAATTCGCTGTTGGAGAGCTTGTCAGATTTGCTTTATTCTCTTTCTCCCCCCCGTTTCAAGAACTGTTAGGAAGGAGCAAGCTTATCCTCACCTTTTCAGGCTGAGTTATGGAGAAAACTATAAACTGCGCGGTGCTCAGCCTCTTCATACAAGTGTACTTATTAACCACATATAAACTTCTCAAACCCTGGTAAATGTATTCCACGTGCGTAGGAGACAAAAAGCAGACTGGCCGCCCCTAACCTTTCCAAACGAAAGACTATACATTAACCCTGAAACCTGGTGAGACGTGACTTCCATTCAGGCTGACAGAGAAGTGAGAGGTGAAGAGGAGGAGGAGGTTCAGACGAACGCTGCTGTCTGTCATCCTCTAACTGGCTGCAGATAACCCTGATGAGGATCTGGCCATGGGCTCATAAGCAGAGTGGTGGTCAGGTAATCTCTTGATTTAAAATAACAGGAAATCAAAAGAGTATCAGGCAGATAGCCACACGGCTTAAAAAGTATACAGCAGGAGTGTTGTGTACCACTCAATGTGAGTAAAAACACTTGAATTTCAAGTCTCCTACTTATAATGGCAAGATGACTACATTTAACCGTTAAATAGTGTGAGTAGAGTTGTACTTAAAAACTCTGCAAATATAATCGGTCATGTGTAAAAAAGATCCAAATATACTTATGTTTGTGTATAAAGAGGGTAAACTCTTCTTTTGCTGTTCTATATTAGTATAGTTTTCTCTGCAGCGAGGCCTACTGTTCAACTGCGGGACTGCAGGAAGTGTATTGCAATTTCAAAGTACCAGAGGACAATCCATCCATTTTATATAGCCTGGTAAAATGACTTAAACGTGTCTTTAATGTCAGAATTCCTATAACTCACGTCAGCCAAATCTGTCCAAACGTGTCCCTGCTTTTGTTACGCTCATAACTCAGAGGCTGGAAAGAAATAAAAAAGGCAATGCGTGCTAGAACCACTAAAAAAGTTAAGAATATGCAGATTTTTAACATTAAAATGTGTGCTTTGGAAGCAGTGGGACACATCATGGATGAACAAGCTTAAGCAAAGCTGGTTGAGTATGGTAAAAAAAACAAACTGCTATCTATGAAAATGACAGATTTATAACAAACACTTGGATCAAGTCTTTAGTTTGTAGTTAGCTGCTACAATGAGTCATAAAGTTAGCAATTTGTTGTCTAAATCACCTTTTTCATAATGCAATAGCAATAACAAAACAGGACTTGTCTATTGCATGTTCATTCTAAGAAACAAGAATTTAAAAATATATTAAAAACCCTTAAAAGGCCTGACATACATTGATAAAGACAGCAGCACAAGTCTTTCTGGGCAGATGGTAACACCTTTTTCGACCATTTAATTAGAGGAAGACTTAACAGATTGAAAGCTGGACACCGCCCAACTCTAATTTGAAGCAAACCTAATACGAAATAACAAGTGTTGATGGTAGTCCTGATTTTGATTCCTTTTACTGAGATGACATCACTATATGTTAAAGTCTGTGAACCAGCCTTTAGGTCTGAGTTTGAGTATTTATTGTGGCATAATGGTGCTACCCTTTCCTCCCCAAAAACGTGCATGTTTGTTTAATTATTCATTCTAAATTGCCCATTTGTGTGCATGCTTGCCTGTCTCCTTGAGTTAGCCGTGTGTGATGGACTCTGTCTCGTCTTTTGTCTGCAGGGAGAGGCTTCAGCCCCTCGCGACCCGCTAAATGACATGGACTCTTAGCTAATAGATTAGAGCTGCTCATTTGACTCTGTCAGTGCAGTTAAAGACATTAAGGATCCATCATTCAGTGCTATAATAGTCACAGCAATGGTGTGCGGTTTGATGTATGTATAATGGGTACAGTTTCCAGCAGAAAGTGCTGGAAGTGCTGCAAACACCGACTCTACAAACACACAAACAGAACCCTCAGTGCTAATCCTGCCTGTCGAATCGCATCAGCACCATCTTCTCAGCTGGAAACAGAATATCTTTTCCACCTGTGTTCATTCGCATTGACTGGCTGAAAGCCGTGTTTTTCTTCTCCGCAGTCATTTGCATGTAAAGCTTTTGTTTTATGCTTCTCTTTTCATGCTCTGTCGCCACATCTCGACGCGCAGGAGCATCAAATCATGTAAAACTGCACGGCACAACAAAAAGGGCATGTCTCTTTTGTTTTGTCTGCACATTAAAAAGTGTTAAAACAAAGACGGCTGGAGACTTTTCTCCAAATGAAACGCTTTGATCAGGCGTTCGATGAGAAGCTGCTGAAGTCGCTTTGAAATCTTTTTTTTTTTTTTACTTGTTCCTTCAAGTGTCCAACGGTATTTCCAGGTAAGAAGCTTTACGTTTTCCTGCAATATCAGCTAATTTAGGTAATCATGTCTTTTCTTTTCTTTGACAGGAG
>JARVGW010000750.1:13757993-13786306 GCA_031762495.1 Anablepsoides rubrolineatus
TCACTCTTTCCAAGTTTCATGAAAAACAAAGTTGGGAATCTCACAAATGTTTCACCTTGTTAGAGCCGTGCAATTATAGCCCAGAGCCCTGAGGGAGAGCTAATCTCAAAGTGAAGGGAAATCTTCTATCATATCAAGTGAAATTACTGTGAGCTTTTCTCAGCCTATGCCGATAAGATACCGATCAGCCAAATAGATTGGCTTTTCCATTATCTGCCGGGAGATCTTGGAAGGCACTGGGTAGATAATTTGCTAATGTTTCCTGTGACCTCCCCAGATTTAAATTATGTCTTTGGGTACAAGTCAACTCAATCCCTCTGTTTATCAGAGGAGGAGGCACTCGAAGAGTCATTAAGATTCACTGCAACAAAACTGTCGCTTCATATATTTTTCTGCTGCATTTACAGTCCCAGGAAAAAAAAAAGAAAAGGTTCCTACTTTGGCTGAAGGTTTTACAGAAGAAAGAATTAAAAAGAAAAAGGCAAATTGGAAAGTATAGAAGGCAGGAAGAGAGGAAAATGTATAATATTTAATCACTTTTAGAGTAGAAAATCATCTTTATCTGCCTCAGATGTTCTGTTCCTATATTTTGAAGTCAGGGTCAATTAGTCTTGGTCTAATTAACAAAATGTAATGAGTTGCTTTGATGTGAGACCTTACTGAATTGAACATGGTTAAATAATTTAAATAAAATAAGAGAGTTACTTTTGTCTTTTCTCATTAAAGCGGTTGCTTAATTCTGTGCCTGTTTTTTATTATATCTATGCATACAGTATATAAACACTCAGCAGCACTCTATAAACAAGAAAAGAGGTTAGCTGCTTAAACGCTTTGCTCATAGACCATTCAAATTCATTAAAATATTCAAGCATGTACACATAAAAAGCCTGGGTTGATTTGTTTTGTCATGTTCAATTGCTGCACTCCCCCTCCTCCGTGTTAGAACGATGTGAGGGGAAAACCGTAAAGCATTAGATTAAGATATTCTCCACTAGGCAGCCAGCAAAGCCACACTTTATGAACATTTTGAATCAGAGCAGTGGTCTGTTTTTATAGGAGCAGTGTGACCTGCCATGTTTCATACAGAACAAATGAGATAGTAGCCTATTATACATTAGATGAAGAGTGTTGTTTTTCCCTTGCTTTTGTCCTGACTATTTGTAGTAATTATAACAGTATGATCAAAACCTTTACTATTTAAGTCATTCAGTTGGGGTCTATATAAGGTGGAATTGTAATGCTTTTGTCTAAATTCCTCCTTATTGTAACTCCACAAGCCCCTCTTTCACTCCTTTTCTGAGGCGTGTTTCAGATCAACTCGTTTTGAGGCTGTCTCTTTAAATCCAAATGAGCCGCTTCACACCCCGCCCCACCTCCAGCTTCCAGACTGGTCCATTCTAGTTTGATAGAGGGTTTTATGACTATATAGCTGCGCAGAAATGTTTTATTTGCAAATTAATAAAGAAAAGAAGACTTGTCCATCTAGTCTTACATGTTGGACCCAGAGTCTGACTCAGAGCCAGAGGAGAGTGAAGACAACAAAACTGTAGTTGGTAAGTCCCGATCTTATTTGGCAGTTCTATTGCAAAAACTGTGATGTCATAGAAAATAGAGAAAACTGAACAGGTTTAAAAAAATATGAATAAAATATAAAAAATACAAGAATATATAAATATAATTAAGCAGCACCAGGAGAAACTAAATTCAATTTTTCTGCACTCCTATAGACTCCAAGTATGCAACAAAATACATTTAACGGCTAAAAAGTGTTTTTTGCATGACATGTCTTCTTTAAACAGGAAGCAGCAAACAGTGTGAAAACAATAAAGCATTGTGTCGTGTCCAAAACTGTCCTGGCGACAACTCACCGACACCTCAGATTCATCTGACTTGAACACACAGCGAGGAAAGAGGACACTAACAAAGAAAAATGAGGGCAACTGCCATTTCATCCTGCAATCATATATTTTAAAACCTTGCTCAAATTTTCATTTAGCCCAGCGCCACCCCCTCCTTCTGGAGTTATTAAATCAGCTGGAAGCAGTGCGGCTCTGTCACACGCAGTATTAGAATGTCTCCCCCCCCCCTATTACCAGGTGCAGCCCTGTGATTTAAAGCTTTGATTCTGTTCAAATGACAACAAAGGTGAGCCCAGAGCTGACGCTCCTAATTCATCATTCCCTGCTTGATAAGAGCGGGATTAATGCTTTTAATGCGACGGTCGCAGGCAATCATCCATTTTAAAGCCGGCTCCCTGGAGGCTACAGCTAAAAAGGGAAAACACCTGAAACACAGGGTATGAAGAGGACGCATTAGAGGGATCTACTGAGCTCTGTGAGGCCTCTTTATTGATCCTGTTAGAACCAGAACCATGGCCCGTGGCCTTGGCCTGCATCCCAGGAGCAGATGGTTGCAAAACCTGAGGTCAAGTTTGACCTAAATGCTCAAATCCAAAATTCAAGAAGCAGCACAATTGCCCTCAACAAAACCCATCGTGCCAGTTTTTGTGCCTGCCAGGACCACCTCAGGGGGGGGGTCAGGGCTTAAAGTTGGAGCCTTGCGACCATGTGAGATCCGTGTGCAAATGTGCAAAACATCCCCATATTTGGGACATGTTTATCTCTTTAAATAAATCATCATGTATTCATTCCATGCTTAATTTAATATCTGCCAACTCCTTCACTGTATAGCGCTTCAAAGCTTCTAACCCGGGAGTTGGACAGAAAATGATCCATTATCCACATGTTGTCTGGGCCAAGTCTGCTCTGTCCCAGCTGTTGATTTCTGCAGCTCTGATCTCCGCTTTAACATCCTCTGAATAGTCTCCAAACTCCGCCACTCAGGATCAGAAGGCAACTGTTGATCTTGACAGAAACAGACTGGTGAAAACCTGTGTTCGTCTTTCATCTCCAATCCCCTTTTCCACTCCACGTGCGAACTGAGCTGCGGTGTTATAGAAGCACAACTTTAGGTGTACAAACAGAATTTATTATTACGCACACAAAGTAGGCACCTTTGGAAAGCAACTGTCTTTGTAATGAAAAAAATAATACATCCTCGTATAAGAAGAGTTTAAATTCAATTAACACTATAAAGAAATGTGGTCACAAATTGAAACGAACATGAAAATTACACAAGCAGAGAAAACAGAGATTATCTGCTTCCATCTTGAATCAAATAGGTTTTCCATTATTTTCCTGCTTTTTCTGCAACGTTCAGTGTTTAGCTATGCGTATGCAGATCTTAAATCACAATATTCAAATTAGCAAACATTATGAAATATTTCTAAATGAAAGAAAATCAATTTCAGTTTCTGTTTTATAGCTCTGTGTTGCAAAAAAAATGCTAATCGAACAGAATACCATTTTTTATGTATTACAGTATTATATCATCCAGTATTGTCTTGTTTTTGTACTTTGTTTTGTATCATAATGTCACATATTGGCTGTGTCTCAGTTCAGGGGCTGCAGTATTTGTAGGCTGGTTGCATCACTCCACTGCGCTGAAGGCTGTCCCAAATCGTGGGCTCCTTCTCATGCGGCCGACAAACGCAGTGAACAAAAATGTAGTGTTGCATTTGAGCAGCCTGCCCAGTCTCTGATATCTCAGGAAACATTTTCAGCGTTAGCAAACTAAAAAGGAAAACAAAGACGACAAAGTTTTTTTTTTGTTTTGTTTTTTACAGCGGAGTTTGGAAATTCATCTTGGACCGAATACTTTGTTTTTAAATTTAACAACTTAGCTGCTGAAAATTTTGCTGCAATGAGATGTTAAATAAAATGCAGTTACAAGTACCGATATTAGAGCTAACCCCAAATTATTGTTTTTTATTTATTTACGTCTAATGATTTGTAACAATACATTGAATTTTGTAAAGTTATGTTTCCAATGAAAAGACTTGTGAATACATTGTTTTTGGTGTGAATACATGTCTCAGCTGAAGGCATGGCATATAAGACATAACGCCATGGTATGGTGTGTGGTCATCCAAAAACTAGACCGTCTCATTTCTTAGCCCTTTATGTAGTCTACCCAGACTGTGAAGGGTGCAGGCTTCGTGGGTTGAGACACATCATTATCATTGTGTTGTTTTTCTTTTGTCTGCTCCCTTCTTCGAGGGTCACTCCATCAAACAAACGGTCAGATTTGGCAACCCTAACCTGATTTATTTATTTATTTATTTACCGTTGTTTTACCAGGCACATCCCATTGAGATCACAGATCTTAGCCTGGGCCTGAAGCAAACCTATTGTGCATGTTTTTGATACAACCTGAGCTCAAACCTGCAGCCTCTGGATCACACGACAGCGGCACTGACCACCGAGCTCCCACAGACCCCGTTATATTGCATCATATTGTATCACAAGAAGACGACTCACCAGGTCTGTTGGCAACATCATTTCAGAGTTTACTTCCTGCTGCACCAAAGATACACTTTACTGATCACGCCGACACGTCTCAGGATGCAAGCAGTGGCATTTAGAGTTTGCCAGATTATCTTATAGAAAGAATCAGAGGAAGAGGATGAGTCACCGACTTTGCACTGGTATTTTGTGTGTGCGTGTGTGTGTGTAACTGGTCTGTGAAGTAGTGACCTTTGATAACAGTTTTTGTTTACTAATGTCCATTCAACACAGTCGATGAACACAGACCTTCGTGTGTCATTTGCTCAAAATGTCGGGCAGGTCAACGATCCTTCAAAACTCTAACTCTGTCACAGCCCATCTGCTGAAAACCACCTAACATCTGAACACAGCAGCACGGCGATGTGCGTGTGTATTAAGTATTACGTATAAAAACAACCTACATAGTGACTGCTTTAATCAGGGCTCGGGGCCAAAGAAGTGAACTGCAGGCCCGAGCTCTATGAGCTGTGATGTTTCATTACTATCCCCCTTTAGCTACATCCACAACCCAGTAGGCTGCTTTAATTACTCTCCATCAGTGGGAGAGTCAAAGCCACTTCAGAGACGCACACTAATCTCTCCTCCCTTCTTTTCCTCTGCAGGGCACTCATTGTCTCTTAAATATCATTTCCCTGAGCTCTATGCACACCACTGGATTAAAATGGGGAAGTTTCGCTAAAGGGGTGAGGAGGTGGGAATGGAGGGTTGGCATTAAGGTATTTGAGTACGCCTGAGGACCGGGCTGTCTCTGGTAACAGCCTTTTAGTTGCATGTGCTCTGCAGCCCACAGAGGAGATGTTGACTTTCATTACTACTCATCAGTTAGCCCCAAAGACACAGATTACGGCCCTTTGTGCAACAGCTATTATCATTAAGCTGTGCACAATTTAAAAGGGAGTGTTCATACAGAAGACTTTTAGATTTGAGTTGTAACATTTACCTTACTTTACTCAGTGGGATTATTCACATTATATTTTTGTGCCATGTACAGAAAAACTGTACGCTTTGAACTTGTTTCAACAAATAATGAGGCTTTATTTGCTTAACTGTGGGTGGAAAACAATGCTAGGTTGAAAAATATGACCTTTTCTCCATAAAAAGGACCAAGAGAACAAACCCATTTCACTTTTAGCATCTACGCTTCAAAAACTGAGTCACTTGTTTGCTGTTTTTTAGATTTGTCTTAATGGTTTGAACTGGTGCTTATTGTTTCTTTTACTCATAAACACTAGTTGTCACATACATAAAATTTTTCACTTTATTTGTGAAAAATAACGCCAGTAGTGCAAATAAAGTGAAAACAAAAGAATCGATCTCATCACTGTAGTATCACTGTGATACAATACACATTTTGGTTTCAATAGGATCGATACTAAAATCAACACACTCACCACTATCTTGTAGACTTTTGTTTTGGAAGCCAGCAGAGAAAAAGTGCAAAGTTAAAGGGTTAGCACTGAACAAATACATATCACTCATCACCACCTTTCATGCCAGAGATTCAGACTGAGAGCATGGCTTTACTCCAAAAGTTAGCCGGCTGAAGATGTACATTTAGTGATAACTTTCTGAAAGTTTGATTAAAATCCATTCATTCTTTATGAGACATTTTGCTAAGAGTACAGACAAACACACACACGGGCAAAAAAAAGAAATTATTGCTCTGCCTTTGCCTTCGGCAACAGGCAATAATAATTATAAATGCTCACTGCTGTTTTAAGGTCGCTCCATCATGGTTTGCTGCAACATTTAAACAGGACAAAGCTATTGTGCAGTTATTAGTGGCATCTGTGCTTTCCTGAAGTCAAAATGTCTGCTGTGAAAATGCTTTAGTTCATAAAACCCAGAACTGAAATCACAGCTGACATTTAGAACCATTTTAACAAAAATCAATTTGCTGCAAAGTAAATGTTATCAGAGTGTAAATAAATAATTGTCTTGTTAAAGGGAAAAATGTGACTGCTGCATAGTAACAGCCACATAAAGCAGCTCCGTTAATAAAGACGTGAATTGATTGCAGCTGCTAAAACACACATTCACTCGTGCCACTGTAAGAAAAGAAGAAGGAAAAAAAAAACGTTCTCTGTCAAATGACTTTCAGGGAGTGTCTGCGAACAGAAAACGGAGATGTGAGTGTTCACTAAACCAGTTCATGGAGGACAGCTCATATTGTCTTCTTTTATTGCCCCGTGATAAAGCGGCATTAGAATTCCCTCTTCCTGCTCCTGTACGCATGCCAAGGCTCTTTGTTAGCCTGAACGCCGAGCCCATTCATCTCTGAGCACACAACAGAACACAGTAATAACACAGTCAGGAGTTTTGACTGATGTCAGTGAGGCGCAGGGCTGCTTCAGTATGCAGGAATCAGAGCTGGTACACAGAACACCCCACCCCCCTCCTCCTCCTCCTCCTCCCATCGTCTCACCGTCGTTGGTCTGCTGACCTCTCCGTGGCCTCACTCCAACTCGGACGCTGCTGGGTCTCTTTTGCAGACTCACAAGACCCAACAGTAACAGCTGGGCTTGGTTAATGCTAAAGCCAGGTTAACCTCCTGGCCCCACTTGGCCCCTGCCTTCTGTGGCGAAGAGAAAACTTGGGTTGATGTTTCTTGGAGCCATTTTTCCTGACTAATGACGTGGAATAATATTGCTATTACAGGCCGTGTGAAGCATCAGCGACTTCATTTCTATTTGATTGTCTCAAACAAACAAACAAAAAATTACAGCTGCCCCAGTTCCTCCTCACGTCCTCCGCACCGCTGTGGATTGGATTCTGCTGTGTTTTTGTGCACGACTGCGGTCGTACGGCAGCAAGGTAGCAGATGTTGTGAGCATCAAACAACACAGAAATGGTTAGGGGCTGTCATTACATGGGAACTAGGTCACCATTCAAGCCCACTCACTTGCATTGACTGTTTCGAGTGATTATTGATTTTCTGACTACAGCAATGACTTCATTAATATCACCATTAGTCTGCCATCTGACACAAATGGGTAGCTTGGCTGCTGGGCCAGACAATAATTCAACTTGATATGAATCAGAGATTGCATGAATTAAACATTTAGTACTTTTCACAGCAAATGTGCCTTACACACATTATAAAAACAAAACAAATAATAAAAAGAAACGGGTGGGGGTGTGGAACTCATTCATTCAACCATGTTTCAAACTAAATTATGATAAAAAAAACAAAACAACAAACAGTGTCAATATTTCCTCAGCCATGAATCGAAAACGTGCACAAACATAACCAGACGTCGGCAGTAAATTCTCCTTTCATCGTTCAATTTAAACTTAATCTGCGAAAGACGAGAGAAAAATCAACAGATCGCTTTTCAGCAGGTTTTTTGAAACAAAAACAACAATGACAGAAGGATTATTTTCCCTTTAATCCGGGGGCACCGGCTTAGCTAAAACAAAAGAAAGACCATGGGAACGCACGGTGGAACAAGAAGGCTCGCTCTATCCACCAAAGCCGACTCCCCTAGCAAACCACTAAATAATATGTGTGTGTGTGCGCGCGTGTGTGTGCAGAAAGAAAAGAAAAATGGAGGAGAAAAAGAAAAACAGGATTTGAGATCTATATTAAAACTGCAAATAGCTTTTAAAGATTAGTGATGGGCAGAAGGAGATGACAGCAATGGGATGTATGAAAAGTGGATTTCCCTTCCCTACTGTGACTATTTTGATAGCAGGAGGGTTGACAAGCATCGACTTGATTGTGAGAAGGCAATGTGTGCTGAAAAGCCTTGACAAGTTTCTTTGAGGCATGTACAGATCTTTTGGTGACTGAAAGGAACACAAATCAGGATTATGTATTACACAGCTGGCATTAGGAGCTCTGAAGTGTCTGGCAGGATGGAGTTGTTCAAGGATGTGCCTTCTTTTCTCTCTGGGCTCCGTAATTACCCCGATTTTTAGCTTTCAGAAAACCGTTTCTCATAAAGTCATGCAACAATGGCCTTACATCTGCAAAACCTCCATGTTTCACCGACCTCTGAATGTGTCAAAGATTCTTTGTTATTATTATTTTTTTTGTAGACATTGATGTTTTATTGGAGTATGCTCATCTTCTATAGTTCTATAGTTGTGTTTGCATGGCAGTGTCCTGCAACTTATTTGAACCAATCATCGTGGTCATCGCAGGGTGTGTGAATGCTCTGTTGTCTGAGATGTGTCTCACTCTGCAGCATTTGTCAGGATTAGACAGGAGTAATCCCTAACCAAACTCCAGAGGATATAATTTGGAGATATGCGCTGGAACTGAAACTGTGTCGGCTTACTCCCACAAACCCCATCTTCCACCCAGACTGAGCCATCTAACTCCTTTTTGCAAACCTGCAGAGACATCCAGTATTTTGAAGGGTTAGAAAATGTAAAATACAGACAAGAAAAAAAAAAAGAAATCTGAAAACAGTGGAGCTGCCAAATGCCCTTCAACTCACTTTCTCGTTCCACCCTGGGTAAAAAAAAAAAAAAAACTCCTTCAGGCAGGTGAGGTGCTCATGATGTCAGCCCCCATCACAGATATCCGTTCTAATATCCCTCAGCACTTGGCTGTCACATCACCACCCACCATTAAGTCATCGCTTCTGTCCAACACAGGGGCAGATCTGTGTGCTCTGGCCCACTCCCAGCACTGCTGCCTTTATCATACCCCAACCTCTCTGTGACAGACAGGACTGATCTCCCCTGCAGCAACCCTCCACCCTGCCAGTAAAAGGACAGCAGTGGAAAAAGCCCCCAAGGGGCCCCACTGAGGATGGACTCATGAATCAAACATGCACCCAAAGCTTCCTTCTTATCACCGAGGTCAGCCCAGGCATTAATACGCCATGGCTCGAGGGAGCTACCTACTGTGACCTCTCCCAGTCTCCCTGAACAGAAGGGCACAGCCTTCAGGAGCCAGACCAGTAAAAGAGGGCCTCCCTCCAACACAGTCACTTCACATTAAGTCTACATACTGAGAAAAAGGGGGCAACTGAAAGAGAGAGAAAGATGGTGGAAGAACAAAAAGAGGTGCAGAAATGAAGCATGAGAGATTCAATAGGCAGAGAAGGAGAGAGAGGCAATATTCCTCCGTGCAATCCTGGGGAGGGAGTAACACGTGGGTAAAAATCGACTGTGTATACAGACCCTTTCAAACACCACCAATCTTCATTGGCCAGACGGGGTGTGATATATGTGACTGTCTGCCAGCGTAAATTAGGCAGTCCAGCCCGCTGTGTGGTAAAGCATGACGGGGCCGGACAGTGCACTAACTCAGGAGGCCCGGTGCCACGCACACCAGCTTCTCTCTGATTTGCCGTGCCATAAATCACCAGCTGGGGGAAATGAATCGCTGTCCGTCCGAGCTGGATGCACCAGCTGGCACCGCCATCACCTGACCAGCAGGAGCCCATGCCGACACTGGTGCGGCTGAAATCAAGAAAAATGAGGCATGGAGGCAGACGGAGCTGTACCCCGGCGCTCTCTCATTAGTCTCCTCTGGGCTTCCTCCACACAGAGCTCGTCTGAAGTGAAAGGGCACACAAAATATATTTCAGAGTGTCACCTGAGGGGAGGGGGGGGGGGAGAAAAAGAAGGGGAAAGAAATGATCACCCCTGGTCTCCCCACAAATCAGT
Organism: Anablepsoides rubrolineatus; assembly: GCA_031762495.1. Taxonomy (NCBI): domain Eukaryota; kingdom Metazoa; phylum Chordata; class Actinopteri; order Cyprinodontiformes; family Rivulidae; genus Anablepsoides; species Anablepsoides rubrolineatus. The sequence goes on from JARVGW010000750.1 coordinate 13,768,025, forward strand.
GCAGGACTGAACTGGCAGACAGTATTAGTGTTTCAGAAGGAGGAGCTCAAAGAGACAGCAGGTAGGCCAGCTAGCTTGGGGGAACAGTAAAGGCGGTGGGGGGGACAGTGTTGTGTTCACTCTTATTTAATGGAGTTATTTTACCGAAAGTAATGACTCAACCCTATTGGGGATTCCACTCTGCAATCAGATGTAGTTAACGGGAAAACATGTTGATGAATAGATTTTCACTTTTCAATATTGCTGAGTTGCTGGTAGAGGGCCCACTTATATGCTGACCGCTGCGATTATGAGAAGCTGTGTGGGCGTCAGAACTGAGGCACTCATCAGGAAAATGGGTTGAAATTGCTTCAATACAGCCACACAGAGAGTTGGAGAGATCTAAAATAATATACACTTGATCCTCTACTATGGACAAAGGGTTGCTGTTTACCTTTGATGTTCTGAATCGTGGATTCAAAACACTTTTATTTGGCACAGATCTCTGCTTCCTGGCAGAACAATGCCAACAACTGCAGTTAAAGTTAGGTGCGGTTGTATTGTGAAAATAAGAATCAAATTAAATGTTCAACAATTTTCCCGCCCGAGTTTAAAACTAAAATCACTTTAAGTTGAGATATTATGGGAGTTTTAGCTGTTTTTGGTCAAACCTTGAAAAAAACGTTATTAGCAATTTTGTGCCATATTTCAAAGGATCAGTCTCAGAGTATGGGTTGTGAATCCTTCTACTGAAACTTTAGCTCAGTAGTTGTAAATCCTAAAGTTAATCAGCTGTCGTCGTACATCCCATGATTATGCTCAAGGCCAGACCGTGGCATAGGCAGTATAGGCAAATGCTAAGGATGCTGTCCATCTAGGGGGCACCACAAATAGGGGTTGGAATTTTTATTTTATAACTTTTTATCAGCGTATAGTTGATTCAGTCTGTAGAATTATCACTGGTTACTCTGGTTTCTTAGCCTGCTTTGAATGGAGGTCACATGGTGCTGATGAAATTAAGGGATTAAAGAATCTTATGATGCAGTCAAGACTAACTACTGCTGTTCAGTGTGTAAATAGAAAACAAACTAAGAATAATGGAAAATTCAGTTATGATGTCATCTAAAGTTCATTCTGGTTTTCAGTGTTCTACCTTCATCAAATACTGGTTGGATGTTGTTTATTAATTCCAAGAATTTCTTAAAATATTTTTCAAATGGATGTAAAATGCAGTGTTTTCTGTACATTTTTTTGTTACAAACATTTCTAAGAGAGTATACTCCTGGACCCCCTAGAACTGCTTCACTCCACAGCTGCTTGTTAACATGAACAGGTGCTGTTGTTAACTATTTTAATTGGACAACTTGGTTTCTAAAGATAAAAAAATAATATCAAAGACAAAACTATTTAATTGTGTATGTATTGTAAAGCGGCAGTAAGGTTTGGAAAACAGCACATGGAGCACCATGAAATCTTGCTCAGGGCACCAAATTGACTAGAGCCAGCCCTGATTATGCTCTGAAAGGTTCAATAAAATCCATCCAATGGTCCATGAGAAATGAACGGTAGGAAGGCTGAGAAAATGTGCTGTAGATGGACTAGAACTGCCAAGGTCAAGTCTGGACTGGCAGGAAGCCCTAGGCCCACACCTCTCTGTGGCTGTGACCCGCACACCTCCACAGATGTCCAGGTGTGCACTCGTATACACAGCCAGCTCATCAGGTGGACAGTCCGTCAGTAATTGACCATGGCGTCAGTCTGACATCTGTTTTAGCAGGAAACCATCAATGTGTCACAATAACGTCATTATACATTTTAAGGAAAAGATCAGGGTCACCACCATAGGCCTATTCTTGAAACCTTGAATCACCTTCTGGGCAATAAAGATGCTTCAAGTCATAGTATGAATTACATCAAATAACAGTGAAATATCCCAATCTAAACATTGTTATTATCTGTGCTGATGAGGATCAGTGGCAACAAAAACAACTGGCCTCCGTTTCCTGTCCTCCTCTCTGCAGCTGTTTCTGTCATCACCTTCCACCCCCAGCCGTACCCCCACCACACCTCCTCCATTTCAGCTCTAATCACGTAGCCATGCAAATGCCGAGAGCTTCACGCCGTTCCCCTCTCCAGAACATCATTTCCCAACTGCCTGGGCCCTCAAGCTGACCACCCCGGGGGTGGGGGGAGGAAGTCATTACTGCTATCACAGTCAGACATAGACCCTACACTGCCAGACAGCCCCTCCAACTCATAAAGTCCTTGACGACTTCAGTAAAACATCCAATTTCAGTCGGAGCCCATTTATAACGACAAATAGAAATCAATCAGTCTAACCACTGCACATTCCTCCAGAATCTTTCTGCTTATTTGACTGCCCAGAAGGCTCCCCCCCTCCCCAACACAAAAAAAAATAGAATATTTTCCTCTACAATAGGTATCCTATCCACATCTCCGGGATATTCATAATTCATCATCTTCGATTCCTGACATCTGCCACTGATTGTGCCGATGGGTTGGCTGGAATTAGGCACTCCTGGGAGCGGCGTTAATGTGCTGGTGGGCCCAAGCACATGCACCGCGGCCAGGGAGGGGCTGTGGGTTGGATGGAGGATTGAGGCTGAAGCGGCAGGAGCCTTTCACACTCCTAATGTGTAATTAGGAGCCATTTTGGAGTGCTGCCTTCCTGCACTGAAATTAGCTGCCTTTTATTAATCATCCAGACCAGTTCAGTGGCACGATGGGTCTCCCTATAATCTAACACAAAATGTTGCTCTTAATTACAAAGCGGGAGACGGAGAGGAAAGGCGCTACACCTCCTGCAATAAGGCTCATTGGTTCCTTATCTGAAATGCAGACAAGTCCACATGTTAAACCTTGAAAATCCCCCCAAAAATCTGTATTTTTTCTATAATTTCTCCAACCCGAACATAAAAAAAAAACATGTGTTTGGAAGGCTTCATACACAAAGAGCAAAGCACACAAAGAGCAAAACTCTCAAAGCTACTCAGTCCATGAAATGATTTGCATTTGCCCGATGTCAGCTCCACTTGAATGAAAGATCAGGCATAATATGTGATTACAAGCACTGGTCCTCCTTTGGAGAGCTAAGTGCTGTGACCCTGACCACGTTCATCAGACTGCAGATGAGGACTACGTACTTCAATCTCAGTGGTAGCGACTTCTTTTTTCTTTTCATTACTCCTTTAATGGAAGAGATCACAAGCTCATCAAAAGCAACCCAGGGAGGAAAAAACGATCACCGGATTTCTGATGCAATCACAACAACCAGAACAACATGCTTAGGAAAGAAAGTCTGCATGTGTTGAGTCAATGTATTTAACATTTAATAACATTTTATCACCTGTTTTATAAAAAGGTTCATTTAAAAGTTGTTAATTGGGTTAAAAAAAGACCAAAGCTCTGCTTTAGTACACTGTTTTCTGACCTACAGAAATTATTTCTTCACAAAGGTCACAATCAAAAAGGGTTGTTTGCTTCACAAATCCTTAAAATTGCCTCCCCAATAATAATATTCCTCTGTATTTGAATGCAATCATGCAAAATGGCCTCTTTTCTGACTGCAGTGTTTCAAAAAGCTTAATGCATATTTATGAATATTGTTGTAGTGCCAGCCATCCCTATAATCTTCTAGGAAAATGCATCAAGTAAAACACGAGCAAATCCTTACAACGCTAACTAGAGTGAAGTTTTGTTGTTTTTTTAAACCACTGAGGGTCCTAACTGCTGATTAACAAACAGGGACCAGATGATTGACCTCTTTCCTTTCTTTTTGGCGCTGCAGCAGGGCAATCACACACTGCGGGGCTGAGAACACTAGCATTTGTAACGGCAAATGTATGAGAGGGTAGTCGACCACTTCAGCCTTGTTGAAAGAATCAAATACACAAATATGAAAAAAAAAAAAAAATCTCATGCAGAGTCCATGAGTGAAGGTGAATTATCTCTGCTCAGCTTGACACTACGTGTCCAGTGGAACAGCAGCAGTCACACAGGCACGGGGCTGCAGTTCTGAGAAATGAAGAGTGTCAGCAATATTTATGGATATGAAAGAGCTGAAGGCCAAACTGTGACTGAATTATACAATACCATCTACCGAGACGGCCAGGGTGTCAGCATGGAGCTACGCAAAATAAAAGAGATGCTTTTTTGAATTAGTAAAGTCACAAAGAAGTTACTGATTCTTACAAACCAGGCAGAAAACAACATTTAAAATGATAATTCAGATCATTGTAAACTGGGGTTATGTGAAACTTATGAACTATTATGTTACCTGTTGAATAACCTCAGAGAGGAGAAATAGATTTGAAGGAGATTTTGTAACTGATAAATTGAATATTCGATGCAGTATAGTATTTTATACTTTCTGATCATTTCAGCCTTGAAGGTTAAAGCAGACAAAGAGTTGGTGTGTGTTTTATCACGTGTTCTTTCTTTTAGCCTAAACAAAAATGAGTTATGTTCTGATGTCTGACGTAAAATGTAACACCTCCAGGGGTGTAACCAGGAAGAGAAATACATTATAAGCTCAATTCATTATTATAGTAGAGAAACGTTGTCAGTGTGTTGCAGAGTCTCTGCTTAGAGCAGGGCTCCTGTGTTTTGTTTTGATTTAGCTCAGTCTTACACTGAGGCCTGTGTTGCAGTTGCTGTATGAACCTGATTGGAGTCAGAAGATTGAGAATAAAGTTTTAGGAAGAAATTCAAGTGGCTTCCTGTTTATTCAGACATACCATTTTGAACAACACAGATTTTTATTTCTGACCAGATCAGATGAGCTACAGCTAGACCTAGCAGGGTCAAGATAAAAAACAGATTACAACCATTAAACCGGCAATTTCTGTCTAAAATAACACCAACTTTTACAAATGATAAAGTACTTATTGACAACACATCTTGTAAATCTTTAAATTACAATCTGTTTCACGTTATACAATTATTAAATGGTGTTACTGGCTAAAAATGTGCCACATAAATTTATTAGAACATTTGAACATGTTCAGCTTCCCAGATCGGAGCACTTTTGGAATCCTCCTTTAGACAAAAGAGCTAAAAGTTAAAGATCGGCTCATATCGGCCATCTGTCCTCAAGATCTTTCTTTTCTCAGAGAAATAACAGCAGCACTGTAGCAGTTGGAGTGTTATAATTAGCATTCAGAGTGAAAGCAGGATTATGTGACCACTGGCAGAGTTTGGAAGTTCTGGCCCAGTGGACACACAGGAGTGAACTCCCCATGGGACTCCCCAGGGAGCGAGGCGTGCTGGGTTTGAGAGGGGTTATTGGACTGTGCCGTCTCGCTGACTGTGAACCACTGGGGACCAGAGCAGAGGTGCCTGATGGTGCACTGGAGCCTGAGTGTGACACCTGGGCTGCCTGTCATGGCCACAAACACTGACAACGTGACACTTGACAGGATGGGAGTTGAAGCTGCAGACACCAGAAGTCGGGACCCGGCTGACAGTAAGGATGAAAGGCTTTGCAGATCAACTCAATGATTTCCCCCACGCTCTTAAATCCAGGCCAGCTTCGCCCCTGCTCCCTTTCCTCTCCTCTGCTCAGTGTTCATGGCCCGTTAAATAAATCAGGGTGCTGAGGAGGCTGAACCCATCAATTAGAGTCATTTGATGAGACCGCGTGTGTATTAATCAACAGTGTGAGGCGCACGACGGGCCAAGACGAGACAGGAGGTAAGGCTGCGGTGCCAGGGAGCCTTAAAAAGAGCTCTGTCAAACAGGCTCTTAAGACGAATTTCCCAGTCTCCATCACTAAACTAAAATGATATCCAATTATGTTCTCCACATCGACAAGCTAACGGAGCAGCTGCGATCAGGGAAAAAAGCTCACATTGTCAGAATTGTCCAGGCACGAGACGCAGAGAAACCCGAGACCTTGAAGGAGATGTCACAAGGAGGCCAGAGTCAGCTGCTTGAGTAAGCGATGGTCCGCACGCTTGCCTGAAAGCATGACATTGCCGAAGGGGGAAAAACACCATTTTATCATTCAGTGCGATTCGCACCCTCTCCCCCTGTCAAACATGCCATATGTCCCCGTCACAGGTCGTCTTGCTGGCTTATCGAGTGTGACAGGGCTATTCACACACTGCTCCCAATCAGACACCATCTCCTGCAGAAAAAAGATCTCCACTGTAGCACAGTGACGGGCTGTCAGGCAGAGGGCACCAACCTCCACAGGGCCTCGGCTATGAGTCTGCCCATCTGAGGGGGGACAGGGGGGCAAAGGCCAGGAGGTTAGACAGGGAGACACGTCACAGGCGTCCACACGAGCAGAAACACTCATGCACACTCCCACCATTCTGTGCTTATTTAGTCTGCAACAAGACACTTTAAAAGACAAACTGTTCAACAAGAGCATTAATATTAGCCACTGTAATGAAAGGCAATGTTAGCAAAATATCTCATGAACTATTTTATGGATTTTAATTAAACTCTCAGGGTGTACAACTATTACTGTTTACAGTTTTACAGATGTTGAGCTAAAATCTGGTGTGGTAACAGAGTCAGAACAGTTTGAAACGTTGACGTGCAATCTTGACAGTGAATTCCTTTAAAAATGCGAGTTTTATAAATCATGGCATTAAAGCCTCTACATGCATCAGTTCAGAGCATGAACAGTGGTTGAAGCTGAGAGCACCACATCATTGTTTATCAAACCCTCTTTGAATATTTTGTCGAGTACATGTGACTTCACTAGATGGTGTGGATCACTGCAAATGCGAGAGAGGTCATTTGCCTGGCAGAAAGCAAAGGAAGTATGTAAACCTCACCTGGACTTCACACAGGGATCCGGTCGCCAGACAATTTTCCTACCCAGCAGACCATACAAGCCCCTTCTGTGTTCTGCCAACTTGTGGCTAAGAGTCAGGAGAGGCAGAGGTCACTGAAATCCACACGTGCCCTACACAAATCCCTGCCGCCTTTTGAAGATTTGCTCCTGCGGATGCACTTGCGAAGTTGACAAATGCACACTTTGATGGCAAAGAATCTCCGTCGTTCAGAAGTACTTGGCTCCAAACACAATAACACTGCAGATACTGAATATGTTCACTAAGTGAGCAATCAGCTGCAAAGTGGGCAGAAAATTACACTTGTCCTCCCCGTGATGATGTGCATAAAGAAATAAATCAGAGAGCAGAGAAGGAGCTGAAGGGCAAGAGGGAAAAGTGGTATCACCTGATCTGTCTTATGTTAAAAAGCAGCATGATTTGGCGACTCAACTCCTCAGAAAAACAGCTACAACCATCCTGGTCCAATTTTATAAGAGAGATTTCTGTGAAATGATTGCTAATCTATGCAAAAAAGCAATCAGTGACTCATTCATAATGCATGAGCAACGAGATACCAATTTTGCCACGCTTTCGGATTATTAGATGTTATCACCAAATGCAGCAAATGAAATATGAACACTCCTACCTGTTTTATTGCAATTATATGACTGCAGTGGCCCCGGTATACTGTACACCGGGGGGAGGAAATATGAAAAAGAAACACCCAGAGAGACAGACCATCAGATTGAACATCCATTACTATCTGACTGCAGATAGCTCGAGATGGGAATATTTGTTTCTAACAGCTTTATGTATCCATTTGTGCCGTGATTTATCAACCTAAAAGCTGCAGTTTTAAGTACATCTGGCTGACGTTTTAATGGTCCATCAATCACATCGTGTCACGTGATAACATTTTCAGATCACCCTCCTCTGAGCTGCTGAAAAAAAAATAATAATAATATAACAACAAATCCAATAATCTGGCTGCAATCCAGGAGAAATGATGAGAACCTATTTTAGAATTCAAAGCAAGTTCAAAGTATGAATGTTAGATAAGCTGCTTCTCAAATTAATGCAAATCAAATTTCATTCAGGATGTTTTTGTTTTATATTATAGACCCACATATTACTGAATATATTTCTGCGTCGCTACACTTTAGTTAAAAGCCTCACAGAAAAATAAATTCTGTTTGGACTATTGGATGCATTTTAGCATGTGACTGGAATATGGGATATTCATTGTTTTATACACAACAACATGAGAAATGTATGTTATTTGCTGAAATACAGAGTAGTTTGTAGAAAAAGCTGAAGCTGTTAATTGGAACAAGCAGAACAAAACTAAAATGAGCAAAACCAGAGGTAAAAGATAAAATATGCAAAAAATAAAAATACGCATAGCTGAAACAAACTATAGCTAATTGTTAAAAAACCAGAACCATAGCTAAAAGCTCAAGTCAATTAAACCTAACTAAAGTAAACATACCTAAATATTGAAAAAAAAAACTTTAGCTAAAACTGTCCATAAGTTAAGCAAGAACATACCTAAATATCAAAAATTAAAGAACAGTAGCTAACAAAACATCTATAGTTAAAAGCTAAAAAAAATTAGCAAAATGGTAGCTAAAAATGGTAAAATAAGCTAAGTTGTACTTAGCCTACAAGCTAAAAAAAAACTTTAGCTAAAATCTAAATAAGGAAAACCATCCATAAGATAAGCAAAAATATATTGATATGCTAAAATTAAAAAAAATTGTGGCTAAATTATTTTATTATAGCTAAAAGCTAAAATAAGCAAAATCATAGCTAAAAGCTAAAAATAAGCAAAATGGCAGCTAAAAGGTAAAATAAGCTATATCATAGATACAAGCTAAAAAACAGTTCAAGTAAAAACTATAGCTAAAAGATGTTTACGTATGTACTGTATGTATGTAAGCATGCATGGATGGATGTTTGAAAATTAAATCTAAGGAACCTTATTTAATCCTAAATCCAGCAGCCTTCATATGAGACTGGGACTGGCAGGATGTAACACAGACTTTTTCCCCTTCATCTTCTGTTTAGACATAAAAAAATCCAAATGTCTGACTTTTTAAACATGAGTGTTAACGTGTCTGAATAGCACCTGGAAACCTTGTGAAAAGCACTGACAGATCTCATACTTTTACAATCGGGACAACTCTGACACAAGGGATTTGCTCTTAAAACGCAGCACAGGGAGGATGAAGGGTGGTATAAAAATCAATGAGGCCTTTCAAAGGCAACATGAAAAACCAGCGCCTCAGCCTGCAATTAAAAAAAAAAAAAAAAAAGAGCACTCCTGGTGCTTAGGGGAGGCGGAGTATGTTCCACGTGCCCTCAACTTCACAGGATCAATTACTGGATCAATACTCAGACATGACACAATTCCATAATAGAAACTGAGAGGTTGAACTGCTGCGTGTCATGTGTTTCAGATATTTACAGTTGTTCAGCACAAGCAGGGCTGAGCACAGTGGAGCTGTTTTATACACTTCTAGACCAAACAGATTCTCCAGGTGGAAACCTTATTTCAAATGTTTTGGCTACGTTAAGAAGTGTTAAGACAGAAGTCAGGGGTGTTGTGTATGTCTACATCTATATTTAACATATATATTATACAAGCTGTATGGAGCAATGCAGTTTGATTATTTAAATGTCGTACTTTCAACAATTTTTGGGACATTTAGCAATAAGTGAAGCATTTCAAACTTTGTTATACACAACTAAATTACTGTGACTCACCTTAAAACAAACTGCATAAGTATAAATCCTGCCCAACAAAAAGCTTCTAACTACTTCTAAAATCTATCATAATTGTTCTTTTCAATCTCAGTTAAGCCAGAATCAATTTGGTAGAATTGGCTTTATGCATTAATAATTTGCAACATAAGCTACATAAATACCAGACAAATCAAGGCTCTATTAGCAAAGACCCTGAGTGCAGGTGTGTTTAATTATTTATTCTGCAACTTTTGGAAGAATGCACTTGCTTTTCTAAAAACACAGTGTTTTGTTTTCAGCAGGATGAGGATTGGCACAGTTACCAGAAAAAGAAAAAAAAAAAAGAGTGAATCTTGCCAGAAGCCTTAATGTGAAGTTTGCACATACTTCTGTATTTTGTTTCATGATTGTTTTTCCTGAGTATTGCTTCCTCCCACAGCCTGAAAACATACAGGTAAATTAAAGACTCTAACTTGACTGTATGAGCGTGTCCGGTTGATTGTCTCTGCGTTGGTTTTGTAGCATTCAGTCTGCACCCCGCCTCTCACATGGTGACAGCTGGAAGAAGTTGAATAAGTTACATAAAACATTGCATTGCAGTAAGGAGCCCAAAGCTAAGGCAAATGTTTAAAAAAAAAAAAAAAAAGTAAAACAAAATCCTCTAAATTCTTTGACCCTGCTGTCTTAATAAGACCCCTGCCACTGGCCTCCATCAGCCACTTACCAAAAGGGGCAATAACCCCCCAGGAGGACGGTACAGCTAGAGAGGAGATCATGATGTTGATTTCGCCTCAGCCATTGTGTCGTTACAAACGGGTTAGAAAATCTTCCTCTTTGTAGCTAATTCTGCATTCATTTCTGACACAGAAAACAGACGAAAACAGGCACTTTTCACAATAACAACAGATGACATATAGTAATCCAGCAGCCTATAAGTGCCCACCGTAGATATTCACATACCAAATCCCCCATTAGCAAAACCACCGGACATCAGCATCATGATATCTTGTCAGCCAGATCTAATTTTGTATTCAATCTTAATGGTTCCTGACAAGCATTTCACCAGTTGACAGGGGACCAGAGGGAATGTGCCACAGTGTGCGAGACCACTCAGCAAATTCACATTTAGCAATTCATTCCTCCTGCTTGGACAAAATGAATTATTCATCCTCGCTTCACTCGCATTGATTCATCCGGACAAAACTCCCTAAAACACCCGAAATGTTAAACGATTTGTACGTGCCCCCTCCTCGCCAAGGGGGCAGCACAACTGGACCTCTCTAATTCTGACATTCTCACCAAATCCTTGACCCCCTTTTACTCCCTCCACGAGTTATCTGAAATAATCTCAGGCCCTCCTTAGATTCTATTCATCAGAGCAGAAAGAAGCAGGCATTGACATTGATATAAAAAATACCATCTGTGCCTTGCAGGGGTAAAAAAAAAAGAAAAAGAAAAAGCGATTGAAAGAAAATGAGACAGAAAAAAAAGTGGGGCTTCAAATAAAAACTGGCTCTGTTGTCTCTCTCTTGTCCCCTCCGCCTTCCTGCCCCCCCTTTTTTTTACTCTCCTCAATGCCATTTCAATTGAAAAGCGCAGTGGTAATTAAATTCCAGCAGGGGTCAGGGGCAACTGTGCAGCATGCTGACAGGGGGTCTGCCCTGACATAAAGATGACACAATTCAACAGGACAGAGGGGGCACCGGGCTGAAGAGGAGAGGGAGGGTGACAAATGCCGTTTATTCACATCCACTGCCAGATTTGGACTACTCAATCTTCGTGACATTTAAAAAATAGAAATTGAAATGGATATTCAAACTGAGCTGAATCCCACAATGACCTTTACCACAAATCAGAGCTTCTCGAAGCAGACTGGTCTCCTGCTTTCTGTGGTATTTACAGCATATTTTGTGACGCTTAGGAGGATGAACAATTATAAAGGAGAATTTGGGGAAAGCTGTTATGAGTTTGTGCGTGCGTGTGTGTGTGTCAGTACGAGTGTATAATTCAGAAGGATGCTGGTTTTGTTTCCTCACATTATAATCCTGAACCTCCAGAGAGGCCTCGCTCTCCTGCTGTCTCCCATTCTCCACCCACTACTAGCAGAACAACACAACCAGTTCAAATTTATATGAAAAAAAGGCCCAATCACAGATATATTTGCGTTTTTTTATATACCGGTAATTCAACATTTAATTGAACACCTGACTTCAGTTTTAAGTGGCTTTTATGTTAAATATAATATGGAAAAATATATTTTATTTTAAAATTGTTACATTTTTCTAAATACATTTCACAAGATTAAATGCAATACTGCAGATATCCAGCATTAGTTTGTGTTCAAAAAGCTAGTTGTAGAGTGCAATTTTTTTCCAGTTGTCTAATTTATTAAGAGATGCTTACTTTAAACATATGAAAGAAAATTTCTATGCATTTCTGACAAAGCAATAAGTTTATTAGAGCTCCTAAATGTCAGTAACTTATATTTAACAGAATTTGTTTAACTCTGCTGCCATCTAGTGGCCAACATTCTTGGTGCACATGATTATGCATACTAATGAGTTTGTTGATCCAGTTGATTACTAGTAAAAAAAAAAGATGAATTCAAAAAAATATGTTAGTAACATTTAAGAAAGTCTGATTCAGCTCCACTCAGAGGGAAATACGCTTCGATCGTCTTAGCTCACAGAATTAGTGTCAAGTGTTTGTATCAAGTCTTGTAGTTCCAACATAAAGCCATAAGGCGTGTTTGTTTTCTTGTTCAGTCACACATGCGCTCTAGTAACGGTTTAAAACCTCCAGGATTTCCTCCTTGACAGAGATGAGGGAGTGCTGCTGCACACCTGGACCACCAATACTCGTTTCCCAGCAGTCAAAGCCGCAGTCTCTCAGGTCCTGCACCGTGCTTTGGACAATCAAGGTGTCCGTTTCTACAAGATAAACAAGTCAGAGTATACTCATGTTACAAAAGCTCAGATTGAGATAAAAATACTTTGTAGAACAGCTGACGTGTGTCAAAATGCCTAAAACACCTGGAGAAAGCAAATCTAAATTTAATTAGATGCTGCTCTTGAGCTCTTTGCTGCACAAAATAAGGCTTGGGCTGTCTGTAAAAATTACTGCAACAAGAGCTAAACAAAAAGTAAAGAAATGTGTGTTTTCCTGGAAATAAATCTTATACAGTTGTAAAGCCTGTTGATTTCCATTTTAAATGGTGCCACATTTGTAAGGAACATGCATTTGTGGGATGAGCAGTGGAGCTGAGTATGTGGGTTGCCAGATCTTCTCTGCCAAACAACTTAATTTGTTGTTGCTATTAACACTTTTTATTGAGCTTCTGGTACCCCCAGGTGCAGCCAATCAGCTGCCCTCTTTAAGATTTACTGCCAAGAAGCCTTTTAACAAAGAAATAATCTACCAAACACAAGTCCCCTTACCTTTTGTGCTAAGTATAGTTAATGGTTAATGCTCAGAGTATATGGCTCTGGAGAGACCACGGCTCAACCACATTGCTCAAAGGTTTCATTCAGAAAGGTAGGGTGGAGCCTACATATTCATTTTGACACTGTGGTGTTCAAATCTGAGTCAACAGGGATCTAGGGCAGGTCACCAACAGTTGAGGTGTTAAATAGGCTCCATTTGAGAGGGACTATTCAGGTTCCCCTCACAGAAAAAAGGAAATAAAAATCCTAAAATTCCAATCAGTTAGCTAACAAGGCAAATTAAAAAAATTGTAATTTGTATAATCCAGACCAATGTCTGGCATATCGCCTGATCTCTTATGCAAAGAAATGTACAACATCTGGAAAAGACCAGCACCAGCTCAACAAGCACGATTTAGAACAATAACATTAAATCCCATCCAGTTCAAATGAGCTCATGCAGCTTCTAGGGATAAAACCTAAATAACTTAGTGCCTCTTTAAAAACTCAAAGAGCTTTCTTACAAGAACTCACTTAAGAGCATTAGGATAGACAGATAACACCGCTTGAAAATAACTTTGCTTCACAGAGAAAAGCTTTAGAGGAAAACAAATAAATAAGGAGCATTTATTTAGGGGATTTATAACTTATTAAAAATGCAGTATGCTATAGGCTGCAGGCATCAACAAACACTGGAGTCGCAGGTTATTCTGCTTGTTTGCTTTGTCAAAGAGTAGTTCAAAAATAGTTTCCCTCAAACATGTTTTAGCGTACTCAGGCACACACAGTCTGTCTCATAAAACCTTCTCATTTTCCATTTCTTCAGAGATAAAGCAAGAAGGAGAGTTTTAGAAAAGAATTTTGGGAATCTTTGACCTATCAAAAATTCCTCAAAGTGAATTCATTAAACTAACATTTGGGCAAACTCAAGTGGTGGTGAAGAGGTTATTATGACTTGTTACAGTAGGATGAAAAATAAAAAGATTAATTTATTGTTAAACAAAAAAACAGTTAAAAGATGAACCATTTTTCATCATTTTGCCAAGATTAGTTTCAGAATTCAGCCTGGTGAACTTATAAAGTTAAAATGTGAAGTATTGTCTGCCTGGTATGTGTTATCAAAATCTGATAAAAAAGAAGGCCTTTCCCATTGTTACAACAGGAATTAATCATTAAAGGCTTTTGGTGCAAACAAGGGCAGAAAGAATGTTTCATTGGGGGGGAGAAAAGGAGGAATTTAATCAAATACCTAAAAAAAATCTGAAAACAAACATTACAACTTCTGTGAAATGATGGAAGATGAAAAAAGCATCAACTTTTAGAACTACAAACATACCTCAAAATCCACAAAGCACCATTTGAAAAGGTACAAGATAAATGTTTTGCCGTGGCCCTCACAGGCACTCTGATAACTTGAATAGTCCTCCGAAGAACAATGATTGTGAAAAAAGAACTTGAACTCACAAAAACTAGAAAATTCTTGGCTGCTATAAAACTTTTGTACAAGCCGTGATATTTGCCAAAGGGAAGGTCAAGGCCCTTTAATTTGTTGTTATTTCCAAACTGTAAACAGAGAAATTATAAAGTGGGCTTTCTTAAAATTTGAAACAAATATGTCTTTTCTAACTTCATTGCCTTAGGAATTTAAATGATCTTTAGGCACTTATCTTGTCTCAAAAGCAAAAATGAAGCCTGCATGTACCCAAATGTTTGCAAATAAAAAATTAAAACATGATGCTCAGCAGATGAAATAAAGTAGTTAGGTGACATGGTCAAATAAAAGAATGGATTAAAGTTAGGTTATAACAATGGAAGAAGTGTTATAGTTCATCACCTGGTCTCAGGAGTGTGATGCCACAGCCTCCTCCACCTGCGCCTGTTAGCTTGCTATGGAGTCCTTTGGTCAGCGTGACTCGGCACAATGTGTCTAAGGCAGGGTGTCCCACACCCAGCACGTTCAGGTGATGCTGGTTGATATCAATAAGCTCCTGGAAATAACCCATTTAGGATGTAATTAGCACATCTTATAGTAGGCAGTAGTTTTTCAATCTATACAGATGTTTATTTTTCAACTGCAACTCCAATTACATGTGGAGTTCCACAAGGCTGTGTTCTTGGACTTCTGTATTTATGATACATGTTCACATGTTGGAGTCCATTTTTGAAAGACATAATACTCCTTTCCACTGTTTTGCTAATGATTTTCTGATCTATTTGATAATAAAAATAATAATTAACAAAGCCTCTGTTGAAGTGTGTAAATCTCATGAGGCATAAACTTTCATCACGATGAAAGAAGGGATTTGCCTGTTTGGAAGATCTGATATTTTTATATAGCAATGGCCTTCAGACCATCAATATTTTGTTTAAAAAAAGTTAGGTTACTTAGCTATTTTTACCATTTAGCAAGCATTTAGTTACTTTTTAGCTACTGTTCTATTCATTTTAATTTTACGCTACCGCTTTGCTCCTTTTAGCTTCTGTTCTTTAAATTGAACAACTTAGCTTCAGATTCTTCAGTAAATTTCAGCAGTCATTTGGGACTTTGCACTCATTTCCTTAGTTCCTGTAAAAATAAAAAATAAATTTAAAAAATGCACAGCGTTCTAATTAATTGTACCTCAAGAACATTGTAGTGCTCCCCTGTGATGGGTTCACAAGTCATGTCTGTGAGAACTTTTTCACAAGTACAGGAAATGGCATCAACCGAGTCAAGCACAGGAATCATGATAGGTGGAAACTGCAAGAAAGAAATAACAAAAAAATAAGAATAAAATCAACCAGTTCCAACCTTTTTCTGCACAGAATTTAAGCAAGAAAATAAATAAATAATGCCAGGGGTGTAAATCTGGAAATCTCCAGCAGTTCTTGACGGACAGCTGCGTACAGATTGCACATCAGCACGTTTGGCTTTGATTGTGCTCAACATTGCCACAACACCGTGTAAGCACATCTCGGTCTGAAGGTGGAAATCTGCACACCTGCTGATGTCACCAAGGCAACGGCACACAGGGGTCCTGGCTAAGAGTTTAATTTTAATATTTTATGGAGGCACTCAACCCCATGCTCTGGAGTATCAGCCACGCAAAAGCACTGCCTATTATATTAATTACAGTGTCGGCAAGTAACACACGGGGGAGGGAAAAACCATTTAGTACCTTGTTAATTCTGTCCTTCACCCTGGCAACAAGTACTTTGGTGCTTCGTGGTACTTTGGTGTTAGTGAGAAGGATTCTTAATAATGGCACCCTGGAAGTAAGGAAGAGCAGAGTTCATACAATCCTGATTTTACACACAATAGTTGGTTCCTGTGAGCCAAACGCACACACACTAAAGTTTGTTTGAATAGATATTGAACCAAAATGTGTTCAGCAGTGTCAGAACCTGCTCAGTGGTATTATCTTCCCAGCCAAGAATCTCAGCATGCCACCTACATAAAACAGAGATACATGATCAAATCAGCAGTGATGCAATATTCTTGAAGTACAAGACATCACATGTCCTATCACCCGTCTCACCCCATGTTCCCACAGCATTGTCTACTCCTGAAGGATTTCCATGGATGATGAGCTCCCCTTGAAAAGCCCAACTGTTGATGAGCTCCAGGTCCTCCTGACACCATCTAGAGACATTTCAAAATAATAATCTAAAGTGCAAATAACTAAAATCTACAAAGACTAGTAACAACACACAGTTGTGCACTTGAATGATTTGCAATAACAGAGCATCAAGATCAGGTTTTATAGAAATAAACATTCAACATACTGGAAATGCAATAAAACAAAACTCTGTGTACATGATTGCTTTTGAAATGTTTCATAATGAATCATAATGTCAAAACAATTCTCAGTAAAACCAGTGGGCACATTAAATAGCAGCTTACTTCAACTCAATTTCATCTAAAGTAGTAAAAACTAAATAAAAGGTAGACTGGCAAGGAGAATTGTAATTATATTAAGATTTATTTTATTTTGAATATCACATATTTCACACAGACTGAAATATTTGTGACAAATTGGAGATACATGAATACTCATAATATACACTGCCCGGACAAAAAAAAGTCACCACCTGGATTTAAATAAGGGTCTATGATGTGGAGTTGCTGCAGTTGTTCAGGTCAGCAACAGTCTGTGCTCAAAGAATGAGGTCAGCTGACTACCTGAATATACTGAATGATCAGGTTATTCCATCAGTGGATTGTTTCTTCCCTGATGCCACGGGTATATTCCTAGATGACAATGCTAGGATTCATCGGGCTTGAGTTATGAAAGAGTGCAATGCCACAGTGAATGTGTGCCGTAATCAAAGCTGAAGGTGGTCCAACTACCTTTATTTTTGGTGGTGACTATTTTTTTGGCCAGGCAAGTTTTTGGGCAGCACATATTTGGACTAAATATGTATATTTGCTTGCAGGTCCCATGCCATTGACTTAGAATTATTTAAGGCATTAAGAAATTAAAGAAGAAAATGTGGCCTTGTGGAAATGTTATAATAAATTATTTTAGAACTATAAACCTCCTTTCTGAATTCCCAAACACTTGAAAAGTTGTTAAAAGAAAACACTGAAATAAAGCTTCTATCAAAAAAGGATCTAATTTGAAAAGGGTTAAAAACAAAATAATCACAGACACAAAACTAGAGTTAACTTGACATGATCTATTATTACCTGGCAGTGTGCTCCCACTCTTTTAGAGGGGCTGTAATGGTTCCACCTGCACAGAGCAGAGCTGCAGCCAAACACACTGAGTAGGCAGCGCTGGAGCCGAGTCCTGCTCCGGTCGGTAACTCTGACCACACAGTCACCATCAAGCTGGGCAGCTCACTGAGAAAACAATTTTATTTGACATAAATACAATATTAGACTAATTACATCTGGTAAAGAATGGCAGCTTAAATGTGTTTATTGAAAATTTAGTTTTCAAATGAATCCACAAAACAAAACCTCTGTGCATTACTCTTATTATAATCTCCATTATATTAATGATGTATACAGTGTGTAATGTGGAGTCTTTTATGCAACCCAAACTTTTCTGACACTTCTGTCAATATCTGTCAGAGAGGGTGTTTTTCAGGCCGAGAGAAGAATACTCTAAACTAATTGTTCACTTCTTCTCTCCAGGGAAAAACACATCCTGACTTGTTAAAGGGTGCACAGTGGCCTAGTGCCTGACTCTCATTAGTGGCCATCCTGTCAGAAATCTTTCACCTCTACGAGACATGCCAGCACTGTGTCAGTGTCGATTAAACCCTCCAACAACCTGCAGATCTAATGTTCCCGTGCACGTTCACTGTTCACAGCTGCTGGAGCTGCTGACGTCCTCTTC
>JARVGW010000750.1:13833334-13849734 GCA_031762495.1 Anablepsoides rubrolineatus
TTTTGCACCAGTGCATTAACACCTTGACCCATGTGCTCAGGAAATCTGTGGGATGAAATGAAGGACGACAGCTTTAACCTGGACGCCTTGGGGACATTCAGTAACTCTCCTCTCCGACTCTCAGACTGTGACTTGGTGACAACCAGCCTCCCCCCCGTCTCCAGCGGGGCGAACATGCCTCTGTCAGACGTGCAGGTGACGGGGCTCTACACCTCGTACGCCTCGCAGGACCCCCTGTCTTCACAGTACATGGGGACCCCGGCCAACAGCAAGCCCATCGCCCTGCTTTAAAGGAACTAAACCCATTATTAATCACATTCGACTCTGGTTTGTGGACGCCATCAGACAAGAAAATAAGGGTCTGGTTTCTTTTGTGCAACGAGAAAATTTTGGACGCTGGACAACATTTGGAGAAAAAAAATAATTTAAGTCGAAAAGAACACTGGTTATCAGGAAGTAAACTGATGGCTGGAAGAGAAATATGTTGAGACTTAAAATATTTAGTTTTGCTAAGCAAAGACTGAAAGCCTGTTTGAGTACAAAGACTTTGTGGAGAAATCTGTGTAAAATAACATCCATGTGTTTTCAAGCCTTCCCATTATGTAGCTCCCAGTCTCTTGTCTGTTGTGTTGTGTTAGATGTTCTTGCTGTGATGTTTTATTTATATTTATAAAAAGGCAGCTGGAGAAAGTGATGACTCCATCAATCTTTTGCTGTATATATCTATATATGAGTGTTTGAATTTGCCACATAAAAGCTTTTTTTTTGATCGCTTCATGAATCCAAAATACATCTCAGCATTTTCACATTGCTCCTCTACACTTTGTGATTAACAAGTCTGCAGGTCAAATATCTGCTGTGCTCATTCACGCAATCATAATAAAATAAACAAAAAGCTTTTTGTATTTAAGTACAATCATAGTATTTTTTATTAACAAACCTTCCCTGTTGAAATAAAAAGGAACAGGAGGAGTTCACCAACATTCACATGAAATGTCATGGCTGATGTTTGATCTGAGGCAAGGCGAATCAACACATTGTTCATAGGGACCCCTTTGGCAAATGGTGTCCACTCTTTACAAACCTGAGTTTTAAGCACTGCTGCTTTACACGGAGAGATCAGGGCAAAAAGTAAAAACAAATGTTTGAAATGATCACTTCTATAATTCAGTTCATATTCTACACATTAGGTAGATAAACAAGACAAAGTGAAAAATAAAAAGACACTATCGTTATCATCAAAACTGAAATGTCAAACAACTTAATTTTTTATAAATGTCCCTTTAAAAGTTATATTTCTAATACTAGTACTGTTGATTATTGCTGTTTTTACAGAAATAATTCAGATTCAACTGGTTTTAAACGTTTGTGGCACGTATCTGTTTTTCTTAAGTGGTTTTCATAGAATAAAGGTTTAAGCTTATTTTGCATTTAATACATTCAAAGTCAAACACATTTTTTTGTTTCATCTTCAACTAAAAATCCTAACTAGCACCAAAGTATCAAGTATTTAGCTTCTGAAGCCTGATAAACTGGCTTCATCAGACTGCACAGGGTTTGTTAAGAAAGTTTAACACTGATTAATATTGTGTTTAAATACAGCAAAGTAAAATGTACGTTACAGTGAAACCCTGTGAACAGCTGAAACGATTTATTGCTCAACTTAAAAAGACACTTTCAAACTTTGTGAAACACAACCCACTGCTTTTGTGCGCTTATTTGTACTATACTACAAAAATCCAAGGTTGTGTTCTTTTACCTTTACGTTTTTCACTACCAAAGTGATTTAGTGCTTCTACTCTGTAAAAGTACAGCAGACTACAATAGTGTATTGGTTGTCTTTAACAGCATAACCTGATGACGTCCCACAGGTTAACTGGTGCTGGTGCTGTCCATAGTGGCGAGTAGATGTGACAACTTGGCCCTCTGGGAAGGAGAGATGTTCTGACTCATGTGGATGATGCAATCCATGGTGACATCAGGGTTAGCCTGCACCAAGCTGCGCACAAAAAGGACATCGGATACAGACAATAAGTATTTACTAAAGAAACAAAAGCACCACTTAAAAGTATTTTACGAAAGATGCAATAGTTTATGTTTGTCCATCTTCAAACTACGTCAGTAAAATGCCATTAGACTCGCAGAGAAACAAAGTTTAGACAATAAAACAAACCAAATATTGCCGTGATAATTCAGCTACTAGTTAACATTTGATTAAAGCAGCTCTTTTCAGTTTATTATAAGAAATATAATTTATAGCTGTTTTCTGGTGATAGAAAAAGACAAGAAAAGAATAAATAAATGACTTGAGTCACTCTGTTATGTACAGTATATAGGGTTGTAAATACAGTACAACTATTAACATTTACAAATGACTGCATCCGATATGTCAATAATTGTGTACAAAGTGTCTTCACATACCTGCGAATATGCTTCAAAATGTTCTCTCGTTTTAAGTACTTGATGTTTTCTCGAATGACTGAATGGGTGCCATCCTCCACGGACAAATGCTTCTCGAGCCACTCGACCACAGCTTGGTTGTTATCCCACAGGTAAGCCTGTGATAGCAGGTAGACATAACATCAAAAAACAGATTGGATTGGTTGTTAACTATTTAAAAATGACAGCTGGCTTGAGATTTGTTATCCAAAGTGTTACTCGGTAATGATTAGATGAACAACAAACAGTAAAATGTGTTTTGTTGCAACAATTTTGAATGTTGTAATATAAGAAAGAAAGTTATCATGGCAGGGAAAGTAGAAATAATGGTGATCAGGAGTATTAAAAATGAACACAGTCAATTAGTTCTTTGTGAATCAGCAGAGAAAGATGCTCTGGTTGTGTTCACGCACCTTAACTGTTCCCTCCGTTTCAACAAACCATCTGCGCAGCATGGACTGCATGTGTCCATCACTCAGGTCCTTGTTGGCCTGCAGAATCTCACACTTGGCCACCTGCTCCAACAGGAGCCGACGGAGACGCCAATAGAAAAAGGACCGTGCGTTCTTCCAGTCCAAAATATCCTTTTGAAAGAAAATCAGATAAAATTTAAACAAAGTACAAGTTTGACAAAGCTTAACTTAGTAAATATACTAATTTAGAAACACTTTACTATGAAGAACACAAATTACCTATAAACATCATCAGTTGCTCATTAACTTGCCTAGAACTTTATTCTCCAACAGCAACATTTAAAGAGTCAAAGTTTGGTTAAAACTGAGTTTACAAAACATTAAAAAAAAAAACAACAATAAATATCCTGCTACTAATAAATTAGTTAAAACTTTAGTAGGGAAACAAATTTTGATTTGAAAGAATTAGTTGTAGATTAGTGTCATTTAAAAAAAGAGCCTATTTATTTTTTATGACTAATTGAGTAATAATATTGCACTATTAAAACACATTTATAAGTTAATGTGCATTAATAATAAAGTGTTAAGTTTATCTTAATATTGGATCATGCAGGCAGAGCACACTCACAGTGATGACCCCTTTTTCCTGCATTCTGCCCGGAGTGTCATGCAGGTCAACAAACTGCACTGCCACCTGGTGGTAGATGGGTAACAGAAATTCTTCCCTCGCTTTGAGCTTCGCCTCCAACTCTTTGCCTTCTTTCGGAGACAGCTCTGGAGAAGCTGACCGAAACATTAATGGATGTTAGCAACGCAGCAGAAATCAAGAACAAAATTGAAATATATACATTTTGTGATTTGAGAAAAATATTATTTACCGAGCTGCTCAACTAGGTTGGCATAAACTGAATCGAGCCTTCTCATAGTCTTTAATAGGTCCTTCCTCCTGAATTTGATCTCCACTGTGCCCTCAGCCTCCAGCACA
The DNA here is from genome assembly GCA_031762495.1 of Anablepsoides rubrolineatus. Taxonomy (NCBI): domain Eukaryota; kingdom Metazoa; phylum Chordata; class Actinopteri; order Cyprinodontiformes; family Rivulidae; genus Anablepsoides; species Anablepsoides rubrolineatus. Next base: position 13,837,172 of record JARVGW010000750.1, read on the forward strand.
CCCCCTCTGAATAAAAAAAGAAGAATGTCAAACGAAAAAAACAATGTAACAACTTGTACAATGTGCTGCATTCAGATCATGTACCTGCTCTCCCTGTCAGCATAAAGCTCCATACACAGGGGGTTGATGGTGGGATCTATCACTACCCATGATCCTCCTCTCAGCTCAGCCTGGGGTGGGATGTACACCAACACTGGCTGATGGAAGCCATGCAGAGCATCAACAATATAGGCCCCAAACTTCAGGACCTGGTCATACATATCTGAAACAGGAAAAAGAAAAAAAATTACATTATACACTTTCTGCATAGTTAGAAATCTTTTTTGTTTGTTTATTGTTTTCTCTAATAAACTGAGTAGGACAGAACTTGTGTATGGGGCAAAATAAGAAAGCAAAACTCTTAAGAGTAAATTTTAAAATGTACGTGTTACTTGCTAAATATAGAGAAAAGACAATTTCAGGTGGGAGCTTACAAAACACATAAACAGGAAAGCACAATATATATCCCAAAAAAAGAAAATCATTTTTTCCACTAAATTCAAGAAAGCTTCATTTTATTTGCTGAAAACCCAGACAAAAACAGCAGGAGGGTGCTCATATTAACAAGAGCTAAAATTGGCTGCAGTGATAATAAAAAGTAAAAAGCAACAATTTACTGAATGTGTTTATTCTGCTACAATTAAAAGCCTGAGATTTTTAAGAAGAATATAGTTTTGCTAAAAAAATACATAAAAGTGTGAGTGCTTGAAGTCTATACTTTACAATAAACAACATAAGTTAAGTTTCATACCTTTCATCCCCCCAGAGAAGCCCCTCCAGTTGGCAAACACCATGAGAGGCAGGTGTTCTCGGTTGAAGTCAGAGATCGCCTGAGCCGTTTTAAACGCTGAATCTGGAAACCACACCTGACCAGCTTGTTGCAAAACCTGACAAGATCACACAAAACCAAGCTAAAGATGTTAAAGACCACAGTAAATATATATTAAATGCATGGAGAGCAGCTCACTTTAGATTCTGAGTCCAGATTCGCAGGATCTGCAGGGACTGTGAGCTCGACTGTCCGGGTCTCTACTGCAATGACGCCAAGAGGAATTCCTCCTAACCTGAGCCATGCAGAAACCACAGAACAGCAAAGTTAGAGATCTACTTCTGTTTAGATTCATGCATTTAGTCAATGCTATAAGAGTTTTATTCCATTTTACCTTGCTCTTCCCACTACGACTGTCTGAGCCCAAGACTCCATGATCTCCATGAAAGAACCATGGTCAAAGAATCCACTCTGCCAGGCACCTCTTACCGCTAACATTTCACATGAAAATATATATTCATCTGGTATATTACTGGCATTAATTATTTGTATAGTCTGGACTGTTTAACTCACTGGGGTGTGGTTTGCCAGCGAGCATCCAGCGGGGATCATACGGGGCTTTTGTGGGAGTAAACTCAATCCCTCTGTCTACTGGATCTGTAGCAGCTACTATAGGAACAGGGGAGTATTTGTTCTGCAGGGTCGTAAAGAAACTTCAGTAAATGAGCTGAAGGCCTGATGAGATTATTGAACAGTTAGACAGCAAACATTCAGTAGAACCTTTGGCATGTAGGAGAGCCACTGCAGTATGGTGAAGACTCCCTCAAAATCATCAGGCACAGATGTGTGTGAGACCCCATTATTGTGCATGATCTGTACTCCACCCAGCTGGTTATTGGAGGTGTAGACATCTCTGCCCAGAACCTGCACAGGAACCAGACTTTGAAGGACCAAAGTGAAGACTTACACATTAAAGTGCCAGTAACGTGCATTTCCAACACAAAGAGTGGAAGGAGTCCTAATATTTAAAAAAATAATACACCATTTTACCCAATTTTTCCCATAGTTGACTTTTTTTGTTGAACTTGGTGCAACCAAAGTGAAACAAGAAGTGACAATAAAGAGAAACGTTTTAAAAAGGGGAACTCTGTAGTCTTTGTTTATTGAAACAATTTCTCAGAAGCATGAATTTTCTTCTTTATATTATTACTTTTCAATAGCACATTCATATTTGTCACAAAACTTTGATGTCACAGGCAGATTTAACTTAATCTAATGCTGTGTCCTCAGCACTGAACCACTCCACTGAAAGAAGACATTTCTTGCTTGTTGTCAACTTCTCCAAACATGACAAAAAGCAGGCTCATATATTTGTCTTTAATTTTTGCTTCTTTGAATACATTACAATAAAATCAACCCACTCATTGCAGCAGTGTCTTTGATGTGCACAAAAAAAACTAATAAGCTGCATACATACATTAATAAAAACCAACAGACCTTGTTAAGTGCACCTGCTCCTGTCAGGATAATGTGAGAGTTCTCCACCTGTATCACTCGCTGTCCCAAACGGACCAGATAGGCTCCAATTCCGATGGCACGACACGTCACCTGGAAGGACATGAAGCAGCTCAGGTGAGAATCTGAGTGACTTTACTCCTGCTGTCCAAAAAAAAAAAGTCAGATTATCTTTCTCACCATACTGATGGTGATAATCTCTTCATAGGCTTGAGAAGATTCTCCTGCTATAGTGCCCGAACCTCGCAGGTTCTCAACACCCAGACCTTCATCTTTCCCAATAATGTCAGTGATGATGTACCTGTCACAGGTGAGAAAGATTGCCAGGGGACTCATCTTCATCATTTAACTCGGTTCTATTCAGGTTTTGCTTCAAGTTATGTTTCTAAGAATACTGAGAGACCTTACTGCTGTATGGTTTGTAAAAACACAGATTAAACAAATGCATGTCTCTACATACTCTATGTATATTAAAGTTCTGAATAGTTTTTAAATAAGAATGTGTTGTACCTTGATTCTCCTCCCTCCTCTACATGGCGGCAGTGAACAGAGTTAGTGGAGCTGATACGGGTGTAGTCTTGTGGAGTCAAGTAAAGGTACTTAAAACCCTACAGAAAGACATAAGAAATACATTTTAAAAGGTAAAACTACATGCAGTTTATCCCATTTACTGTAGCTAAATAAAACAAGTTCAAAATAAATCCGTGTCTGTGGTCACCTTGTAGAGATCAGAGGGGTCTATCCAGGCCACCTGGAACATGTGCTTGACCTCTTCAGCGAGCCCGATGCGAGCTCCGCTGTTCGCTGCGATGTAGATGCGGGGGATACCTTCAGCCCGAGCCAACTCAGACGCCCTGAGGAACAGCTCGTCCTCCTGAGGACCAAACGACCCGATCATGTGAGTGATGTCATTACAGATGACTACAATGTCTCTGCCCGCTGGATACTCTGGAGTCTTCATCTTCATCCTGAAGGCAACCATCCCTACCTGTTGAAGAAAATAACTGTAAGAGTTTGTTTCTTCCTGCTAAAAATGCAGCAGGTAATTGAAACGTTTCTAAAGACGCCTTACATCATTGCAGGCAGGCAGGCGGTTCATCTGCACAAGTCGACCTTCTGGGTCCAGAACAAGCTCTGTGCACATCAGCACATCTTTGGGGCACTTGTCCCCTGGACCCCACAGCTTGAACAGAGCCTAAAAGAGAGTTTCAGTGAGGTAACAATTTAAAGACATTTAAGACAGAAACTAGGGCAGCTCACTGAGTTAAAAGTACCTGTCTGAACATCTCAGGGAAGTCATAAACATATGTAGTTCCCAGAGTCTGAGCCTGGAAGCGTTTGGCCTGCAGCAGGTCTTTGGTCACATAAGGAGTGTTGATCAGCATGCCATGCAAAGGACCCTGCTTGTCTCCATATGACTGGAACATAATCTGAAACAGCGAATGAGAAGAAATGATTTTAATATCTACATCTATAAAACACACTGGATAATCTGTGAGAATTTCACACATTATTTATATTCCTATTTTATTTAAATTCACTCTGTTTCCTTTCCTGACCTGTCGAGAACTTGGATCAGTGACCTCTTTATACAGACTGATGTCTAAATAATAGCCTGATTCATTAGTGAGAAACAGGCGGATAGGAATGGCATTGCCGGTCGGTGTGAGACGAATGTTGATCTTCAGTTCAGCTTGAAGGACCCGCAGCTTCCAAAGACGGCTGCCGTAGCGCATCACCATGGAGCGGACTGATTCTTCGATCTGATGACACAAAGATCAGAGCATTTCAAAACAAAGTTAAAATATATCAGATGGAAGAACCAGAGAACCACTATGAAAATAAAAAATATGAACATTTGTGAGTGTTGTGCTGTAATACTGTATAAAAAAAGACACAACTTGTGCAACTATTAGTCATTTGTTATGCAGTATACTTGTAGAAGAGATCGTTCAACACTGACTTTAGAGGGGTCCATGATGACGGTGGGGACAAAGTTAAGGAAGATGTGGTTGCAGTCAGTGCGGACGCTGGTGTTACTGAAGGCCACCTCCAACTCATCCATGGCTTCCAACAGAAGACGTTCTCCTTCATTTTGAAGGTATTCAAAGGAAGCTTCCTGATTATAAAAAAACAAAGCATGTCAAATATCACTACTGTAATTAAGACACATGCAAGATTTAAAAAAAAAATCTTCAAAAGGCATGCATCCTAATTACATATGCTTCCTTTTTAAAATGAGTAATCTCTACCTCTCACCTTTGTAATGAGATCGGAGTGGCGGATAATTGCTCGGATGAAAAAGCGGTAGTCTGTAACTTCAGCCCCCTCCTGGACGCGGGCGGCGCCCAAGTAGAGGTGCATCTTGTGGTTGGCACAAGGAATGGCAGTGAGGTCAAAGTTCCTCATTCTATTGAGCTCCAGCTGAAACGCTAAAGCTGGCTCCAGGTTTCTGTAAATTCGATCCTCTTGGAACTTAGAAGAAACAACATAGGACGAGGTGAAGAAGATGGTGAGGGGTCCATTATCTCTTTAAACTTCCACATCATGAATCATTTACAACCATGTGGCTGCGAAAGACCTACCTGATCACGAGCTCTGAATGTGAAGAATTTGGGAAATTCTCTCTAAATAAAACAGCAAAGTAATAATTAAATGGTAGTTTTTTTTGTTGTTGTATGAGATTATTTTAAGAACAAATACATGATTTAAATATTTTCATAAATACAATAAAAAGACCTAGTACTAGTACTAAAAAATGTTTACCTTTTGTGCAATCAAAAATGTGATTCTCCTGATTCCATACTCAAAGAGGATGTCTTTCTGTAGATTTTCAAAAAGCATTGAGGTTAAACAAGTGAATTTCAAATATATTAGTGCGGAAACAGAATCTGACCTTTGACTGGGCGAAGGCAGCAAAGGCTTTGACCAAAGCATCATCATCTTCTGTGTCTGCTGACTTAATCGACACGTTAATGATGTGGATGGGGTTCTCCCTGGCGTTCTGTAGAGATTGAAAGAAGACTATATAAAGTGTTTGCTATATGAAAACCTGCATGTTAAACTTTTCCACAGCTGCAGACCCACCTTCATGTTCTCCTCCTCATAGAAACTTGAGCAGGACTCCAAGAACGAGGCACCCTCCAAAAGTGGTTCAGCAAAACTTGACAAAACCTCATCAAAATTCCTATAAACAAATAGAAAGATATTAATTGACTTTTAGCCTTTTTACTTCAATTTGCATAGAGTATATGTATATGTTGACATAAGATATTATCAGGATAAAAGTCACCTTTTGAAGTCCTCAAAGCACTGGAAAGCCACCATGGCTCCCATTCGTTGGCAGGGTGGAGAAAAAGCTCCGTCCATTAAAAGCTCACTGCCCTGACGACTCACTTTAAACTGACCTGATCCACTCATTGGTACAGGAAGCCTGAGGAGGAGGCAGGACAACTGAATAACCTCAGAGAGAAGAAGAGCTTCAAGCAAACGCACAAAGATTTGTACAGAGCAATTAAAGCAAGTCGCATCATTTTTTCTGTTTAACAAAGAACAAATCAGACATCTGTTTTAGATTACATACAGAAGATAGCAGAGGGGTCACAAAGTCAGTGTTGGTCTCAAGTCTTGACTAAACAGTTCAACGTCAAGTCCAGAACAAAGACATTTACAGCTCATAAAACCAGTCATCTGAGAGACTTTAGCATTAAAAGGGACCTTTAATTTTAATGTCAATAATACATTCTGTGGTAACTATTCATCCAATTTTCTCAAAAACATGCTCAACACAAATAAATTGTGCAGTCTAGTCTGAAGACTTGATGAGCAGTGAATTGATTTTGTATTTCACACCTGCGCATACATGTGCATACTGAGTCTAACCAAAAGGATTTTCTCATTTGCACCAATCTTTTTGAATAAAACATTGTCACAACAAACTACATAAACTTGCAAACGTTTCTATTAATAAGAAGCAGACACAAGAACTTTGAAAACAAAATCTAGAAAATACAATAAAAACATGATATATTAAATTGCACTGTAAAATATAGCCTAATTAAACCCATAGCTTCCAGGAGAGGTGTGTGTAAAAATATTGTAATAATGTAAATTTTAGTAACAAAAATTCTAATGTAATTATTCTTCAGTGTTTTGCAATAAATTAACAAAAATATATACTTGTGTCTATTTTTCCATCTTAAATGTGTTAAAACAGTTAAACCTCCTCCCTCTTTCCCTCTGTGCAGCCTTTATTCAGTTCATCCACAATCTATAAAAGATATTTTAGCCACAGTTTCAATATCAATAAACATAAGTAAAAATGGAAAATGAAATACAAACAATAGTCATTTTTCAATATAGTCACAAGTCTTGAATGTTCAAGTCTAAGTTTCTGAAACAAAGTCGAGCTCAGGTGCAAGTCGATCCTTTGTCAGCTGATTCATGTGTTAAAATGAAAGAAATTAAACATTTTAATATCCAGAAATGATCGTTATATTATTTGATTGAGATTTCCAACAAAATTTAATGCTGGAGAATTCAAGTTCCTCATTCAATAGTAATCACTGAAATCTCAGGCTTTCTGTCTTTAAGGAGCATAAAATGACTTTATTAAAAAAGGTCAAGAACGCGTTACACAGAAAGAAGCAACGACAGGACAACTAGTGAAGCACAGCTTTGTATTGTGAATTAGAAATGACTTGTTAGAAGAACCCTGAAGCAGATGTACGAGAGGAGGAAGCGACACGGTGCATCCAGCATGCATTGTTCGAAGACATAGAGACGATAATGTGCGTTGGCTGGTTGGGAGGAGCTTTACTCTACCTGTTCAGAGTAGGGCTGCTCCCTCTGAAATAAGATGATTGAAATGTGAATATTAGCAGTGGCTAATCAAAATTTACTTCTAACTTTGTGCACAATGATTAGATTCAAGCACTTTCTTTATGACAGTGACAGTGAGGGGGGGGGCATATTGCATTCCAAGTTAGCCATAAGCAGTCACCGCAGCAGTGGAAAAGGCTGCTCTCCACCTGCAATATTAATGCAACTGATCTATGGTTTAGCTTTACTTACGTAGCAGATAAATGTCATGAAAAAAGAACATAAAGGGCAGAAAAACATTTACACGATAGTTTTATGGCCTGGATTTCGTTAAAACTGCTACAAAGTGAGGTGTTTTATATGGAGGTAAATTGGGGTCATAAGTGTTGTTCAAAATAAAAAGGAGATTTGAAACTAAAAAATTATTTTGAAACTGGAAAGAATTAATATATTTGAAACTGAAATGGCCGAAATTTAGCTCCATATTTTACAGGTAACTATATTGTCTGAAGGATTCCTTCTAAGTAAAATATTTCAACCAATATAAACATCGAACAAAAGACTCAAACAGAAGAGTGCTATACATCTGTGGTTTTGCCTGAGGGAAACCTGTCACCTGTTTGGATGCGATGACGGCAACATGAACTGGAAATCTACAGCACACGTCCCGTCCTGTAGCTGGTGGTGCTGGATGCTGTTCAGCTCGTAGGCGATGTAACCCCTGCGAACGTACACCTAGAAGCACAGCAAACAAAAGCAACTCATTCAAACATTAGATCCAATGAGAGAGAAAAAAAAGAATCTTTTAGTTTGACTCTACTGAACATACCTCCAAGGCAGCCATGCATACGACTTGATTGGAGTGATAAAAGAAGTTTGGCAAAACATCAAAAATGGAGGTTTCAGACAGAATGAGTTTCTGCACCAAACAAAAAAAAATGTTCGTTATTTGAGGTTTAAGCTGCCAAAAAAATAGACCAACATTTCGAGCTAACCTTTAAGTTCTCTGGGCAAAACTGGTGGCCGTACATGTCGATGGCTGACAGGAAGATGGACTCCACCTGATTGTGTCTCAGTTCATACGACGGTAAATGGGAGGCAATCAAGACCTGTGTGACATTTGCTAAATATTAGGATTAAATGTGTTTTTAGGGTTCAGAATTAAATGCAAAACAATGATTATACGTCAAAATGAGTTGTGCAGGTGGTTTTACCTGTCTGGCTCTTAAAGCCACCTTTGAGTTTTCCATCTTGCTCAGCTGTGTGAGTTCATTCAGGATGGCCATGAGTTCATCTGCCAGGGTGGGATCACGTCCACACAGCTGGTCCTACACAGTCACAAACACACACTGCATCAATGGGTTTATCTAAAGACTGAATTAATCCAAGCAGTGCATTTGTGGAGGTTGTTCCTTACGATGAGCATGGTAACCAGGACGTTCTTCTTGAACACCTGAGCGTGAGAGAAGATATAGTCGAGCACGGGACTCATGTCAGGTTTGTGCTGCTCTCTCAGGTTGATCACACACTTATCATAGTGAGCTGTTAAGGGAAAACAGCGCAAGCATCTCAGCCGAAGTTCACTTTTTAGTACTGCAGAAAAAAACTGTTACATGTGGGATAAGGCATTAATGTTACCTTGCTGAAACTGCATCTCTACCTGCAGGTAGCGCTTCAGCAGATCAAGAACCACAGACTTCATGTAACCACGGATTCCACTGCGGTATCTAAGCAAAACACAATAAGGACGTCATCTTCATGCTAAATTTTTCAAGTGCAGCAACTGTAAAACTTTGACTAATACAGATGATTGAAACAGTCAATATAAAAAAAACTGGGACACTAACCTCTGCACCAACTGAACAATACTTTGAGTGTTCATGAAGAAAACCTCTCGATCAGCCTTCCTCTGCAGTGTTGCGGCATGGCTGTCTAAAATGTTGGCAATCTGAAATCAAACAAGTAAAAAATAATAATTATATGATGACAGAACCTTTGTTTTAAACAGCACAATGTTGTTTGCATGACTTTTACCCTCTGACTGGGGAACTGGCACAGGACAGAGGTGATGTTGCTTGCATACTGAGCCATGACTTTACGGATCTCCTTCTCCACACAAGGAGGAACACGACTGGCCACGCTGGTCATGATCTCCTGGAGCTCTAGCAGAGGCAGTGAGGGGTCCCTCAGAGTCTTCATCAGAGTCGCCACCCATTCTTTCAGCTACAGACAGAAAGATGAAATCTATCAGATAATCAAGCTCCAAGATGTTTTGTAATTTAATACTCTTGGGGCTGATATGTACCTTACTGCTAAAGTAAGGGTCTTCGAGGCAGTAGCCATCCATCACTCTAATCAGATTTTCAAGCACACTGTGAAACACCTGATGAAGCTTATCCCCAGCCATTGGCAGTGGTTGCTGTGGGGGCAGCGTAGCAGTGTTGAGTTCCACCTAAAATGGGAGCCAAATAAGAAAACAGTACAATTAAAATACATTTGTAATGTAGTATTTTTGTTAGAAAATCACTGCAGATCAAAACTGTCCAGCATGATGTAAACACTTAAGTATTTTTGCATGTTTAATAAATAAACCTGCTTTAACACGGTCAGAGTAACATACCCTGTGTATGCTGCTGGGATCATCAAGATCCATACGTGCCATGACACAACCAGGCACCAGGACTGCCCCTGGCCTTTTGACAAAATGTAAACAACCAGACTGCTGCACAGTCAGAGTCATCACCATCTTCATTACCTAAACCCAAAGCACAGTTACAAGATTTAAAAAAAATGCATTCTGACACAAAAAGCACTAGAAAATAAAAATAAACCTCTCAAACCTCTATCTCTGCATAGGGCTCTCCTGCTTTGATGTGACTCGCATCCTCAATTATGTACTGCAGCAGCTTGCCAGCAGAGGGTGACCTCAGCACTGTGGGATCTCTTTCCTTCTCAAACACACAAGTCTTGTTGCCAACAGTAATCCGGTAGCTAGAAGGAGAAAGTAACATGGAAATGTGTGAACCCAAAGTTAAGTAAACAAAATGACCGATGTGGATTTTGTGCAGTTACAGCCTTGCCTGTCTACTTCCTCCTTCATGTAGGTGGTGTGGCTGCTGCCATTGTAGCACAGCAGGAGGCCACCATCACTCAGCCTGTGGACATCTATTTCAATGTTGGAGCCATTCATTACGATTACATAAGTTGTTGGGGACTGGCGAGCCACCTAAAGACAGCAACAATGGGAGTTTATCAAATTTTTTTAAATGATAAAATATATAATAAAAACTACAGAAAATGCCTTTTCTGAGAAAATGCAGTGTAAATAATGAGTGCTGAATGACTGCTTAAATTGTAGAAAAAGTGTTGTTAAAGCTAAAAGAGGCAGAACACTAGACTAGAAAAGGAGAATAATATAGACAAAAAGAAAAAGCAGCAAAAGGCTAACTAAAAGTTAAAAGTAGAAAACACTAGTTAAAGTAGCAATAGTTTAGCTAAAAGAAAACTGTAGCAAAAGGCAAGATAAAAACTAAATATAGAAAAAAAACTAAAAACTTACATTAGCATAAGAAGACAAAAATGGAACAAGTATACTAGATATAGATATGAAGGAATTTAAGTGATTTCTGTCCATTTCTATGGGGATTATTGTAAACTATTGTAAATATTCTGAAAACTTTAAAAGTTCAACAATTGAATGTTATAGCACCCATCTCCTGAATGAGCTGAATATTTTGATAAATGAATGATCAGAAAAGCACAAAGAATGTCAAAGTCAGGTTGAAAAAAATCAAAGAAAAATAAAGAAACAGAGAAACAGAGTGAATGCTGAATCATCATACACAATAAAAAGTAAGCATTGGAAATACCTTTAGGCAGTATTTGACGCCTTCATATATCAAGTCCACGTTGACAGAGTTGAGTAGACTGTCGGCAGGCAGTACCTGGCCTCTACAGTGTTAGCAGATATAGTCAAAGTATGAACACACAGTATGAAAGATAGTAAAACTTGTTTTAAAAGGGGAAAATGTGTCCACAGACCTTTCCAGGGAATGCAGGTAGTCTGACATACTCTTTCTGAAACTGGCATCTGCTACATGCAAAGCCCCGCAGACGATGCCCAACATGGTATCTGGTCTCTCTGCCTGCAGAAGGTCCACAGTTCATAATATCATTTTAACCACACCCAGTTCTGCAAAATGCTTCACAGAGTTTCCAGTTCATTGCACACTCATACAGTGCTTTCATTTAGATACTTTTACTCACTACAGCACTTTTTTGTATTCTCACTCACACACAAATAAGTGTATCAGCTGGCAGTGATGGTGGTGGTGTGTGTGGGGGTGGGCTACAGCGTTCTGCCAAAGGACACTTCAGCACACTACAGGGTCTAGGAAACAAACCCCCTTTTTTACACACTGACCTGCACTTTCTCTGCAATGAGGTGATCCAGCCAGCCGGTGTCAATGTCATTGTTTCTGAAGCTTTCCGTTTCAAGAATCCTAATGAGGTACTCAACTGTCGTCCTGAAGTCCCCTCTGATGGACAGCTCCTTCATAGCCACCACCATGTTCCTGAAGAATGTTAGAAATATGACATATAATAAACATGTTTCATTACACAATAACATTTTTATGGTTTATTCTGAGATATAATCATTTCAATACTTAATAATATTTCACAGCTGTTAAACACTTGACATTTATCACTACATATATGTCATAAGATCTGTCGTAATACTTACATTACGACAGGTATTGCGTTGTGGTGTCTTGACTCCAAATCAAGAAAACCTGAACCTAAATATCTAAAGATCAATCAGCAAAGCGTTTTCAAAACAAAAAACAGGCTTACGATATGGCTTCTTCACGATTCTCTCCCCATGAGAAACAGTGTCCAAACTGTGAATCTGCAAATTCATGGAGGCCACCAGTGGCCCCCACACTGAAATAACCCCACACGTTTTTACTGCTGCGGAAGTTCAGCTCCTGAACGGTGCCAGAGCTGGGCTTGAACCCCTGTGATGATAATCCAGAGGAGAGAATTACAAATAGAAACCAGTCAGTTTTTGCGTATTTTGAGTGCTGACGAGATTAAATTCTACCTCATCTGGGTTCTCACTGGTGATCCGAACAGCTATTACATGTCCTCTTGGAATGGGAATGCATTCTGGAGATTCAAAGTTGATGATGCGGTCACTCCATGGACTTTCCCCATAAAGCAATCTTATGTCTTTAATTCGATGAAGGGGGATTCCCATTGCAATCTAATAGATAAAACATAAAACTTTTAGTCACTCTGCAAGATGTATTCATATAAGACCACAGCAGAAGTTTACCTGAAGCTGGGCAGCTGGTAAGTTCACATCACCAATCATCTCTGTACACGGATGTTCCACCTGCAAGCGAGGATTCAGCTC
>JARVGW010000750.1:13868318-13895921 GCA_031762495.1 Anablepsoides rubrolineatus
CATCTTTATCCTTGTTGCTTTTAGCCGTCAGCGATGGTGGACGAGGCCACGTGTGCTGCGTGTGACTTCAACAAGCCTGGTGCCTTGTGTCAGAGGAGGATGGCCTGGCAGTGGAGGGGAGAAATCAGTAAGTTTAAAATTTTATTAAGTGTTTTATAGGAGTGTAACGGTTTGTGAGACGAGATTTTAATATTAGTTTCAAGAAAATTTTACAGATCTGTTTTATGCTGCAAAAATGCTTTTATTCTATTTTATCGTTTTTATTACAAACTCAACTGATATCTTTTTCTGATTTCTTGAATCTGCTTAGACCTTAGAACAGTGCTTTAACTATGCATGGCTTTACATCATCATATAAAACTTTCCCAAAACTAAACATAAATATAAAACAAAATAAATAATTATTTATTTTCTTTATGTGCTTATTCTATGACATTTAAACTTAACAAAAATTCAACATAAATAAAAAACAAAATAAGTAATTGTTTTTTTTCCTTTATGAACATCTATCAGATCTCTCTCTAGGGCTCTGGTCCAACCACTTTAAGAAGGGGGAGGGGCTCACGGGGGGGCTCGCTGCTCGCGGAGGAAAGGAGGAGATAAGTGCTGGGAAGGGGCTAAAGCTTCTAAAAGTCTCCAAAAACACCGGGAAAATTTGCTAGAGTTGTCACTAGAGGGGTCTAAAAAGTCGTTAGATCTAGTGACAAAGACGCTACGTTGCACAACGAGAGATATCGCGGGAGTTTAATATCGTGAGATTTCCGTACAACGAGATCTCGTTACACCCCTAGCGTTTTAAAAGATTTTAAAAAACATTTAATTTGACTTTGACTCATGAAGAATTCTCGTCTGTCGTCAGTGCCCGCGAGTCGCAGCGAGTTTCACCGCATCCAGCAGCAGCTCGAGTCCGAGAAGTTCCCCTCTCTGTACCCCAACGGGCCGGCCCGGGCCTTCCACACCCTGAACAGGGAGGAGCAGGCCAAACATGAGAAGAAACGTCTGGCAGGTATCGTCTGTGTTCAGGTTATTTCTGGCAGTTTGTACTTTTTAAGTTGCACAACTCAGTGGTTCTGGTCTGTCGCGTTTTAATATTAGACTATTGCAAGAGGGCCTACAAGAAGACGCACGTCACCAGGCTGGAGAAGAGAGTTACCACCATCTGTCAGAGAGAAAACTCCTTCTACGTCGACACGGTCAGAGCGTTTAGGGATCGGCGTTATGAGTTCAAAGGACTTCACAAAGTAGGTGCTGGTGTTCTAGGATTCAGTCAGGTTATTTGGTCGTGCATTTCACTTTTGATACACGTGTTCCCTTTTTTATTTGTTTATTTATTTTTTCTTGAAGGTGTGGAAGAAGAAACTTTCGGCCGCGCAGGACAACGGAGATGCCGCTGAGGTGAAGCGCTGTAAAAACATGGAGATCCTGTACGAGTCCCTTCAGCTGGCTCATAAGTGTATTCTTAACTCGTTTTACGGCTACGTCATGAGAAAAGGGTAAAGAAGCATCTTCATCATGTTGTTCTTCACCTGTTATTGCTGCTGTCAGGTCAGCCTCTTGTTGTCTCTGTTTGTTCCAGAGCTCGCTGGTACTCGATGGAGATGGCTGGCATTGTGTGCTACACCGGAGCCAACATCATCACTCAGGCCAGAGAGCTTATTGAGCAAATAGGGTGAGGAGACGCTACATCGGATTACCTAAAATATTTCCACTCTTTCATTCCAGAGGGTTTTAAACAGGATATTTTATGCTTGTGTGTGTGTCTGTTAGCAAAATATCTCCAAAACCACTGGGCGAATTTCAATAAAACTCTCAAAATGTAAACATTGCATGCACATCTATAACTGATAAACATCTGGAGTCAACCCAGTTCAAGATGGCCACTGCAGCCCACTTGCCTTAGCAAATGCAAAAAATGGCTATAATTTAGTCAATTTTATGAACAATCAGCTAAAATTTGGTATGGAAGTGTCTGAGAGTCTTCTCCAACACATACTTCAAGCGCTACACATTGCACAACAACTGCACTTAAAACTTTGTCAGTAATCGTTGGGAGTTCACGCTGTTTGTCTGTTAGCAAAATATTAAATGAATCACTGGATGGAGTTAAATGAAACTCTCTGAAATCAATCCTCAGATGTACTATATCCTCCTGAGACCCTGTGTCCTCCTAAGAGGACATTGAGATAGAAAAAAATGCACATGCTAACAAAGCTCGGGTCTCAGGAGGATATCTACAACTGATTCTCTTTTTGGAGTCACACCAAGCCAGTTTTACAGATATTGAGCTAAAATCGGATTATGAGATCTCGCATAACGTTATTTTCAAGGTTTGACTGAAATGGCCACATCATTTCTCAAGATGATCTCAGTTTAAAATGCAAATGCTATGACTTTTTAATTTAGTTCTGTAACCTTCAAAAGTCTATTTGGACATTTAAAAATACATTTCATGCAAAAACAATTTCACAATTGTGCTCTGTATTTCTCTTATTTCAGGAGGCCTCTGGAGTTGGACACTGACGGTATCTGGTGTGTCCTTCCCAACACCTTCCCAGAGAACTTTGTGATAAAAACCAGCAACGAGAAGAAGCCCAAAGTGCCCATCTCTTACCCGGGGGCCATGTTGAACATCTTGGTGAAGGAGGGATTCACCAACGAGCAGTACCACGAGCTGGTGGAGCCCACCACACTAAATTATAACGTCCGTTCAGAGAACAGCATCTTCTTCGAGGTGGATGGACCGTATCTGGCGATGATCCTGCCGGCCTCCAAGGAGGAAGGGAAGAAGCTCAAGAAGAGGTGAGCCACAAACCTGCTGCTGGCGGATGTGGGGCAGAATAAAATAATGTGCTTTAAGGTGAGCCTGCTCTGGTTTTAGGTACGCTGTGTTCAATGAGGACGGCTCTCTGGCTGAGCTCAAAGGTTTTGAAGTGAAGAGAAGAGGCGAGCTCCAGCTCATCAAGATTTTTCAGTCCTCTGTGTTCGAGGCTTTCCTCAAAGGTACCACTCTGGAGGAGGTCTACGCGTCTGTGGCTAAAGTGGCCGACTACTGGCTGGATGTACTGTACAGCAAGGTAAAAACTGTTTTTAAAGAAAAGATCCTCTTCTCTGACCTTAGTCATAAAACATTGATCGTTTTTTTTCTCCCCAGGCTGCCAACATGCCCGACGCAGAACTGTTTGACCTGATCTCAGAGAATCGGTCCATGTCCAGAAGACTTGAGGACTACGGAGAGCAAAAGTCCACCTCCATCAGCACAGCTAAGAGACTCGCAGAGTTCTTGGGAGACCAGATGGTGAAAGACGCGGGTCTGAGCTGTCGCTATGTCATCTCCCGAAAACCAGAGGGTTCCCCCGTCACAGAAAGGTGGGGCCCAAAGGATCTCTTTAACATTGATGTTAAACCACATTGTTTACTATTGTGTGTATAATGTAGATTTTTGTGTCAAAATTAAACCGAAGCCCCAATTCTGACCAATTCTACATATACATATTTCCCACTGCCTGGTTGATGGATATGATACATTTTCTTGTGTTAGTAAATCAAATAAAATGCTTCCAGAGATGATTCCCTGCCCCAGTCTCTCTTGGGAACAGTCTATTCACATTTATTGGCAGAAGTGAAAGCATGGGGTTTGACACCATCTATATATTGTCTCCATCAGAGCCATTCCTCTGGCCATCTTCCAGGCTGAACCCAGCGTCAAGAAGCATTTTCTCCGCAAATGGCTAAAGATGCCCAGCCTGCACGACCTGGACATACGCTCTGTGAGACATAAATCTGCTTTTGAATGCAAAAACTGTTTATCTTTTGCTTCACTGTGTGGCACAGGCTACATTATTTTGTTTTTTTGTTGGGGGGGGCTTCTCCAGATTCTTGATTGGGGCTATTACATTGAGAGGTTGGGGAGTGCAATCCAAAAAATCATCACAATCCCTGCAGCTCTGCAACAGGTAAAACATTCAATTCAAAATATTTTTTAGATATATGTCGGAAGTTAATTTTTTAACATGAATTGTGTTTGCTTCTGTTTGTTATCAGGTGAAGAATCCTGTTCCAAGAGTGAGACATCCTGACTGGCTTCACAAGAAACTCCTGGAAAAGAATGACATCTACAAGCAAAAGAAGATCAGTGAGCTGTTTACCAGTGAGGGCAAGAGACAGGTAGGCTCACCTGATGCTAAGATGATCCTGTTTAAAACTTAGTTCTGATTTAAGCTCTGTAACTTCATGAACAAGCCCACTCTGCTCCTCCAGGTGACCCATCAGCCTGAAGCAGGAGAAGCCCCAGACATAGAGGACTTTGGGATCCCAGCCAGACCTCTGCAGCCCGCCATCCCCATCTGCCACAAGAGGAAACGAGCCTCTCAGGGAGACGACAGCCAGGTGGAGTCTCAGGATGTCGAGCTGACGCAGTCGTGGAGAGAAATCCTAGGACCTCCCCCGCAGATGGGAACGACACGGGTAATTTATTTATTCATTTATAATTAATTTTTTCCTCACGTTCGATTTAACAGCCGCCTCTTTGTGCAGGAGGAGCTTCTTGTTTGGCTGCGCTATCATAAGAAAAAATGGGAGCTGCAGCTGAGGCAAAGGAAGGAGAAGAAGAAGAGGAGGAAGCTGCTGGATGGCGAAGTCCAACCTGTTGGCGGGGGGGTGATCAGAGGTGGCCCCTCCACCAGCTTAGGAAGTTTCCTCCGCAGAACGGCTCGCAGCATCCTGGACATGCCGTGGCAGATAGTGCAGGTAGAGAAAATGTCACTTTAGCACCAGGATTTAACAAAACTCAGAGAAATGTGTACAAAATACAACATTATGTCAACGTTATCGCCTTCCAGATTGCTGAGACGAGCCACCCTGGTCTGTACAAGCTGTGGGCTGTGATCGGGAACGATCTTCACTGCATGAAACTCAACATCCCGAGAGTTTTCTACGTCAACCAGAAAGTCCCAAAGCAGGAGGAGGGAGTGGCGTACAAAAAGGTACTAAAACAACAGACTGTCGTTACATAAATGATTAAAACCTGTTAACAAACTAAGCTGCTCCTATAGATATAATTTACAACTTTGGATTCAGGTGAACCGGATGCTGCCTCGCTCCAACATGGTGTACTACCTGTACCAGTACTCTGTACCAGAGGACATGTACCAGAAGCACATCAATGAGATCAACGCTGACCTCTCTGCTCCAGACATCGAAGGCGTCTACGAAACACAGGTAACTACTGAGTTTTCCTACTTGTGTCGATCATATACCATAGAAATTTAGCTTTAGCATTAACTTAAAAGCCCACTATACTTATTCCAAGCATTTTCAGCATAAACCAACATTCCCACAAACATCTGACCAATCATAGTAAGTTCTTATCAGAAGGGACTGAAAAGAAGGGGTGGAAGACTCAAAGCTAAGAACAATATTGCCCCATTTTCATCACATAACTGCGACAATGAGAGATGATTTTGGTGGTTTGGATCGAGCATACTGAGAGCTTAAAGCTTCTTCTTGTCCTTTCAGGTCCCCTTGTTGTTCCGTGCCTTGGTGCAGCTCGGATGTCTCTGTATGGTAAACAAACACATCGTTAGGGATCTGGCCGGCAGGGAGACGGACTCCTTTGATCTGGACCATTTGGAGATGAGGTCTCTGGCCCAGTTCAGCTACTTAGAACCTGGTAAGACCTGCCGAAGATGCAGTTCATCTTGAAATCCTGTTTAAACCATCATTCAGAGATTATCTGTAGGTTTTGCAATTAATTGCGGATCATATTAAGAGATGAAACAAGAAACTGTAAGTGATGAGCTTCACGTGGTCGTGTTATGTTTGCCCTCTTCCCAGGAAGCGTTCGCCACATCTACCTGTATCATCACAGCCAAGGTCAGAAGGCTCTGTTTGGCCTCTTCATCCCCTCTCAGCGCAAAGCTAGCATCTTCATCCTGGACACAGTAAGAGGACCAAAACATTCAGGGATTTGACATGAATTTTAATGTTTTTATCTTGTGTTCTGTTTTGACTGAAGTGCAGCATAGTGTTTTTATTATTATGTGTAAATGGAAGGGAAAATTATCCATTTAAAAATAGATCCACAGTACCAGAAAGTATGCAGTACTTTAAGCTATGCTCACACTGCAGACAAATACGACCCAAATCTGATGTTTCAGATTTTCCCCCGACAATCTAAACATAATTAGATTTTTTATTTTTTCAAATCCGACCCAGGCCTTTTCAGTATGTGGTACTGAATAGGATTTTTTGGTTATGGATATCATTTTTTTTCTCAAAGCAACCTGTCTGAACAGTCGTGTCTCATTTCATCTGACTTTTACATCTTGGAGGTGGGCGGATCATTCCAAGTAATAATGATACTAACCTTGCATCATGCATGACTGAGAATCCACAAAAACCCATGATAGTAACGTCAGTCTTGGACCATATCGAAACTAAAGTTAGTTTTAGCACATTGCTTTGTTCCTAAAATAAAATGCTGCTCCATAGCATTTAGTCAGAGGCAGGTACAGATATAAATACTGAACTAAACAATTTATTTGGCTGTGATTGCACTTCAGAATCCACATGCTAACATGTAGCATCCATGTAAAGCTACTTCTGCTAATGTGACATCACGTCATCTTCTGCGCATGAAGGTCGCATCAATGCAGTGAGGAGTTCATAATGGAGTCTGATGGAGGTCGCATTTAACATATGTGAATGTCCATAACGAAAAAAAAACAATTTTTGCAAAAAGACCTGCAGTGTGATTGTAGCCTAATATTAACATTCTGTAGCAAATAAAGCTGTAGTTTTGTTCCAACTGTCTGATTTCAGGTTCGGAGCAACCAGATGCCCAACCTGAGTAATCTCTACACAGCTGAGCGCACCGCCCTCCTGGAAAAGACGACGGAGGAGCTTCTGCCTCCAGAGAAACACACCTTCGAGGTTCGAGCTGAAAAGGACATCAAGGCGATTTCCCGCTCGCTCCAGCGCATCCTGCTGAGTTACAAGGTAAAATATAGGATTTCTAGATATCATTTTTTATTAACTCGTGCTGTCACAGACTCTGTTTGATACCTATATGTACCTACAGTTCTCCTCTAAACCTTTGTGTTTGTTTGCTGTGTTCAGGAGGAGCGGCGTGGGCCCACCCTCATCGCCCTGCAGTCCAACTGGGAGTTGCGTCGACTGGCAGCAGGGATGCCGGTGCTCGAGGAGTTCCCCGTTGTTCCAGTGCACGTGGTTGATGAGATCAACTATAACGTTCTGGACTGGCAGCGCCACGGGGCCAGACGAATGATCCGCAATTACCTCAACCTGGACTGCTGCTTGTCTCAGGCTTTTGAAATGGCCAGGTATGGACAACTCAACTTTTCCTCTGTTGAATATATATCACTGCTGCTAGAAACATGTGTACTGTCTCCTGCTTTCAGGTATTACCACCTACCTGTGGGTAATTTGCCCCAGGATGTGTCTATCTTTGGCTCAGACTTGTTCCTGGCAAGGCATCTACGAAAACACAACCACCTGCTGTGGCTTTCACCGACAGCCAGGCCCGACCTCGGAGGAAAAGAGGCTGACGACAGTCGACTGGTCATGGAAAGCGATGACCGGGGCTCTGTGGAGATCAACGCTCAGGGATGTTATTCCACAGGTACTCACCTAACCAGGATCTTATAGGAAGGGGTTCCTGAAGTTTATTTTCTGTATGAACGAATCACTGTGGTTCTTCTTTAGTCTGTGTGGAGCTGGACCTGCAGAGCCTGGCGGTGAACACCATCCTACAGTCGCAGCATGTTAACGACATGGAGGGCGGAGCCAGTCTGGGCGTCAGCTTTGATGTGATCCAGCAGGCGTCATTGGAGGACATGATGTCAGGAAACCAGGGCGCCAGCGCTCTCGCCAGCTATGATGAAACGGCTCTCTGCTCCAACACTTTCAGGTGTAGAAACATCTGATGCTTGTGTTGATTTTTGTTCTTTTTGTTTTATTTCCCAGTGTTTCGTCAGTTGCTTAACCTCCTGTGGTTCTCGTGTTGTCTGAGCAGGATCTTGAAGAGCATGGTGGTTGGATGGGTCAGGGAGATCACACAGTTCCGCAACAAGTACGCAGACAACCAGGTGATACATTTCTACCGCTGGCTGCGCTCGCCAAGCTCCCTGCTGTACGACCCGGCTCTGCACCGCACCCTGCACAACATGATGAACAAGGTGTTTCTGCAGTGAGTCGACAACTTCTTTTAGCTATTTACAAAAACATACTTTATTTTGTCACATGAAATATATGTTTTTAGATATGATTTAGTAGTCCGAATAAAAAAAGGTATATATTTTTAAAAGAAAACAACAAAACAATACACTGTAGGTTTGTTCTAGTATCTAATTCTAAACCAGCTGTTGATCTTATTAATGATAGGCCGACACCGGTAACTGACAGTTCATTTAATAGTTTCACAATGTTTAAAAGGCTCCACTCATATTATTACAGATAATTATGACATTTACATTACATCATCAAATAAGGTAGGTAATTTTACAAGAAAACCATTAAACATGGGATTATTATTATCGTAACCTATGCTTACATATTTCTGAGTTATTTCACTTAGAATAATTTCTTTGTTTAAAATTTCCCTCAAAAAAAGGCTGCTTAACAGGTCAGTTTTTTCTGCTTCTTTTGAATAGATACTTAAATTTTAGGGTTCTTAAGTTGAGCCTTAATCCATAGTTTATAGCTTATTTATTTTTAGTTGTTCTTTTTAGTTTTGTTTCTATAAACACTGACTCCAGTTTGGTTGTTCAATAGTTGTTTTTCTTCATCTATGATTTATTATCTTTCTGTCGACAGGTTGGCTGCAGAGTTTAAACGTCTGGGCTCAGCTGTGGTTTACGGAAACTTTAACAGGATCATCTTGTGTACTAAAAAACGGAGGATAGATGATGCTATTGCCTACGTAGAATATATCACAAAAAGGTCAGGTTTTTTTCATATTTACTTGAAGGATTCAAGGTGTTTGTCATGTGAACAGCTGCAAACGTGTTTCCCTGAGCAAAATTCTTGCTTTGCTTTCTGCAATGGTTAGACACTGGTTAAACAATAAAATAAATACAATGAATGCCGGGGGAGACGCACTAAAACAAATACAATAAAAAAAAAGAAGAAGAAGAAAGCCCAAGAGTACCAATAGATATAATGTGAATACTCTATGTTGGAGGTGGGTTGGGTCTTTTAGGATGGAGGTATCCTTCCTGCAGACTCTGCAGTGTGTGCGTCTATAGACAGGGCAGCCCCTCTCTACAGAGCACATACCTGCCTTCTCAGCAGACTTCACCACTCTGCAGGCTGCACAGAGTCCACAGTCATTTGCTGAAATGTTCTTTGTGAATGCATGATTACTTATTGAACTTTTGATTTTTAACTGCCATACAAAATATTGGTGATAATTTGCCTTAAATAACAAGCACCTTCTAGGAGTCAAGGGAAACTCACAAGTCCAGTGTGACAAATATGAGGAGCACTGCTCAGAACATGAAGTTAGATTTTTTTATTGAAACATTTTCGTTGCTCATTTGTTTCTGACTCAAACAAGAAGTTCATTTTGATTTTATAATCATGTTGCTTAACCTTTTCAGTCTCATCTGTTTAATTTTTTATAATCTGTGCAGTAAGATTTGACAAATCATCTGTCTCCTCTCCAGCATACACTCCAAAGAAATCTTCCACTCTCTGTCCATCTCCTTCTCCCGGTGCTGGGAGTTCCTGTTGTGGATGGACCCGGCTAACTTTGGTGGTGTGAAGGGCAAACTGCCGTCCAGTGTCCTGTATGGAGAGGTACTGCAGTCTGAAGGAGGCTTCTCCTTTTAATTTACCTTTCAACAACAGCAAACCCCACAAGTCGAAATGAATGTCTTTACATACTAATTTATAACCTTTCAAAGCATTTCAGGATCAGATTTGGAGTTTTTATAAATAAAAAAAACTGTGTGTAAATGCACACACAAACACTCACATCTTTTTCAAAGGATAACTAAGTTAACATCATTGAATCAGGAAAACAAAACTGATTTTGTGTCCTCAAACAAATAAGTTTCATCCAACTGCACTGATACATGTTTTTAGGAAGGAACCAATCAGAAGAAAAGCAAACAAGGAGAGGAAGATGAAGACGGAAGTGAAGATGAGGATGTTGCTGAGGAAGATGATGCTGATGGAGAGCCAGAAGACGTCGAAGACTTGATTGAAAGCAACTGGAACATCATGAATTATCTTCCCCAAACAGCTTCCTGCCAGAAATACTTCCTCATGATTGTCTCAGGTAAAAAATAAAGAAATAAAACAAAATATGACATTAACAAATCCCTTTCTGAGCTTCTTTAACAAGTTTCTCACACACACACACACACACACTCGTCCCATCTCAGCGTACATTGCTGCAGTTTACCACAGCATGAAGGAGGAGCTGAAACGGAACGCTCCTGGAGCCACGCCAATCAAGAGACGCGGCGGCAGCCAGGCTTCCCAGCAGGCAGTTGGGGACTTGAGCGCACTTCCTGGTAAAAAAAATAAATAAAATAAAAATCTTTTTCAATCACTGTGAACCTGCCATGTTTCTCAGTTTGTGAGTTAGACTCATTAAGCTCGCCTCAAGCTGTTGCATCATAATTGAACAACTCTGAATTATTTTCTAGGCATGATCTCCTTCTCCCAGGAGTATGTGGCCAGTGAGCTGACACAGAACATTTTCACCATCACCCAAAAAATCCATAAAAAGGTGACGGGGTCCAGAAATGTAACCCAGACGTCCGAGCTGTTCCCAGTCCTGCCCGGCTCACACCTGCCGCTGAACAAGCCAGCTCTGGAGTTCGTCAAATATGTCTGCCAGGTAAGTTCCGGCTTATCTACAGTTCCTCTCCCCTGCTGTTTGTAGGGCTTATTAACATTCCTCCTTGTGTTTTGTACCGTTAGGTCCTTTCACTTGATGCCAACATTGTGAATCAAGTGAACAAACTGAAGCGAGACCTCCTGCGCCTCGTGGACGTCGGGGAGTTTTCAGAGGAGGCCCAGTTCCGTGACCCGTGTAACTCCTACATCCTCCCTGAAGTCATCTGCCACCACTGTAACTTCTGCCGGGACCTGGACCTCTGCAAGGACCCGTCAGTGGCACAGGTAAGCATCGCCTGACTCAAAACACTTCAGGATCTTTATAAACTGTAATTCTACTCCAGTGTCCTGTGTTATAACCCTGAGATCAGATGGAGATGAACTTTGTTGTGTCCTCAGGACGGGTCCGTCTTACCTCAGTGGTCCTGCTCAAACTGTCAGGTTCAGTATGAGAAGGACTCCATTGAGATGGCTCTGGTTGAAGTTCTGCAGAAGAAACTCATGAGCTACACACTGCAGGACCTGGTGAGTAAAACTGTGCCTGAAACAATCAGGAGGATAAATGTACTCCTCGTAGTGAAAGTATTTAACAGACTATGGACATTTGTTCTTATTGTAACTTCCCTGAAATCTCTTTGTTACTGAATGTTTTATATGGAATTACTTAACAATGAAGGATTTATTCACAGTGTTTTAATATTTTGTAGCTAAATTTAAGTATATGGTACTGTTGTGGTAATAATAGCTCTGCCATATCTGCCATAATTTGCTGAATTTAACCATAGAAGCCTTTCAATTAAAAAAAAAGACAGTTTATTCCGTAAATTTTAAGTCTAATATTGTTGATTTGTACACATGTTCAAACTTAGCTCAATAGCTCAGGAAGTCAAGAAGCCATAACTAAAAAACTATTTGAAGCAGAATTATTTCACAGTAAATACAGTAAATAGTTTATTTGAACATATGTGTGAATCAGAAGTCAGATAAGTTAGTGCACTGAAATGAAGGAGTTAAATCTGGTGAATGGCATTAAAATCCATTTGCTGTTCTGCTAAAATGAAAAGAGTTTTATTTTTTTATATATTATGTCCCAGATGGGTGAAACTTTAAATCTGAACAGGGGTCTAATTTGTAATGTGCTCTTTAAAAACTTGTTTCAGACATTTCTCCCCTAAAGCTGACTGATATTTTTAGGTGTGCACCAAATGCAAAGGAGTGAAGGAGGCGAACATGTCCCTCTACTGCAGATGTGCCGGAGACTTTGACCTCACTTATACAACCAAGGTTTCCATTCAAACCTATTACTTAATATAATAAAAGCATAGAAATGATGCCGTTGACTCTTTTTTTTATATATATTTATTTTTCTATTTAAAGAGCTTCTCTGAGCAGATCTCGGTGTTTCGGAACATAGCATCCCACTACAGCATGAGGTTCCTGGAGGAGACCATCGACTGGCTGCTTGTGATGAGTCCTCAGATCTGCTAAATGTAATGCAGAGTCTGGAGGAGAACATTGTAAATACAACTGATCCCATGCTTTATGACTGGATTCAGGTTTTTGTATGGATTTCACTTTTTAAGATGTTAATAAATAATTACAGCATAAATATTTGAACCTGAGTTTTATTGTTTCCATTTCTTTTTGACTTGAGCAGAATGTCAGAGGCTTGACCTCACAAAACTCCCTATTTAAAAAATAAAAAACATCATGAGGGATACTGTTTTTGCATGCTACAAATAAGTAAATTTTTATGAATGATTTATCTATGTTTTATTTAATTATTTAAAAAGGAGCATTAAGAAAGTAGTATTCCAAAGCTTTTGCAATTGTATGAACTTTTTATCTAACGTGGGACAGGTTTGAAGGGTTTAATGACTCTAAAGTCCTGTGGTTTTAACCTTGCATTTACTTTGCCTGCTAAGACTCTCCCACACAAGTAATCACATTTAACACATTAAACTGAGGCACAATTAGATTATTTTTTGTCAGACGATCTTCCTGACACCTGGGTGACGCTCATGAATAAAAGATCTTCAGGTCTTGCAATCAATATTTACATTTTCATGACTCGCCTTGACATATTCATTTTATAAAATGACCAATACATTTCATCCATTTTGCACTAAAACCACATGATTTTAAAGCCTACATGTGGCTGCAGATAGTTCTACATCCATCTTGGCAGATATTGATCCATGTGTGTCGACTCTTGTTTCACCACTGGTCATGCAGCTCTCAGGCACACTCCAGCAATCTTGTTAGAGCAGTCGTTTTATGGGAAATGTATGTGTTATTTGATTAACGTTCATTGCCCTCCTGATGTGGCTTCTCACAGTCTCCTCCTGTATCCTCTCATTATACTGCACACGTCTACTCTGTTCCTTTCTGTCTCTCAGGTTAAAAGACCAAAATAACACAAATCAACAGCATTTTTTTTTCTGTTGAAAGAATTGATTTGAAACTGAAAAAAAAATTGTTTTACATTGTTTTTGCATTTAAAAACATGCTGCTTATGTCAACCTAAAAAAGCCTTTTTTGAGGAAATAAAATGAAAGCTGTGTGTTGCATGACTTTACTGTAATTGAGTTGTTAAAATATTAAATCAGAACACAATCTCACTTGGGCATAATAATAAAAGCAGAAACCAGCGGAACAGTTTAAAAATAGCTAAAAACAAATATCAACTTTTCAAAAGCTAATGCAAACAAAATTGTCTAAAGTAGACCAGAAAAACTGTGAAAAACTAGGATCAACAACAAAACCACAGCTAAAAAGCAGCTTAACAATTGCTAAAACCTAAAATAAACAACCATAGCTAAAATACTGTCTGTGTCATTTTAATTTAACTTTCACATAATAACCACAGCTAAAAGTTCAAACCAGCTAAACAGCAACTAAAACTTAAATAACACAGCTTAGCCACAAGCTAAACCCAACAAATCCATAGTTAAAGCTAAAATAAGCAAAATCATAAATAAAGGCTACATTAAGTCAGCATTAATCCCAGTCAAGCTGAACATTATATACTAGAGAATAAATATCACTAAATATTTAGAAGTAGTTTGATTGCAAAAAGCATTCACACAATGAAGGATGTTTATTATCGGGCTGAGTGTTTGCAGTATAAGAGCATAGCTTGTATTGATTAGTAAAACTAATTAGTTCTTTTTATCTCGAGAAAACTAACATTCCCTACATGTGAGTATACTGTAATCTGAAGGTAGACAGAAGCAGGTTTGTTGAACATGATGAAAGTCCAGTAAAGCTTAAAATAATCTGTGAATTTAACCTGCTGTTAAGACAGTTTCACTGAGAACTCAGTGAGCTTTTCCTTCAGAAGGATTTTTTTCTTGGAGATGTGGTTCTCATTCAGTTTATTCCCACTAAGAACAGCACAGTGATGTGACTCCATCACTCTGAGATGCTGATGTTGCCGAGTCGGTCAGCTGGACTCTGGGAGCATCAGAGTGGTACACCGTCTGACAGGTCTGAGTGGTTTGAGCCATAGCTGCTGATGAAGCTGACCTCTGTTCGGATGGTTTCTGTGGGTTCTTTAATCACCTGAAAAAGACAGTTACACTTCACTGATATTTCTTCACATGTAACACGTGTCTCAAAATCTACCTGAAAAACCCTTAAAGTTCAACAAGCAGCTATTAGGTTATTTGATCAGTTTGTTTTCTACATAGTTAAATAAAAGTTAAAATTCAACAGGTGTTTTTTTGATTTATTCATGGATGAGTGTCACAATGACAGCTCATCTCTTAGCTCTTTATTTCAAAGCATAAAATCTTTAATAATCTGTTTTACTCACTTCATCAAACTTTCTCTCACTGTACACTTCATTCCTGTCAATAAATGTGAGCATGATCCAGTCACAGATAATAGTACACTAGAAGGGAAGAAATCAAATCAGAAAAGTAAACAATTATTGGTGTTATAGACTGATTTTTAATGATTGTATTACAAACAGTGTAAGTATTTTACTTACGATCCCTACAGAGGTCATAGCTGTCACCAGACTGATGATTGTTGGAACGGTACTGAATTTTCCAGCCTGCACAGAAATGACACATGCTGTGATAAAACCATTGAGCAAACAATAAATGAACAGTAGTTGAAAAAAAAAAATAGTCCTTCACCTGCCCGTGAACTATGACATCTAGACGGATACCATAAGCTTTGACAAGTGTCCGAGACTCGACACCATTGTTACTATAATATTTGGCAAACCTGGACAATCCCATGAAAAACACACAGTGAAACAACCTAAATCATCCTTTGACAAACTGTTGATTACAGCCAAAAACCTGGAGAGCGTTTGGTGCTGACCTGTAATAGTAACCAGTGTTTTCCAGATCCTTTCGGAGATCAAGACGACGGAATGAATACGTTGGTTTACAGTGTGAAGGATCCAAATCAAGATTACAATCCCAGTTGATGAAGACTCCAATCACTCCTCCCTGAGTGCAAGAGAATTACATACCTGATGCATTTACTATAGTTTTTTTAATTTTTATTCTGCAGTGTCTGGCCCTGAGCAGTCAAGAAAAAATAATTTTTGGGGACCCCTTTGTGGATCCTGAGAAGCTCAGAAGACTGAGGCGTAATTTGCGGGAGGGTTAGAATGGTTATGACCCCCACAATAATTTGATCTAGTCAAAATTACCCCCCAATATATTGACATAATTTGCTCAAATTCAATAGAAATGAACTGGTTAACTAGACAGATGCAACTCTCTAGTTGTCTCTATAGTTATGCCTTTGAGTGTTTCTAATTGTGTGTACTCCATCTGAGGAATGTGAAGGTTTGATAAAAGTTCAGTGTTTTTTGCGGAGAGCAATGAGCCCAGTTACAAGGCCCCCTGGTTTCTTCATCCATCCCCACTCACCAAACCAAAAATTTGTCTTTCAACCTCAGGGGTTTTTAAGATGTAAAAATGACAACATCATTTAAAAAAAAAGAAAGTGCAGGACCTGTGTCTGTGTTTTACCCAGGGCCCCAAAATGACTAAAATTACCTCTGAAGTAGTTGGAGTGTGAAACATTAAACATACAGAATTTCTGAGTAAAGAGGAAGAACATAAGAAGATAATTCATAATCCAGGAAGAACATCATCCATCATATATCCATCCATCCATCCATCCATCTCTTTATCTTTTTAGTATCGTTGTTTATTTCTGCTCCAGATTTTATTTTTGTTTTAGTCACCAGTTTATGAGTTTCTTAGTCTTTTTGTTTCAGTGTTACTTGAAGCTTATTTTGCTTCATCATCTGCATCACCTCAGACCAAAGTCTGTGTTTGAGTCCTCCACACCATCTTATTACAGTTATATGTCTATGTATATTAGGTTTTGTTTCCATAATTTAGCCAGATATTTGTTTCCCTCACCTGTTATGATTTCAAATTATTTTAATCAATGAACTTTACTTTTGTCATGAAAAAAAAGTAGTTTATAAATTTTATTTAATCTGAAAATAGATATAATGTTAGAAACAGTCTTGATGAGTCCAACCACTGAAAGTCTCATACTCACAGTTCTGCAGAGCTCGCTGAAATTCTCCCTCGCTTGGTTTGCGATGTAACCCAGGCGGAAGTTTGGGCAGTAGGGATCTTTCTCCTCATGATAATGACACTTTTTAAGATATTTATGCTTTTTATGCCCTTTTGAAGCATATTTTGCATTTACCCTGAAAGAAAGAACGAAAAAAAGAAAGAGAAAGAAAGAAAGACAGACGGACGGACGGACGATTAGAGTCAATGTCTGTAACACCAACCAAAAGCAATGACTCCTGTGTTGCATGGCTTTGAAGATGTTTACCTCAGAACTTTAAACTTGGGGAAGTGGATGGAGTTTCTGATGAACACTGTGAAGTTGATGGCCTCTACTAAAGGTGGTTCTCTGTTAAAGACAATAAATAATGGATTATCTAAACTAAGGAACAACAACATTAGTGAGGTTCTATTGGAGCAGGTGAACTGAGAGTTTTCCTGTTTGATGATTGCTCGCCCTCCTTGCAACTGGATATGTTTTTTCCTGCTTTCCTTAATGTTTTCAAGGACAGATGACTTTCATTTACCAAATTAAGAGCTTTTGTTTTCTATTAAACAAGCTTACAGTTAGAATAACATCTCTGAAACCTTATCTCATACTACACTATGTAACACCGGTTTCATTTTAATCATACTATTTTAGGGTTTTTTATTTATCAAATTTATTTTGTCTGACTTTTATCATTGAGTAGACTTTTTACAGTGTAGTCACTAAGCAGATGTTTGTTGAGGCTTTTGTTGAGTTAATGGATGAACTCGACTTCAATTTAAGAACCACTTGACTTACTGTACAACAGCAAAGGCTTCAATAGGACACCAGGTTTGGATCTCACATGTTTTGAAAGTGTGGTTATAATACTGAATACATCTGCCGGTCCTTCTGCCTGCAAGAAGGTGTTTGATTTAGAATCATAGGTTGTGGTAAACTCACACACATGCAAATATTAATAATAATACAAATCATAGAAAGCTGATGTAAGAAGTCAGAATAATACCATTTCCTTCTAAATCAGCCTCCCCTTGAACACAGTCAGAGTCTGTTGTACAGTTTGCGTTGGCAACTTCAAAATGCTGAAAACAAAACAAAATAAAGTCAAAGGAAGGTGCACATTTTTTGTATATTCATGTTATTCAGTTGACCTTTCACCTCAGCGCAGGTGCCTTGTTTCTGATCATAAGTGTATTCTCTCCTCAGTAATGTACTGATCACATCACCACCCTGCACAAAAAACCCCCCCAAAAACTCATTTATATAATAATTATTATTTTTGATGTCCTGCGGCTGATCGTTCTCAGCTCACCTCTGAGGGTCGAGCGTATTCCACCGTGTCCAGGATGTCATCGCCGTGAATTGCTGTGCCTTTCATGCAAGTGTAAACCGAGCTTTCTGGATGGGTCTCGCTCTCCTGGTACGCTTTCTGACTGATAAAGACATACCTGATGATAGAGCAGACAGAGGCAATGTCACATTTTCTGTTATGTTGTGAGATTTTTATTGGAGGCATCATAAAGATCTGGTTACCCTGCTGAGCTGGAGCTACAAAAACAAGATGACGCCTGTCAAACTGAGGCACTTCATTCAAGAAATGGCTTCTTCTCTGAAGATGACTCATAAAATCTTCACAAACTCATCAGTAATTTCTATTTTTGTATCACTATGTAAAAAATTTGAAAAAATGAATGCTATATTTTACATAGGATATAAATATTTACACTATTTTTGCTTTAACTTAATGTACTATAATGGCAAATAACAGGAAGCATTTGTATTTTTTGTTTTGTATCTGATCATGCAACTCTGCAACCATACTCAGAACTTACCAGGTGAAATAGGTAGAACTTACCAGGTAAAATAGGTGATCACAAGGAACTGAACAGCTCTGTAAATGACTCCAAGAGTTTTGTTCTTAACCACCATCATCTTAGGAGTCTCATAAGAGTCCCAGAATCCATCAAAATAGTCCTTCAGAAAGTCCCGCAGCCCCATGATGACGGTATGAAATGCTTCACTCATTTCCAGAGATTATCTTGAGATTTTCCTTTGTTTTGTTTTCTTGTATGCTTCTAGCTCCAGCACATTATTCCTCTTTCTCACTATTTGATACTGCTCTGATCCGGTCTGTATTTTCCTCCAGCATTATTGTCATGATGTCAGTTAGTGAGACAGAGGAAAAGAGGTGTGGCTCAGACAGATGAACTGAGAAAAAAAAATGTTGTGGTGTTTATGATCGATCTGTAAAATACTTCAGATTAATTGTTCATCATCTTGCTCAGGATGTCGATGACATCTTTTAATTTTAGAGTAAAAGCTTAAATAAGCTTTCTTGGTTTTTCTATTTTATTTCTTTTCATTTTTCAACAAAATTTTATATTTACAACTTATAAATAAATGAATTTAAGGTCTTTCTGCTCTGAAGAGTTAGGATAACAGGTCTGTTTAGATATTTTTAAAATGTGATGTATTGACTTTTTAATTTGTTTAGGACAATATTTTTTATTTTCTGTCAATCATTTTGAAAAAATATAAACATATTAGTATGGAGAATAGTATGACACAGGTTTAGAATTGAGAATTTAGTTATTATTTAGTTCAAATGTGTTGGTGTTTATAATCTAATTATTTTAAAGCTGTTTTTCTCTTTTATAGTCAGTTTTGGGCATGGTTTGTTTCTCTGTTCATTTTAATGCAACTATAGTTGCACTGAAACTGTGGTAGGAATAGTTTGGACTGATAAATAGGATTATGTTAAAGACATTTTATTTTCAAATTTTATATGTTTTTTTAAATAAATTAAAAATACAAATCTATGTTACTTGGCATTTTTGTAACCAAAAGAAACAAACACACAAATGTTTAAACTAGGTTGTTTTATTGTACAGTATCATTCACACAAACAAAGCATTTAATTAATTTAATCCTTAACAGTTTGTCATATTTTTCTTTGTATTATGAGACACTTTTATTCAGTTGTCTTTTTTATTTTTACGCATACTGATACACACACTCATTTTGTTTTATTAATTTGAGCTTTTTTCTTGTAAATATCCCACACACTACTTAAATTACTAAAATGAGAAAATAAAGTCTTCTTTGTTTGTGGAGGAAGAAGAAAGGTAGTTGTTGACTTTCTGTTTGTCATAAATTATTTTCTCTGTTTTTTTGTGTAATGTATAATGACTGAATCAAATTTAGAAAAACAACACCCCCAGCCCCACAAAAAAAACAAACAAAAAAAAAACGGAATTGTCTACAGGCAGACAAACGGTCAGCCCATAGGTCCTGATAGCTCGTTCTCTCTCCTCTTGCGCATGTCAAACAACACGTGCAGCATTGGTGGCTAGTTTTGGTTGCTAGCCGAACAGTTTTTAGACTTTTTATCTTAAAAAGTATTGAGGGTCACAAGTCAAATTTAAATGGGGGGTCTTCCGAAGAAAAAGGTAAGAGTTGACGAGTTGTTTAATTCGGATTAAAACACGTAACACCGACTAACGTTTAGCTAGTAGTAGCTGTAAGTTTGCTCGGTCCGGTGATTAGGAGTTTAAAATATTTTATCGCTATACAACACGGATGTGAGAGATTAATTGTGTTGGCACATTTCTTGCTTTACAGTATGAAAGTGGCTCTGCCACCAACTACATCACCAGAAATAGAGCACGCAAGAAGTTGATGCTGAGCCTCGCAGACTTCAGGTAACAACAAAAATTCTTGTCTTTAATTTAATTGGTGTTTCTACTAACAATTTAACACTAAAGTCTGTTTTTTTTTTTCATTCTTGGTAAAATTACGTTTCTTCAATTCATTTAGTCCCTGTTTTAACCATTGCTCCGCCCTTCTACAACTTAATTGCTGTTCTTAGTTATTTTATGTAGTTCACTAATGTCTTTGTAGCTTTGCTTTGCTCTGGTGTGAAGCAGTAGTTTAAATTGTTTTAAAAAAAACAACGAGCAGATGATGGCAACCCGAGAATTTAGTGGTTTTAAAAACAGTTCTCACCAAAAAAGTATAAGAAGACGAAAAAAACCCAGTTTTTTCCCGGTCCTGCTATAAGTTTTGAGTTATTGTTATTTTTCTGATGTGCAAAATAACATATATGCCTTCCTCTGTGGCTGAAGTTTTTTTCATTGAGTTTATTACTATAAATATGTTTAGTTACTTCTAGACACAGTAGTAGTTTTTCCCCAGCCAACACAAAGAATTTCAATGTTGCACAGGTTTGAGTTCTGTTTTGGTAATTCAGACTATAAAAATAATGTTGCTTTCATCTTGAACCTAAATTTCAGAATTTATTATGGATGTGTTCTGACCTTCCGATGACAGGTTATTTGATTTTTTTTTTGCCAACTAACACAGATCTTTTTTTATTGCATTTGGACCTTTAGGCGGCTGTGCATCCTTAAAGGCATTTATCCTCATGAGCCAAAACACAAGAAGAAGGTGAACAAGGGCTCCACGGCACCAAGGACATTCTACCTGCTCAAAGACATCCGCTTCCTGCTGCATGAGCCCATCGTTGGCAAGTTCAGAGAGTATAAGGTATTTTAAATCACACCCTTTTTAAACATGCCTAAATTTAGATGATTTCAGATGTTTACATAATTATATAGATTCAATAGAGTGGGAAAAAAATTCTTATTGTCAAAATGGTTTGTTTGACAGATATTTGTACGCAAACTAAAGAGGGCTTATGGAAAAACAGAGTGGACTGATGTGGAAAGACTTAAAGACAACAAGCCGTCATATAAACTGGATCACATCGTAAAAGAAAGGTAACAGTTTTTTTCCCCTCAACATAAGAGTACAACTGAGCATGTTTGAACTTTTACATTTTTCCCCGTCAATTGAAATCTGATTGTATTGATCTGAACAAATGGGCAATTTCCAGAAAACAGAAAATGTCTTTAATCCAAACAATAACATGTCATTTTTTTAAAGTATGTATGTGTAATATATATATATATATATATATATATATATTTTAATATCAATCTGAACTGCAGTAAAGCACTGCAGTGCTACAGCATGTTGTGATGCCCTTACTGTTGACTTTACCCATAAGTATTCTTTTTGTGATTTCCTGTTTTAAACACATAAAAAGCAGTAAACTGTCTGTGTATCTGATAGACTACCATACACCAGATGTTATTTTAGCTATATAAAACCTAAAATTTCTTTCATATTTCAAGATTTTGTATCTGTTTGCCAAAGTACAATGCAGGTACTAGATTTTGTCAACAGATGGCAGAGTTGTAAAATTTAAACAATAATATTAATATAATAATGCGTCAGTCTAATATCGCTTTTCTAGACATTCAAAGATGTTTTAGAATTTTCAAGCATTATTCATTCATACATCTATTCATACATTGATTGTGGTAAGTGTTAATCAAACCACGGCTGCCCTGAGGCACACTGGCAGAAGCTCCATGCATCGGTGCCATTGGGCCCTCTGACCTCTTTACTGTTTTATTTTTTTGTGGCAGGTATCCCACCTTCATTGATGCCCTCCGGGACATTGATGATGCCCTCTGCATGTGCTTCCTCTTCTCCACATTCGCCAGAACGGGAAAATGCCACGTGCAAACAATTCAGCTGTGCAGACGTCTTTCTGTGGAGTGGATGAACTTTGTGGTTACATCTCGTGCTCTTCGAAAGGTGAGGGTTTCTTTTTCACTGCTCAGCAAAAGAAAAACAAAGTGTTTGCCACAGGAATACATGACTTTCTGTTTATTGGCCATTGTTCCATAACAAGCTAAACACTATTTTTTTCTGATAGGTTTTCCTCTCCATCAAGGGAATATATTATCAAGCAGAGGTGATGGGACAGCTCATTACATGGCTGGTGCCATATCAGTTCTCCCATGATGTAAGTGCAGATTGATGGTTGCAGTCAATAGGGATTATGCTAATACACAGTCACATTATTACTGTGGGATTACACCAGGGTTCCTGCTGATCCTTAAAAAGTCTTAAAAAGCCTTGAATTCATCAATCCAAAAATAAGGCCTTAATTAGCCTTAAAAGGTCTTAAATCAATCTTTCAGAAGTCTTACAAATGTTAACACATTGTAAGTAGGATGACTCGTGTCAAATATTAAATAATTGGTAACATTTATTTATTTGTGAAATATTCCCATTCAGATGTTCCCTTTTGAGCAAACTGGAGTTGAGAACCCAATGTGGGTCATAAAACTCAAAATTTTAGCTCATTAGAGCATTTCTAGATATTAAATTAGGTTTAAAACTGCTAAGAATGTTTTTTTTGTTGCTATATTTGACAAAATAGCAGTTAGATATGGATAAAAACAATCAGTTTATTAGTAATATTTGAATAATTCAACCAAAAACACTTTCTGCCACAGTTATACTTTTTTTGCCATTTGTGTTTATTGTGAAATTGGTCTTAAAATTGATTTCACTTGGCATTAAAAAGTCTTAAAATGTCTTAAATTTAACTTGCCTTAAACTGTAGGAACCCTGTACACTGAAAGTTGGCTCAGTCAGCATTAGAATCTAAATCAACAAACAGTGTTGCTCTCATTATCATGAAAACTACAAGCAGTGCTAAAGCTGTTTTTGTGCTTTTATTGTATTTATTTAAAACCCATCATATCTGAATCTATTTTTTTAATCACAGTAAGATCATTAATGAGACTTATTTTTCACCTGATTAAAAAAATCTCCTTATCACAATTGCCTAATAATAAAGGCCCCACTTGTTCACAGAGACACACAATTCAAAACAATTATTCACACACAAAAACCTAAGATTAATTTAGAATCTCTAAATAATCTAACATGCATGTTTTAGAGGAAACTGGTCAACTTGTAGAAACCCCATATATGCACAGATAGAACTTATCTGTGGTCAGACTGACTCATTACCAGCTGAAACAAAAAAATATCTGTTTTTATATAGGTGGCTCTTTACCATCTGCTTGGACAATTGATGATTTAATAAGATATAGATTTGATCATGTTTGAATTTTTTTTTTATTCTCTCATTTTTCACTACCTAAACATTTTAAAATGTTAATTTTCCCTCTTTTCCAGCACCCTACAGATGTCGACTACAGAGTCATGGCAACGTTCACAGAGTTGTACACCACCCTTCTGGGGTTTGTCAACTTCAGACTCTATCATTCTCTCAACTTGGTCTATCCTCCAAAGGTAACTGAGGCTTGTAAAAGACTCTTTCTGTGCTTACATAGACATTTCTGAATGTATGTAATTACCTTCTAACAAGTGTTTCCTCCGCAAATATTGTTTCTGTTTTTACAGCTGGACAGTAAAGCAGAATCTGAGCTCAAGGAGGATCATGAAGAAGACTATGCCATGAATTCAGAGAGCTACTTGGAGGTAACAGTCTGAAATAAATGTTAAGGGTTTTATATCAAACGGATGTTAAGAGGTGCTTTGTAACACTTGTGTCATGGTGTCACAAATTTGGAGGAATTTTAAGAATGTTGATACCATAAAATGTCAAGCGTTAACTGAGACATACAGTACAATCTGTTTCCTGCTGCTCCTGACTGTTTGTTGTAAAGACATAAGCAGTAGTTTGTAAATTTTGTTCAGTAAGATCAAAGTTAAAAAAAACTTTGTGTAAGGTCATTAGTTTAGGTTTAGTGTCAGTTGCAGCTCATTCACTTACTGAACACCTAATCAGTAATCAAACAAACCAAATTCTGTTAATTATTTTTTTATCCACAGAGCTAATGGCGCATAAAAGATACAGATATGAACTCAGCAGCACACAGCGTTTTAACGTCTTACTAATTCCTTATATTTTGTTTTTACAACAATGTGGATGGAAAAAACATTTTCTGATATAAGTTATTTCCTCAAATTGTTAAACTGTTTGTATATAATTACAGTGTGAATGTTTGTCTAACTTCATAATTTCCTGTTTGTTCTAACTGTTTAATGGTTTTATGGCCTCTGCCAAATGATATTCCGTTTAATATTTTACATACAGTAATAGATTTTAATTTGTTTGAAGAAGGTTCAAGCAAAACATGCCTTAACCGTGACTGAAGAGTTTTAAAGTATGACAAAATGTCACTTCTGGGTCATGTCACAATGTTCTGCTGAATACTTTAATTTGGTATTTACCAGAATAATGCACAGAGCAGAAAATAAAATCCTGATTGTTGCCTGCTGTCATGAAAGGCAAGTGATTAACGTAATTGCAGGTGTTAGATTTTAATTAGACTTTCTGTAATTAATAGGGATGCACGATAACTTATTTTAATAACCGATACCGATAACTGATCACTTTCTACTTTTAACAGCTGATAGCCGATAATAACCGATAACATGCCAGACGATAAGACTAGTCAAAAATGAGTAAGATCATAAAATAAACAAGACCAAAACCAGATGACACTGTAAATTATAATATTTGAAATAAACTCTTAGCAAACAAACGTTTCTTATAGGAAATCAAACAAAACAATTTCTCAAATGGCCATTTTTTAAATAAGGCACATTAATGAAAAAAAGACCTTTAACACTGATCTCAGATTTAAACAAAAGAGAAAAAGTCATTCCATAAGTTCAAAACAGATAATGCACTAACACAAGATAAATTCAAAGTACATTTATTTTTATTATTAATAATGTATCATTTAAAACATTTTTCTACCTGAAACAGTGCTTCTGAGAGTGTGAATGCATTATGACTGCATCATACTTACAAGAAGACACACAGAGGCAGCAGCTCGGCTGGTAAACTGTGACTAACGGAGATAAAAGCTTCAGTCTTTAGTGAGGGTGAACGGCTGGTCGGCTCCATCATTTCCATCGTTAAACTGCTTGAGATTTGTCTCCTCTCTGGATATTTTTTGGATTTTTCAAAAGATTTAAGTCCCGATGAGTTTTTGAATGCTAGCTTGTTGTTTTTAGCATTTTTAGCAGACTGCGTTCATGAAGTAACGGATTTTACATGTTCTCAAATTGGGAGTAATTGTTCCGACCTTTTTATGTTTATAATTATAAAGTTTGTGTATAACATACATGGTTAATTGGTAAAATAATATTAATAGTTATTAAAATGACTGGTTGTTTTTCCAGCACAGAGTATTTTAATTATTTTTTTAGTGAGAAAGTTGTTTGTTCCGACACAACTTGAACGTTATGCAAGTCGGACCGAAACACACATACTCACTGCCGCTCTGGCAAACATGAACATATATTATCAGTTCTGTTTATGATATCGGGCTGATATCAGGTTGCCATAGTTTTTGTTATTTAGCACATTTATTGGGCTTGAAAATGAAAATGCTAATTTACAGTAATACTAATAATAAACAATTTTTTTCCTGACTTTTTGAAATGCAGAAACTGTCTTCTCTGAGTTCCAGTCTGGCACGTGTGGTTTCTACAGATGAGGAAGAGGAGGCTAAACTCGATCAGTTCCCCTCTGAAGAGGTGAGAGAAGTTGTTTTAATTGTGCTAAAAATAAATACTTATCCCAGAAAACATCAAAACAACTCGTGATGACCTAATTAGTCTGAGGGCAGAGGTAAAAGATCACTTCTTTTGTGGAGTTGTGAAACTTTGTGGGGATACTCTGTGGTTAGGGATTTACAGCTTTATGTTAGGTTGCTAGGTGTTCTCACCTGAGATGCTTGTTTTACCCAGCTGGTTTGAGGTTATAAAGAAAACGGCTATTTTTCACCACAGGGACTTTCCACGAACCTGTAAAACCTTTTGGGGAACTCTGACATGGATCTTGTAATTCAACAACCTGGGTTTTGGGTTCTCACAAAGACTACACTTTATTTCCGGCATCCCATTAAACATTACAGCGCAGTGAATGTGTGCTGTGTAAATACTGAATTAAAGAGACTTTTAAAAAATTTTATAACCATTATTTGCATCGAGAAGAAAGTGAGGTTTATTGTTTTACTTTGTCCTTTAGACGGGTTCTTCTGCTGCTTCAGTCCGAGGAGTTGCAGATATAATTGCAAAGGAAAGACGAAAGGTTTTCAACAAAGAACACATCCAGAGCACCTGACTCAACTTTGTTCGATTTTTCTAATGTAAAGTCTGCTTCTGCGCTGATGATGATGATGAAGATAAGCGCGCAGCAGAGCAGCTGATAGGTTCAGCAGGCAGAAGCTCATTGTATGACAGGCAGATATTAAAGCAAGAATGCTGGGTTTAATTATGATTACAGTTTTTTGCAAAAAACATTGTTTTTACTTTTTCTTAAAATTTTATACCGCAAAATATATGGTTACCGTGAAGGGATTCAATTTATACTATGATATAAATTTAAGGTCATACCGCCCAACCTTATCATCAAGTAAAATTTCAAAAACATTCTTAAGACTTCATCTACGATATTCTGTGCAATTATTAAAATGGATGAACTGTACCACGCGTCTGCACACACTGACTTTTTGATGAAAAATATGTTTTCCAAAGTGGAAATTTTTGAAAACTCTGTTTTTTTGTGTCTGTGTTTAGATATAGACGCCAACAAAACAGTTTTTTTTTTACATCCGTCTCACTTCATTCCTGATCCCGTTACCAGTAAACTTTGATTGTGAGCTGAACTGGTTCATTACTGTAGGAAAATTGTAAATGGTATCGAGTAAAGACTCATTGGAAGAACTTGTAGATAAAGTGCTTTCTTTAGCTAAATTAAACATATTCTCTGTCTTTAGAAATAAAACACGCTGTAGAAATGTTTTCCTCATTTTATTACATTATATAAATCATTGTAAAAGATTTTTGTTTGAGTACAGATGAATAGCAGGTTAATATGGTCATAATTTATTAAGCTAAATGTTTTTTGTTTTGTTTAGGAGGACATGGAGACGATGGAATCTAGAGAGAAAGAACTCAAACAATTGGAAACCCAGAAGAAGTTGTTTGAGGGTCTTAAGTTCTTCCTCAACAGAGAAGTACCCCGAGAGTCTCTGGCTTTCATCATCAGGTGAGCTGTTGAAGCTATTTTTTATAAACCTGTTGGTTTCCTAAATGTGTTAATCCTCTGGTAGTTTTATTTATTTTTAGACATTTTACAAGTAAAATCTGATAATACTTAACTTTAACTGTGAACTTCACTGTAACAGACAGTGTTTATGTCCTGTTTATACAACCCCTGGCAAAAAGTATGGAATCAGCAGTCTTGGATGAGCACTCATTCAGACATTTCATTCTGTAAAA
>JARVGW010000750.1:13896450-13965404 GCA_031762495.1 Anablepsoides rubrolineatus
AAACAGATAAACAAAAGACCATTCAAAATACATCACTAGTATTTAGTTGCACCACCTTTGGCTTTTATAACAGCTTGTAGTCTCTAAGGCATGGACTTGATGAGTGACAAACAGTATTCTTCATCAATTTGGTACCAACTCTCTTTGAGTTGGTACCGGAGTGTTATCTTTGGTGATTCAACTCTTGCTCCTATAAACTGTTGTGTTGTGTAGATGGTGTCCTCAGCTCAGCTGAGAAAACATTTTTCAAATTGATAATAAGTTTAATGCTGATTGCTAATCAGCATTAGCTGATGCTCACTCTTCTTTTCCCAGGTGTTTTGGTGGTCAGGTGTCCTGGGACACGTCTGTTTGCATTGGGAGCACGTATGCCATGACAGATGAGACTATCACACATCAAATTGTTGACAGACCAAATGTTGACAAACAGTACATAAACAGGTGATGGAATGTTGATCGTTTTGTGTTCTGAGCATCTGTAAAACTGTTTTTCTTGTGAAATTTAATTTAATTTATTTAGAAGGGACAATGCACATTAATTGACATTTCTGTAAATGAGCCAGAATTAGCCAAAGGCTATTTTTCATCTGTTGTCCCAAACATCCTGAATACGAGAAGTGATTGCGCTCCTGGTTCATTGCTTTATCTTTAACAATTCATGTTTTGGATAATGGTAGGGGAAACACTGCGTTACCGTGAAGGGATTCAATTTATACCGTGATATGAATTTGAGGTCCTACCGCCCAGCTCTACATTCACATATTACTGTTTTATAAAGGAAACTGAAAAATTCCTTGTTTTTTATTTTTATATGTTTTGTTGTTTCAGGTACTACATACAGCCCCAGTGGGTGTACGATTGTGTTAATGCTAAAATGCGTTTGCCCGTGGAGGACTATTTCCTTGGAGTGACTCTGCCACCTCACCTGTCTCCATTTGTGGAAGAGAAGGAAGGGGATTACGTGCCCCCTGAGAAGCTGAAGATAATGGCCTTACAGCGAGGAGAAAGAACTGGTGCGGCTTGGGCATTGTTTTCTAGGAATGATTTACAAAGTATTGCACTTTGTCGATTTAACAGTGACAGTAATTTAATTATGTTTAGGTCTAGTTAAGAGTCAGTTATTGCTTCTTTATTACACCTGGGAGGATTATTCAGGTAATTATAGCAGCATTTCAAGTGTAGAACCATTTTCCAGGAACTGAAGTCTCTTCAGGGCGACTATTTTTCCTCCTGCCCTTTTCCAAAGCAGAAGCCAGGGAGGAAATTAACATCTGATACATTTTACTTTACACTGACTTAATTCACATGTGGCTGTAGTAGCTCAGTGTCAGAACTGTAGTCTTTTAATCCCGAGGCTGCTGGATTGAGCTCGAGTTCTGTCAGGAGGGCCATCAGAGTAACTAAATGCTAAATCTTTCAGGTGAGTTTGCTCACTGTAGTGACTCATGCAGATGAGAGAAGCTGAATGAAAGAAAAAAAAAACTACTTTATTTCACATCCTTATGATGCTTTTTAGACTGAAGCCTGACCATATGGCCGCTCAAAACTCCCAACAAGGTTTGTCGGGGAGAAGCAACTAATTTGTTGAATGTACCTTTAAACTAAAGTGGAAATGCAAAAGACCCCGGGCTGAAAGTGTTTAGTCTTTAAGTCCAGGATCATCTTCATTTGACATACATTAATTGTTCTAAAAGGTGTGTAAATAAATGTTAGTTTTTTTGTTTTTTTTAATGAAATGTTTTTGTTCCAAAACCACTTTCATCAGTACACTTGTTTGATCATATCATGTATAGCATTATTTTCAAATATTTTTTTTCTTTTTTTTTTAATTACAGCTCAGGAACAGGAGGAAGAAGACGAAGATGATGAGGAAGAAGATGATGACGATGAAGAGGATGATGACGAAGAAGAGGAGGAAGACGAGAAAGATGATGAGAAAAATCTCAAGAAGATGGAGGAACAAAGATCTCAGGGCAAGGTAAGAGATTTATGATTTTTTTTTTTTAATTGTGAACTTAAAGGATCTCTGACCCATCTCTCCTCCTGGTTTTAGTCTTTGCAAGTTAAAGTGACGCCTGGAAAAGTGAAAGCAGAAAATCCAGCACGCTTGAAGGAGGAGGAGAAGGCTGAGGAGAAACGTCTCGCCATCATGATGATGAAGAAAAAGGAAAAGTACCTCTACGACAAGATCATGTTTGGAAAGAAAAGAAAAATCAGAGAGGTACACTTTTTTTTAAACTATTTGTACAAATGTTGATTGATGTAGATAAGATTTAGCTGTG
This sequence comes from Anablepsoides rubrolineatus, assembly GCA_031762495.1. Lineage (NCBI taxonomy): Eukaryota > Metazoa > Chordata > Actinopteri > Cyprinodontiformes > Rivulidae > Anablepsoides > Anablepsoides rubrolineatus. The sequence goes on from JARVGW010000750.1 coordinate 13,898,733, forward strand.
TGAAAAGAACACATTCTTGCATTTTTGTGTACTTTACTGTCAATAAACCCTTATCTAGGAATGTTTTAACAGTATTATGTAGCTGCTGTTGTTAAAGACCTGCTGATGACCTTGACTTCACTGACCTGGAAAATGTTTGCTTGACAAGTGTTGAGTATTCATTAACTACGACCAATTTTTTACAGGCCAACAAGCTTGCTGCCAAGAGGAAAGCTCACGATGATGCTGAAAAAGCAAAGAAGAAGAAGAAGGCCAGAAAATAACTTCTCTCTTGATGTTTGGCTGAAAATGATCTTTGTGCAAAATTTAAGGCTGATACGAGATAAAAATCTGTAAAACCTCCAGTTTCATACAAAATTTCAAGATGTAATGAATAATGTAATTCCCTTTTTGTGTATTAAGTTCTTTGTTCTTTATTAATAAACATCTTTCATTTAATTTTTATTATACTTGCATGTTTAAGAGTTGAAATATGTTTTTGCTACGTTTGTGATAGCAGCTTCTTTAGGAGATATTATTTCTGAAACAAACGCTGTGTATGAATGCTCCAAATATGTAAACAGAGGATGAGCCACGAGGCGGTGGGTTGAGGTTATTGGTAGGACGCATTCACTGATTGGTTTTTGCACAAACTGTAGGTGTTGATGACGAACAGGGGTTAGCCTCTTTGCCCTCTGATGGCGGTGCAGTGATCTTGCGGGCCAAAGGCCAGCCCCGTCGTCACTCCTGAGCCTCCTCACTCAGTTGGACACTGTGTGCCTACTTCCACCCCTCTTGTTTCCACCCAGCTCTGAATTCCACACAAGCCCACCCAGATCAGGTCTCAGCCTGGCACTTGGGGCGCCCAAAGGCGAAGACACTCCCATTGCAACAAAAGCAGCAGTGTTGTACTGCTGCATAGATCAAGTGTGCCTTCTAGGAATCTGGGCCACAGCATTGAAGGGAGGGAGATGAAGTTCACATAGAATGTATTGCATGAGGCGTTTGTGACCACATGTTGCTACATCCTGTCATGCAGCCAAATTGACTCCATTGAAATCTTTCCCATAACTGCTGAAGTTTTCTGTTCTGTTGCTTAAGAGATAATTGCAAGAACATGTTCTGATTTGTGTCCCGTCAAAACAAAAATAATGGCAGATTATGAAAGAAAACAAGAATATACACAAGTTGACAGAGACCAGGATTTATTTGTTTAGCTAATTGACTTAAATCTGTTGTTCTGTGTGGATTCATGCTACCACATGTATAGAACCATCTTACTAAAAAAACCCTTTCAGACAAAAGACAGAGCAGTCTTGATCATCTGGAACAATTAGAGCTTTTGTGCTGTGGATTTCTGCAATTGCTTTTTTTTTTATGCCCTCCCCCCTCCTATCAGCATGCAGCTCAAACTTCAGCGTCCACACTCAATAAGCCCTCTATGTAGACAGAATAGGGACTATACAGCCTCCCTCCTCTCCTTTTTTTTCTGCTCTGCCTTGTTTCTTTCTTACACTCAGCCAGTAGCGCACGTCCCCTGACAGACAGCCTGACGTCACGGTGGCTACATGAACCTCCCTGCAGTGCTTTATTCAGTGGGATCGGCTTTAGAATTGAAAGTTGAAGGGGAGAGGTTTCAGGTGTGCGCGCACAGCCGGCAGGGGAGGAAAGAGGAATAACCTCCAGATGAATGAGATGTGCATGTAATAAGACATGTGACACTGGACGTGATAAGAGGAGCACTGACTGTGCCGGGTCCGTAACAGCATGTCAAGATCAGACACGAGGAGATTAACTTGCTTTAATAAGCTGGAGCTGGGTGGACATCCTGATGCAGAAGAGCAGAAAACACATCTAGTTGTTCCTCTCTGGATGATTGCATGAGGGTGAGAAACTTTGAATTTTCATATGTTTTTTTCTTTAATGCTAATAATTTTATATACTGGAAAAACATGATTTATAAGAAATTATGCAACACTTTAAACAAGGAATATAACCTGGCATTTTAAATGTTTTCTGTAATGCCTTAATTTCATTTTTTTTATTTGTTTTACATAAAAGTAGGAAAGAACATCTGTTTTAGATGTGATGGCATCCAAAAACATTTAGGAAGAAGAAAGCTTTTTATCGACTTCATACCATGTTTAGTGAAATCACATTTCAAATTTTGTATAATTTTTTATCTGAACAGATGGTGGATAAAGGGGTTTATTTTATTTGGACAAACATTTAAGTTATAAGACTTCAAAAATACTTGAAAAATCCAGTAAAATCATGCATTTATTGTAAATAGATAAAATGTCCCTTGATTTGCAGACTTGCTTCATTTTTAACAATCTTGGTTCTTGCATGTCTCCCAACAGCTGTCTGCAGAAATCCTCTCAAAGTCCAGACAAAGCAAAGAAATGGCTACTTTGCTTCTGTTTGAAGAGTCGTGTTTGTAGAAACCTCAGACAAAAGACTAAAAATTAACTCGGCATGAACAGAAACTCAATCAAATTTCAAGAGCAGGAGATGACCTTAACCCACCTGCTGCCCTTGGGTCTTAACAAGGACTGTTAGGTTATTATTCAAAACAAAGTCTAATCAAAGCTGAATATTGATCGACTCAGTAAAATTAAATAGTGAGTTTTGAAAAGCTGATAAAATGTATCAGTTAATCAGTTGTAAATAACCCAATGATTACTTTCAGAGTTTTATTGGGTTCCGTCCTGTGTTTTATGAGATATTTTGCTAACAATCAAACAGGGCTGACTCCCACAGTCAAATCCAGAATGTTATGCAAACATTTTACACAATATGCTGTGCTTAAAATATGTATTGGGGATAATGCCCAGCTACTTCTATGTCAGATTTAGTTATAACCATTTCATGTCTACTAAGATGTAGAGGCCATTCTGAGTCGGGCAAACTACAAAAGCTTATCAGATGTAAATATCAACCCAATAATTAGTTGTTTTTTTGTTTATATTTTTGTAGAATAGACTACAGAAGATCTTTCCTGCTCACAGCCATCACAATAACTCTTTAGTTAAATGAGTTACTACAACATCTAATTTCCTTTTGGAATCAATAAAGCATTTTTGAGTTTGACAGTTTCATTTAAACCCATTCAGTGGTTCATGAGATATTTTGCTAAAAATGCAGACAAAAACATTTTTGCCCTTCTGCCTTCAGTGGCATGCGATAACTAAACTGTGGATTAGGAACAAAAAACTAAATTATCAACTCAAACAGATATGTTCTGATAAAAACACCTATTTTGGTTGTCTTAAAAGATAAAAACAAATATAAAATAAAACAAAGTGAAATGAAAATAATTTTTTTAACAAGGATGTCTGAAAGTAGTCAGTAGTTTAAAAACTCACCACCTCCAAGTTTTGAAATCGAGTGATTACACATGATGTGGGTAATGAAACACACGTGGACATTATCAGTCAAAGCCACTCATAAAGCTGTGTAATTATGAGTTGTTAGAGGAAGACTGTGTGTTATTTGGTTTGACTCATGCTCACAGCAACACACAACAGATAATTTAGTGCTGCCAACACAGGTCCTCATCACTGCCTGAGTCTCAAAACGTCCTGGAACCGTTTCTGGTTTGTCATGTCTGATATTCTGCTACATTTGTTTACTGTGTCACACAGATCATCAGCATCTGAACGTCATCGTGTGTGATGTACAGCTGTTGACTGTTCAGGTGTTACTTTGATATAAAAACAGTATGTACTAAAAAAATTACTGAAGTGCAATTTGAAGGTACTTTTACGTTACATCGTGTGCTGCTTGTATGTTCTGCTCTAGTTTTTGAAGAGATGTCTTCAAAACTAAAGTTGGCCATTGCAAAACTAGAATCTAGAAAAAAAACTGTTACGTAATTCATTCTAAACTTCTTGTCTGATGTTTATCCTACTTTGGATCAGCCAAATCTTCTGGTTTTCTTTTCTGCACTTATTTAATTAAACTATAAATGAAAATAATAAAGTCAATCTGGTAGAGGAGTTGGACGTCTTGTTGACAAGTGATGGTAGGATGAAGCGGGAGTTGGATTGGGGGGGGCTTGTCCTCAGTAATGAGGGTGTTGCCTCAGTCCATGGTGGTGAAGAAAGCTCTCCATTTACTGATGTTCCAACCCTCACATGTGATCATGAGGCGTGGATCATGACTGAAAGAACCAGATTCCAGATACAGTCGGGTGAAATGAGCCTCCTTCATAAAGTGGCTGAAAGAGGTAAAGAGGGAGTTTAAAGTAGAGTTGCTACTCCTCTGCATCAAAAGGAGTCAGCAGAGGTGGATCAGGCACCTGATTAGGATGCCTCCATTTGGTTATTTTTTTAACATGTCCCATTGAAAAAAAACAAAACAACCACAACAAAAAAAAAACAACCTGTGGAGCGATTATAATGTGAATTCTCTCTGGGCCTGGGAACTCTGGGATATTATCTCATGGACCTGCTGCCTGTGCGACTCAACAGATAAACAGTAAAAGTTGTATTCCATATTGATAAGATAAATAGTTTTTTTTGACAAACGGACTGAAAATGACACCCCAACATACAGACTTGAGTTTCCCGTATGCATTGGGGTAATATCAGTTCAAGTCCAGAGCCAAAGTTCAGATGTTGGGAGTTTGTTCCTTCTTGCTGAGTCAGCAGGTAGCTCGTCTTACTTCAGTCTGCAGGGGAGAACTGTGGATCATTTTCCACTGTGGTGCATTATTTATTCCTTAGAGGACTACAGAACACAAGATTATTTATTTTAGCTCATAGACATCTTTTTTTGGTTCACTGTGAAGTTTCATTTACTCATTCAGAAGTGAAGCTGAGGTTACATTCAGCCTTTAGGCTCATATTTAATGTGCTGTTGCAGGGATTGGCATAGTGGAAAAATACACTTATAAGAATATTACATTATGTCATTCATGTTCTAAATTTAAAAAAATCTAATCTATAAACAACATTTTGGTGTAATAGCAGAATCAAGGTTTATAATTTTAAATCTGTTTCTCTCTAATGCAGGTTGTTACAAAACATTGCTTTATTTTAGTTTGTTTTTTTCAGCCACTCTGGAAACCAGAGAACCAAGCTTGTAATCTATATGGCTTCACTTTCAATTAAATTCCCAAGTAACTACATAAATAAATAAGTGTTTCCACTGTGTTCAAAAGGACCGCTATTGTTTGATAGTAATGGAAAAGAATATGTACAGTGTGTTCTTTTAAGTGCAATCTTTGTTTGTTTGTTTGTTTGCTTGAGAATATTAAGTGAGGGCCGTAATGTTGTATAATTCTGAAGATTGTTTATAGGAGCTGTGATGAAGAGATTTGTTTCGTGTCTTTAAGGTAAACTTTCATTCTGCTGGATCATGACGGAAAAGAAAAGGAGGCCATGGAGGTCCATGTGCAAAGGCCTGATCCTGGGGACCCTTCTGACCAGCAGCATGATTCTTCTTTACTGCATCTCCAACCCGCAGATCAACTTCAGTCTGCCTGAGTAAGACTTAGAACACATGCCTTTTTGACAAGTTGTTATGTGAAAAAGAAGAATTTGGGATGTTGTGTAAAGTTGTTTTATGGAGTGAGTCCGTCTCTCACTGCTGGAGTCACCAGGTAGAAAATGAATGAATGAATGAATGGATAGATGGATGGATGGTTTCCATACTTTTTTGATTTTAGGTTTTAACTGAACTTTTACTAATAAAAAACATCAACACATTTATAAATATCTTGGTCTTCTTCTCTATAGGGTCCCAGTCCCTTACTCCTGTGCCCACCGTTCGTCCCAGCTCCACCCCAAATCAACAGCCAACAGTGCACAAGCAAACACAGGACATTCCTGTTCTCCTAAAATGGACATTATGTTCATGAAGACTCACAAAACGGCCAGCAGCACCCTCCTCAACATTCTTTTCCGCTTCGGCGAAAAACACAGACTCAGATTTGCCTTCCCAGACAGCAGAAATGACTTCTTTTATCCGTCCTCGTTCCAGCGCTCGTTCGTCAAAGACTACAAAACTGGAATGTGCTTCAACGTAATCTGCAATCACATGCGGTTCAACGCCTCTGAAGTGGCCAAGGTGCTGCCCACCGACACATCCTACATCACCATCCTGCGAGATCCCGCAGAGCTTTTCGAGTCATCGTTCCATTATTTTGGCCGGTTGGTTCCCTTTACCTGGAAGATACCGGGTGAAGACAAGATGACGGAGTTCCTGCTCAACCCCCAGAGCTACTTCGACCCAGAAGGCTTCAATTCTTTCTACCTCAAAAATCTGCTGTTCTTTGATTTTGGGCAGGACAACACTCTGAAGCTGGACGACCCCCGGGTAGATGAAGGAATCAGTTTCATCTCTGAGCGCTTTCAGCTGGTCATGTTGGTGGAGTACTTTGAAGAATCACTGATCCTGCTCAAGGAAGCACTCTGCTGGGAAATGGAGGACTTGCTCTTCTTCAAGCTCAACGCCCGCAAGGGATCCACTGTGTCCAAACTCACCCCTGAGCAGAGGGCCAGGGCCCTTGAGTGGAACGCCATCGACTGGAAGTTATACCAGCATTTCAACCAAACGTTTTGGAAGAAAGTCGACGCTTACGGGCGGGAGCGCATGGCTATGGACGTGGCAGAACTCAGGAAGAGAAACAAAGAGATGATATCCATCTGCATTGAGGGGGGGCAGGCTGTAGACGCTGGTAACATTCAAGAAACAGATCTGCAGCCCTGGCAGCCGATTGGAGAGAAGTCGATCATGGGCTATAACCTAAAGAAAAATATAGACAATGTTCATCAGAAGTTGTGCCGTAAAATGTTGATGCCAGAGATTCAGTACCTGACAGAGTTTGGGGTCAACCTGTGGATCACCAAGCTGTGGGGTCGTGTTCGAGATATCATCAACTGGTGACGAGACCTCTCAGTGGGAGAAGTAAATCTGGAAATACTGTATTAAGTTAAAACAACAGAGTTCTGACTGTAGTAGATGAGAATCACATTTCCTTTCATTTAGTTGAAAGGCACAAATTCAGTTGTGTTATGTGTAATACACCCGAGAGGAAAGAAAAGGTGTTGATCTCAATCTACAATACTGAAACTTTTAAATGTAGTATTATTTACAGTCAGTGAGTCAATTTAAATGATCTTGGTCATAGATTCCAGCATGTTTTCTTAAGCATTTGGTTGAAACATAAAATTCACAAATAATTTAGTAAACTACCTACAGAAACCAATCTTAATTATTTCCATTCCCACCTAATTTTTAAGGTACTTTGAAGATGTGAAATAGTTATAGATTATTTAGGTAATATATGATGTAAAAATGATGAATGTACTTTTAAGTATTACATCCCGCTTTATTGACTTTGGAAGGCAAAACTAAATTATAAACAGAAACATTTGGAACATAAAAAGTAATTTAAGGGATGAAAAAGACTATAAGCCATTATTAAATGACTGTAAACACCATAAATCATTTTACAATCCTAATTAAAAGGATTATTGTTATCTCTGTTTTACTTAGATATGGAAATTGTGGAAACGCAAAGAAGGGGTTGTTTTTAAGGATTACATCAAAAAATCCAAGATAATAAACAATTGGAAAAATAGAATATGAGAAAAAATTAATTAAAAAGCAAATATGGCACAATGCAATCAAAAATAAAACTTCTTTCTTTTACAATATTAAAGGGTGTTTGTTGAGCTTTCTGCTACATAATGTCCATTTTTCTTCTCCGGTGACTTTTAAAAGTCTCAGCCAATTATTCCATTTTTCTGCTGATTAAGCCCTAACAACACATACGTGACACGTACACTAATAATATATTTGGATTTGCACTATGAGCTAAAAAAATCAACCCCATATTGTGTTTGTGAATTAAATTGTAGCTTTGTAGTTTGACAAAGACTAAAAGTGTTAAATACTATTTTCATCAGTGTATGAAACTTTGCCATCATGAAAAAGGAGTTTTAAGCAGAAAATTAATGATATTTTTCCTGTTCTTATGCAACGTGTCTTTTTCTACATGTATATCTACTGAATAAAATATAATTTATTTTAATTGTGCATTCAGCATTTTTTTCTGATGTTCTACTGTTATACTTACTGATATCGTCTTTTATACAATCTTCATCTGCAAAGACAATTCAAGGGTATTTATTTGTCATTCCCTCATACACAAACATCAGATGTTCATGAAGGGTAACGAAACTAGTTATACTAGTTTCAATACACTCTATGGTAAATTTTCCCTTATTAAAATTAAGTGAAATGTAATATTGAATGTATTTATAAAATAATATAAAGCCCACAATTTCCTCTTTCTGTTACTGTTATACTACAGAGCAAGAATGATCTGGATTTACAAGTGATTTTTTTTACCCCAGTGTTTGAACCATGAAGAATATCTTTCATTGAAAGTATGACTTACATCAAATTACCAGTCAGCAATGAATAATAAATGAGGATTGTCCTGTTCTAATGACCTGGGGTTGTAGATAATTCACTAAGTGAAAGCAGTTCCCTGCTGGCCAATAATATTTTTTAAACATTTTATCTGTTAGTTATAAACTATTATTTATATATTAAACTAAAGTTTACAACATCATTTTTAAATAAATCGCTTTAATTAACCTTCTGTAGAGAAATAAGTATTATGATAAAGAAAGAGAATCTTGTGAGTATGAATTATAAACTTTTGTTTTATAAAGAGACATGAGGTACGAGAGAGTGATACAAATTAAGATGTATATTTAAATTCTCACTACATATGGGCGATATTTGACTAAAAAAAGGAATGTTAACAATAAACGCTAATGGTAATGATGCTATAATTTTTTTAACTATGGTTTCAAAGTCAAACATGTTTGTTTGTTTATTTATTCATACAGAGACAATGTACAACATTTCATTAACCTCTTACAAGGAGAGATGCATGGTACCAGGTTCTAGCAAAGAATGCTAATTTCCACCTGCAGTCTTGAATCCAAAAGAAATAAATTATTTAAACCTGTTAGCCTACATAAGAAATAATTTTCTTTGTAGAAAGAACTACAATTAAATCTGAATGAGATCAGTAAAACATATTTGTTATTTTATTAGCAAAAACAAACAAACAAAAATGTATAAATAATATCTATATATGTATTTATTACTGAGGATACCAGGAGCATTGATACAGTAATATCAATGACCAGGAGTGTTTGTCAAAGGCAAGAAATTCAAGTGTTTTTCCATCACAACTCTCATTATAGTCAGGTAAGTGAAGTCACAGCACGCATTGCTCATTTAAAAAAAATTGAAGTATCTCCTTTTAGACAACTTTTTTGTATATATTTATTTCTAAATTATATATTTTTTAACTTCAGTCTAACTTCAGTATTATTTACTGATTAGTCCTAAACATCAGTGAACCATAATAAATGTCTTTTGTTTTGAAAACCTTAACATCCGCAGGAAGTGAGGCACTCGCCGGTGTTGTATCGAAAAAAGTACCCGTGTTCACAAATGCATTTCAGGCACTAGTTTTTGCACGAATAAAAGTTAAAATTGACCAAATAGATAGTGATTTTCAGTACTATTCAGGACACAATTTGACACAATTGTCTGTCGTTATTTATTTATGACATATCTTTAGGGACGCCTTATGACTGTGCGAGTTACTTTTTTAGCACAACACCGGTATTAACGGGGGTGTGGTTGGCAGGTGATTCTGTGATTTCGCCTTTTAATTTTTTGTGCTTAATACTTCGTTACAGTATCGTTCAATACGTATTCAAGGTGAACCAAGTATTAAGTCGGTTAAAATAGTATTTTAGCCTAACGTTAGCCACTGTTTGTTAAGCTTAGTCGCTTTAACCTGTTTGTTTTGTAGAGTTCGCTGTAGCACCGTGCTAGCTAGCTAGCTAATGCTAACCGTGAGCATAGCTAGTAGCTAATCAGGAGGCTCCCACTTTTCCCATTTGAACAAAATTGACTTTTGTGCTGACCATCTCAGGACATTTATAGCAAAAGTATTGCTTTCAATGATGTCGCTGACAGAGGACGAGTGGCCCTGAGAACAGGCCTGTCAAATGAGTTAGCGAAAATGACTTGCAAGTCAACCAAAGTGGCTCCGAGTGTTGATTTTGACCACAGCTGCTCTGATAGCGTGGAGTATTTGACGCTAAACTTTGGTCCTTTTGAAACTGTTCATCGCTGGAGAAGACTCCCTCCCTGTGATGAGTTTGTTGGAGCAAGGTAACACTGGCAGACGAGGCACATTAACTCTTTTTGATTGTTTACTTGTGTTTAAGCTTGAGAGTTGTTTATCCCCACACAGGCGCAGCAAACACACTGTTGTGGCTTACAGGGATGCCATATACGTGTTTGGAGGAGACAATGGGTGAGGGTTTTGTTTCTTTTTAACCTGTTTTTCTCTCTATTTTTGTACACTACATACAATTACAGCTTTATTCCCTTTACAGGAAAAACATGCTGAATGATTTGCTTCGTTTCGATGTAAAGGACTGCTCCTGGTGTCGGTAAGACTCAATAAAATCTCAATAAAATCACACACTTGGACTGCAAAATTGGATCAACGCCTGTTCGTGTGTTTTGTAGAGCTTTCACTACTGGAACACCCCCTGCTCCTAGATATCACCACTCAGCTGTGGTCTACGGCAGCAGCATGTTTGTCTTTGGTACGTTGGTCTTATTGTAGACTTTAGAAAATATGCACGTACCTCTACAATATGTAAAAAATGTTTTTCAGGGGGCTACACTGGTGACATCTATTCAAATTCAAACCTAAAAAACAAAAATGACCTTTTTGAGTACAAGTTTGCAACGGGACAGTGGACTGAATGGAAAGTGGAGGGAAGGTAATATATATATTTATGTTTTGTTTCACGCTTGCCACTTTGCAGTCAAACTACTTTTGTCATTTATCAGTACTCTGATGGTTTCAGCTTGCCAGTGGCCCGATCTGCTCACGGAGCTACAGTCTACAATGACAAGCTGTGGATATTTGCTGGCTATGATGGGAATGCCAGGTATGTTTGATCATGTCTTCTTCTGAAAACACCTACCACATTGATTTCTCTGCTAAATCTGACCTAATTAATGTTTTCCATTGGTGTTCAGGCTGAATGACATGTGGACCATCAGTCTGCAGGATCGAGAACATGCATGCTGGGAAGAGGCCAGTTAAATTCATAAATCTACTAAAGTAAAACTTCAAGAAATACTTATTAATTTGTTCCTTTGGGTTTTGGGTCCACCAGATTGATCAGAGTGGTGAGATTCCTCCATCTTGCTGCAACTTCCCTGTAGCTGTGTGCAGGGATAAGATGTTTGTGTTTTCTGGTCAGAGCGGTGCAAAGATCACCAATAACCTCTTTCAGTTTGAGTTCAAAGGCCACATGTGAGTGAAATCCTTCCTTCCTTACAAAACTTTATCAATAGTGTATACAGCACAAAAGGTTACACGTAATTTATGCATTGATTTTTCTCAGGTGGACCCGTATCCCAACAGAACATTTGCTGCGGGGGTCTCCTCCACCTCCGCAGAGACGTTACGGACACACCATGGTTGCCTTTGACCGTCACCTGTATGTATTTGGAGGCGCTGCTGACAACACTCTGCCCAATGAGCTGCACTGTTACGATGTGGACTCTCAGACCTGGGAGGTGATCCAACCCAGCCTTGACAGTGAGGTACGAACAAAAGAAATGAAGTAACAAAAAAACATGTTTGCTCTTGACTTTTATTCCTTTTGCACCCTTATATACACGTCAGCTTCGTGTTTTTCATGCTGCTAAACAATCAGAAGCAAATATTTTTCCTTTTTCCCCTTCAGATGCCAAGTGGGAGGCTCTTCCACGCTGCAGCTGTGATTCAAGATGCCATGTACATCTTTGGGGGGACTGTGGACAACAATGTGCGCAGTGGGGAAATGTACAGATTCCAGGTTGGTGTGAATGATTGCAGATAATGTATCAAAGTGCATGTTTTCTATATTTCAGACAAAAAATATGTTTAAATACAAGATCACAGACTGTTACAATGTTAATTTTGCAGTTCTCAAGCTACCCTAAATGCACCCTTCATGAGGATTATGGGAAACTGTGGGAGAACCGTCAGTTCTGTGATGTGGAGTTTATTCTGGGCGAGGTGAGTTTTTATTGCCCAGTGCTTTTAAACTGCTAAAAAAATGTTGTGATGAAAGTTACTTTGTCACGGTCTACCTACCATTTTCCATACCCGTTTTATTGTTTACAGAGGGAGGAGAGAGTCTTGGGGCATATTGCCATAGTGACTGCAAGGTGTCAGTGGCTGCGGAAGAAAATCCTGCAGGCTCGGGATAGGCAGAAACAGGTCAGAGCCATGCATATTCCCTGAGACTACAAGAGTGTCAGAGGATATCTTTTATTTTACACAATGGCCTTATTGTATTTACCTAAGCCCCAAATTCATTATCACTGCCCAGATTTTATCAAATTCTTAGAAGGTCCAGAAGAGTGTACCAGTTTAGAAAGAATACCCGTGTGCCTCCTGTCACATGCTGCAGTATGTGAACCTTTGGGTCACGTTATTGTTATAATTTAGTGTTAGCTCTAGTAACATTGTTTGAACACTGAAAGTGAACTTATTCATGTTTCACTTTGTAAAAACAGAAACAGAAAAGTTTGTGTTTAAAACAACTCTTTTATAAACGGTTCTGAAAGACGAATAACAGAAGCTAATTTACTTCTTTTTTTATGTACAGGAAAATCTCAGCAGCATAATAATGAATTTCTGGATCTCTTATTTAAACAAGCATTAACCATTCGTGTAGCTACAATTCAGAATCATCACAGCCAATGTAAACATATTAGTAGGAGTTCAGTGAGATCAAATGGGGTCATGAAACATGTTAGATATTTTGTTGTCTTGTAGAGGACCAAACGGGAGAGCAGTGAGGAAAGCGACGAGGGAGCAGCTGGAGGCCCGAGGGATATCCCAGCAGGCAATAGGCCGTCGAGCACGCAACCCTTGCTGGAAGTATTCATCAGGGAAGCAGAAGCCCAGCCGTTTGAAGTACTAATGCAGTTTCTCTACACAGACAAAATCCAGTACCCCCGCAGAGGTATACCTGTCTACTAATAGCTCTCAGGTGAATGTAGTGACCTTTAAGTTAGGAAACCTTTATCCTCACCCTCTTTGCTCACTCAGGTCATGTCCAAGATGTTCTTCTGATTATGGATGTGTACAAACTTGCATTGAGTTTTAAGCTTTCTCGGCTGGAGCAGCTTTGCGTTCAGTACATCGAGGCATCTGTGGATCTGCAGAACGTTCTTAGTGTTTGTGAAAATGCCAACAAGCTGCAGCTGGACCAGCTCAAGGTACACCTCAGAACATCAGCTGTAAATGTTGCTTTAACTGACCTCTAGTGGTTGTAAGTCAGAATGTCTTTGTGAGTTTACCGAACTCACAGCTTTTATATGAAGTTATTCTGTAAGATTTAAGAGTTTCGCAAAGTTAAATAACTAACTTCAAGAACTCTTTGTTTTTCAGGAGCACTGTCTTAACTTTGTGGTGAAGGAATCACACTTTAACCAGGTGATCATGACAAAAGAGTTTGAGCTTCTTTCCACCCCGCTGATTGTGGAGATAGTGCGGCGAAAGCAGCAGCCTCCCCCCAGAGTGTATTCAGACCAGCCTGTGGATATTGGAACCTCCCTTGTCCAGGACATGAAAGCCTACCTGGAGGGGGGCGGGCTGGAGTTCTGTGACATTATTCTGCTCTTAGACGGACACCCACGCCCTGCACATAAAGCAATACTGGCAGCCCGATCCAGGTAGTTACAATAGGAATTCTGTTTGTAGGTTTCTGCAAAAGTTTTTGTTTCTGATGATTGTAGTCTTGTCCGATTGATGTTTTCTTGATGCTAATTTTTCACAGTTACTTCGAGGCAATGTTTCGCTCCTTCATGCCAGAGGACGGTCAGGTAAATATATCCATTGGTGAAATGGTCCCAAGTAAACAGGCTTTTGAGTCTATGCTGCGTTATATCTACTACGGCGACGTCAACATGCCTCCAGAGGATTCTCTGTATCCTTCTCAAGCAATTAAAGGGAGGGTATTATGTATTTTCCAGGAACACAGTTCACTTCTATACCACAATCAAGTAACTGTTACCTTCAGTTGTTAATAAAATGCTGTATATATCAAAAATAGATAAGACTTTGCAACATAGTCTATGTAAACAACTTGAAATTGGCCTCTGTCTCTTTAAGAACTTCCTACCGTTTCAGACACTCCCATTCACAACACTTCTTGGGAGTGGTGCTCTGTGGGGTGGGAGCTCGGCTGCAGACTGAACTCCAGGGAAGAGCTTTGTGTATATATACAAGGTGACAGGACATTCAAGGATTTCTCAAACATGCATGAATGAGTTAAAGCAACACTCTGGGTAAGTTTTTGACGAGGGAATGACTTTATTACATGATATAAAGCTTGAAAAGTCCATTTTATTGAATGTCCTCCTCTTTAAAATAATTAAACAAACTTTTATTCTAATCCCAAAATACAGTTTTTTTCTGAAATCCTTTCTTATTTAGTTCAAATTCTCAAATATTTCTCCAGCAAAGTCATTATTATCAAAATAAGAACAGTTGGTCCATCAAAACAGAGCTCATTCATCAGGTAGAGTTGCACGTACAAACCTTTCTTATTATTTCCTTGACCTTTGATAAACAGCTATTTGTTTGCTGCACCGTATTATTATGGCTTCTCCAACAACAGACTGCAGGCGTACTGTAAGCAGAATCTCGAGATGAATGTCACTGTGGAAAATGTCTTGCAGGTATTTATATTTTTCACTGCGGGAGCGCAGCAACCTAATTGGACCACGCTGTTGTTTTCCTGCAGAATGATCAGTGTCTTCTCTCCCTTCAGATTCTTGAGGCAGCAGACAAGACCCAGGCTCTGGACATGAAGAAGCACTGCCTCCACATTATTGTCCACCAGTTCATCAAGGTGGGTGGGTTTGTATCCGGAGCTCTGGGGGTGTGCTGCCCACTCACTGCAGCTGAGCTAACCCTCTAGTCCCGTGCTCGTTGCAGGGAAACTGGCTCCTTTGACCCCTCTGTGAAGCTCCATTCATGTTGTACATGGAGTGTTTACAGCCTGGCCGGCTGTGTAAGCACCTCATCACAGAACGATGAGGGTCACAGTGGCACTCTCATTATTGTTTGTTATCCAAAGAAACAGCGAAGCACTCAATTTTCACTTTGCTTCACTGAAGTGTTAGCTCTGCGCTCAGTGTTTCTGTTTAGGTTTTGCTCTTTGTGCAATTGCCATTTCTTTGTGCATGCACAATCAACAGCTTTTTATTACCCATTTCAGTCTGACTTGTCTTAATTTTATAGCTCTTTTTTTTTTCATTTTATTTATTTTTGTTTTCCTCCCCTCCCAAAGGTATCCAAGCTTCCCAACCTGCGGTCTCTCAGCCAGCTGCTGCTGTTGGACATCATTGAGTCTCTAGCTACGCACATATCAGATAAACAGTGTGCCGAGATGGGCTCTGACATTTAGGATCACTCAGAGTGGAGCTCGTTTTCTCTCTATTAGAAGCCATAATTCTCCTGTACATACTTCTATACATTCCCTCCCTGATTTTTTAACCCTTGCTTGTCTCAGACTCGTGAACAATAGAGGCCTTTTACCCTCAGCACTCATGATTCACTGTACGTTTCAATCAGCACTGAAGAATCTTGCCTAAAAACCTCTTTTTATATTCTTTGTCATTTTTTTGTATGCAAAACATTTTGCAAAGTTTTTCTCTCATTGGACTCTAGCATTTCTTAAAATAATATAATTTTACTTGTCTTAAAAATGTTTAAATGATGTTTTAAGGCTGGTCATCAGATTTTTCTTTTATTTAAATACATGTACCCCATTTAATGTATAACTATGTAAATCTCAACATGTGTTGTTATTATTCATGAGACTTTCTAAGTCTGGATTAAATGTAAAGAGTCTAGGATGTCATCTGGAAAGTATTGGAATGTGTACCATTTGTGTCATTAGATGAAGATAACGTTACCTTTGCTAAATACAGTTTCATTCATACAACACAATAATGTGTAATAGTACCATCAGTGTTAAAAATCATGTACCATCATGGGTTTTACATATTCAGAGCCTTAATAAAATTAACTAAAATCAGTTTTACTTTTCTGTTTTTATTATTTTAAAATGAAAATGTTTCATCACCACAGACTTTATTCACCTTCTGACAGGTGACTTAACTCTCTGACACCATCTAATATACCTGAATCAAAGTTTAGTCTTGTGTAAATCCACTGGTCCAACGGCAGTTCAGCATTTGTTGTTGCTTTAAAATATTTCTCTTAATGGATGCTTTAAATTAAGTTTTGAAAAATGACATGTTAACATCCTTCTGAGAAACTTCCTATTGAAATTTTAACTTTTAAATTTTAATATTGATGCCTTCCTAAAAAAATTGCACGTCATTTATTTTTCTCACTTTAAAAAAATCTCAAAAATGTAGGATGGTGCATTTTATGTTTCTTGAAAAAATTGAAAAATTATTATTTTAGGAAAGTGATAATATTAAACTTTTGAACAAATTTATTTGATCATATAATAAATAAAATATAAATAATAAAACCCAAGATAATTAACGTTATCAACTAAATTCAAAAGCTTTAAAAGCTTCAGTCTAGTAGTTTTATTTATATATATTACAAATTTGTGTTGCACTGCAGTCATTCATTAGGCAGCACAGTCAGGTGGATCTGAAACATCTCCACCTTTAGAAAAGGAGCCATTTTTTTCAGACAAGTATGAGGCTTTTTTCCCCAAAACCATTTAATAAAGCAATCTGAAAATAAAATAATTGTACAACCTAATTAAATAGGAAGTTCACTGGATTTTTTTCTTCTTTTGGGGAAGGAGGCATCATAGCACAAGGACTTTAAAAACTCAAGGTGTAGTTCACAATTGGAGACAACTGGCCTCTTTTAGACTGTTGTAGGGGCTGTTAGAGTGAGCACAAAGTGCTATTCATGGTCCTGGAACTTGAGACATTTGGCAAAAAAAAACTCATCTGACTTCTTCTAGAGTGCAAATTTCCTCATTAAAATGACAAAACTCGCTCATCAGTAATGTTGGTGCAATCATTTTATTTGAAAAATGTACTAAAACTCAGATTTGTGAATATACATCCTAGTTATTCAAGCAGCTGTTAGTTCTTATGAGTGTGTCATTTAAGTTAAAATTGCACGCACACACGTGCACACACAGTCTGGAATCTCACGTATTTGGTTTCATTTAAAAACAGAGTTCAATATTCTGTGTGATGACATTGAACGCTGAGAGCAAACAGTGGGTCTTTTGTTGAGGTGCAGTCGAGGATTATCTCCGTCTTATCAGGGGCGTTTTATTAGGGAGGCTGGAGAAGTGGGGCCTTTTCCAGCAGCTGGGCCGGGCCACACAGTCACACTGGATCACTTACACTGTTAACACAAACCTGAACAGCAGAATCACGCCACAGACTTCTCTGCTGCACGGAAGCTGAAGATGGTTTTCCTCACGACGAAGATGATGCAAAGGACAGCGCTCTTTGTGACGTTCGGGAGCTTCGTCACGTCTCTGGTCACCACCTTTCTGCCCCTGTGGAAAACCATGAACTCTGACCTGAACGAGGTGGAGAACTGGTTCTCTGGGCTGTGGCTCACCTGCCTTTATACGGAGGAGAGAGGAATTCAGTGCAAGGCCTATGACTCGGTCCTGGGACTGCCAGTGGACCTGCAGATCTCCAGAGTCCTCATGTTAATATCTATAGGCACTGGAGCTTTTGCCCAGTTGACTGCCTTCCCTGGTCTGGAAGGGGTTGGTATGTTTGTGGGTCAGCCTGGTGTAAAACGAGGGCTCCTTATATTCAGCGGAATCTTGACCTGGGTATCAGGACTCACTACTCTGGCCCCTGTGTCCATTGTGGCGTACACGACTGTGGTGGAGTTCTGGGATGAAGGTTTTCCTGATGCTATGCCTCGGTGGGAGTATGGCGAGGCGATGTTCTCAGGATGGTTTGGAGGATTGGGACTGGTCATCGGAGGGACCCTGTTCTTTGTGGCTGTGTGCATGGGGGACTACGACTTAAGACCACCAAGCGTGGGACACTACGACCCGAGACCACCGAACAGCACTCATGCGAAGCACAGGTCAAAGCACTACCTGAAGACGGAGGTTTTATAGCTTTATGTTATATTTCTGCACAAATGATTTGTTCAAATTAAAGCAAGTTTGAGCAACAAGACTAAATTTGTAAAAAAAAAAAAAAAGAAAAAACTACAAAAAAAACAACTTTGAAGGACAGGACTTTTTATTACATTTATTACTGCAAGTTAAACTTTCCTGTTTTTTAACAGAAGAATTATGATGTGATGCAAGTGCATCAGAAACTGCTATTTTTTAATTTTTCATATTTTTTGTAAGCAGGTCAGAATGACTGAGCTGAAACACTGTGATGTGTCACCACCAGCTTCTCAGAATCACATTTTAAATAAAACCATAAAACGTTGGCTTTTCAAATCCGTGTGCTGATGTCATTTTTAAAGAAAAACTCATCCTCTCATCAAAATAAATAAATAAATAAATAAATAAAAATTCAAATCCATAACTTTGACCTGATATAAAAATGTATGATGTCACATATGTTGAAGCATAATTGCTAAAAATGACATGCAGGCTTTTAAAGCATAAACCACCTAATGGTATGCATGTTTTTTTAAGAAAAACTTTTAAATCAGATTCTTATTATCTTCAGATAGGTAGAATGTTCTTGTAGATATTTGGATCTGAAAGTTCATACACATCAATGTCAAAAGCGACATTTGTTCTTGAAAAAATTACTAAGAGATAACAGAAACTGACAGAGTGGAAGACATTCTGGATTGTTATAGTTAACTGAATTATTATTACCCACTTAGTTTATATCTATAGTTATTTTTTCCCCAAGAAGCTGCATCTGTATCATTTTGTTTTATTTGTTGGGCAATATGTAAACCATTCTAATCTTTCATCAAATTAGGAAACACTTAATGAATATGAAAAAATACATAAATGCGTCAACATGCTAAATATGTATTAATAAAGGTCATAAAGTTTACTTGTGTTGAATTTTGTTTTTCTACCTTTTCAGCTTTTTATTAGGATTTTATTGTAGACAATAAATAAGGTGTTCTGATGGTACTAAAAACTATTTTATGAAATGACACAAATTAATTATAAAAACAAAACAGTTTATTTTAGTTGGGCTTTATGTTTTCTTACAGTAAAATCAAGATGTTTTTCTTTAATGTTCAGGTTGAATTTACTGCTGGCACAAGCTTCTTTCATATTTTACTTTGAAACATCAACACTGAATAAAAGAGTCTCCTCTCTGTAACTGAATTTAAACTGAGAAACATCACATGTGTTCATGCAGAGAGAAACACAAACACTGACTCTGGAGATGGTCTGTCAGCACCCTGTAGAAATACAACACCATTTGGCCAATGTTTTATTTTTCTTCCCTTTTTAAAAATCTACGTATTCCAAAAGCTATTAGCATATGTGTTCATGTTTTGTATTGGTGATTTATGTCCTTAAAGGGACAATATCATGTAAAAATCAACTTTTTTGAGCTTTATACCATGTTATAATGTTATCCTCTCATCAAAAACATGTCCAGAGTCTTACTTTGACTGTTTTCATGCATGTTTGAGAAATCCTGCAGCATTTTTAGGCAACCATGCTGAGGAGCAAAACGACCGGGTGGTACCAGAAACGCCTTTTGGGACCAGAAACGCCTGTGGGCGGGTGTGTCTCCGAACAGAGTTTCCTCATCAGGGAGGCACACCTCCCCCCCCCCCCCCACCTCCTGCACCCTGCTCGTGACTCCTGAAGGCTCTCAAAGTGAAAGTGAAACTGCTGAGCTCCTAACACTACATGTCAGTGAAGCCCTTTTCAGATTAAAAAACCTTTGAGGAAATGTATTTTCACATGCCAAGTCATCTGCATGTAAGCTGAAAAGCAACTCACATAAAGCTGTATGTAAAGCTGAATTGACTAAAAATTGTTAATCTTATCGGACACATTTGTTTACTTAAACAGACTATGATCAGGTTATAATGAAGGTTAATCATGTGACTCAAACTCCATGGGGTTTACAGTGGATTTAGAAGAGCATTTTATTTATATTGAGTTTGTACCTGCTTTTGGAGTAAACTTGTTTGAACTGCACCATTTACTTTTCTTCTAAAGTTTGATTTTATCATTTTCACTGAGCACCTATACGAATCCTCCTCTGTACTGCTGTAATCATCATTTTCAAAGAACAGATTCTGCAATTCTGAGATGGCTGACCTTGTCCCTGCAGATATTTAAAACATGGTACAGTTTCTAGGAAAGTGAGTGTAAAGGAATGAAGTAGCTCATGAGCTTATGTGTATAAATAAGACGCAATATATCGTTTTTAATCTTATTCTACAGAACCTGGGATTTACTACAACAATTGCACTTTGGCTCTTTCTCTCCCTCTGCCGATTCTACTGAAAGAAGTGCAGCAAACAGTAAGAGTTGTTGTCTCACAGCCGTGCATTCATGTGTTCTGGTGTCATTGTGGGGTTTTATTAGCTGACATTACTGCAGTAACACGATGCATGTTTAAATAAAATAAGAAGCAGGCAGTACCAAAAAAGTGGGAAGTCAGCGTACAGTGCAGAGAGGACAAACTCCCCTCAAATCTTTGATCAGGTTTAACTGACAAGTCAGGTCTTTGACATCTAAAAGGGAAGCATATAGGGTCTAAAGAGAACAACAAGCAGCTGAAAGGGAGAGAGGGTGTCTAAGCACAGGGCAGGAGAGGAGGAGGGGTGGGAGGACGGTGAGGATTCATGCTGTGTTAGCATCCCCTCAGCAACTCCATCAATACTGCATACAGCTGAGAGAACCTGGCAGAGGTCCGCTTTGCTGCATTTTCAAAGAAAGAGAGCAACTCCCACGACCGGTCAGCTCAGTCTGCTGCTGCTTGGGGGTGGGTGGGGGCTTGGTGAGGGCAGAGCACACAAACACACACAAGCAGTAACAGTCACACACTTTCTCCCTCCCTCTCTCTCTCTGGAACCTCTGCTGCATCAAGAGGCAGAGGAGGCGAGCGAAGGAGGGACACAAACTGGGAATACTCCAGGGAAAGGGAGCCAATCCTGGACAGGGACTGCAAGGAAACTATGCTGCTGTGCTCCCCATGGGAGGCTGAGGACCTCAGTGCACCTGCTTCATGAACACTGGTAAGCTGATTTATTGTTTTACAATCAGACAAAAAAGGAAATGTAGCCCCTGATGTGTGTGATATGATGCTGTGTGGAAAACCAGATTTTACCTGCATTGTTTCAATACTGTCACATGCAGCACTTGGACAAACTTGTATGGGACTCAGGCAGTTTCTTCTTATGGTTGGGAGTCCTATTCATTAGCTCCATTTAAAAAGCTACTGCAGAAACATATTAAACTCATCAGTCAGTATTCTTCTAACAGTATTTTATAAATCATTTGTTTGTAGTGATTTCAATGGTAAGATGAGTGTGTGCTGGCTTAGAAACAGATACATAGAGGCACAGCTCCCCTGTAGAGGTGTACACCCCTTTGTCAACGTTAATTCTACTTTTCCGTGACATCATGGAGAGGTTATCGTTCAAAGCAGTGTTAACATGACCTGACTCAGTTCATTTGAGTTGTTCTTCAGATAAAAAAAAAACATTTGAGTGAACTTGATGTTTAGAACTTAAAGTCGTACAAAACATCTTCAGAGCTGAATGAGATGTATTTTTTTTCCACGCGGCACCTACAGTGTGCATTATTGTTTCCACTGAGGGTTTGTTTTTTGGAATTCCTTTTGAAGCTTAGCTGTGACCCCTGTAATCTGGTGAAAGTATGGCTCACGTCACAGGCATTATATTTTATCTTTGTTATTTTTTGTTTCCAGTAAGGACTGTTTGTTACAAAAAACAAAGATGTTGTAGGAGTCTCATAAAGATAATGTCACTGCTATAAGGTGAATAATTAGAATCAACTTGCTCACAGTGTATTACAACATATTGCTCACAATGGAGATAGTTTTTCAGCTTTTCAATGATAAATTTTAAAAAAATGTATTGAAATTAAATGATAGTCATATAAGCAAAGAATTTAGTATAAAGTTTATTTGATGGGTCATTTTGTAAGATTTTAACTTCAGACATTACAACTGACCTAAACACTTTCTGTTATGAACATACAAAGTGTGAACTGCAGACAATTTTGATTTCTGTTCAGGTCAAATCCAACCCCAATTCCAATGACATTGGGACGTTGTCCCATTGTCAATAAAAACAGAATACAATGGTTTGCAAATCCTTTTCAACATATATTCAATTGAACATGGCATAAAGACAAGATACGAATAAACTTTATCGTTTTTTTTTTTTTTTTTCAAATATTCTCTTATTTTGAATTTGATGCCTCCAACATGTTTCATAAAAGCTGGAACAGGGGCATGTGTATCACTGTTACACCACCTGTCCTTTAAACAACACTTAATATGTGTTTGAGAACTGAGGACACTAATTGTTGAAGTTTTATAGGTGGAATTCTTTCCCATTCTTGGTTAATGTACATCTTCAGTTGCTCAACACAGCAGGATCTCCCTTGTTGTATTTTGTGCATCATAAAGCACTTTATATTATCAGTGGGAGACAGGTCTGGGCTGCAGGCAGGTCAGTCTAGTACTTACACTCTTTTACTACGAAGCCACGCTGTTGTACCACGTGCAGAATGAGGCTTGACATTGTCTCGTTGAAATAAGCAGGACGTTCTTGAAAAGATTTTGCTTGGCTGGCAGCATATGTTGCTCTAAAACCTGTATGTAGCTTTCAGCATTAGTGAAGCCTTCACAGATGTGTAAGTTATCCATGCAATGGGCACTAATACACCCCCATACCATCAGAGAGACTGGCTTTTGAACGTTGCGCTGAGAACAATTCGGGCAGTCATTTTCCTTTTTGGACCTGAGAAAATGATGTCCATGAACAATAACAATTTGAAATGTGGACTCATCAGACCGCAGGATACTTTTCTACTCTGCGTCAGTCCATCTCAGAGAAGCACAGGTCCAGAGAAGCAGGCAATGTTTCTGTGTTGTTGATATATGGCTTTGACATTGCAGGGTAGAGTTTTACTTGTAGATGTTGTGACAAACTGTGTTCACTGACAATGATTTTCTGAAGTGTTCCTGAGCTCATGTGCTAAGATCTTTTACAGAATAATGTTGGGGTTTTAACCTAGTGCCACCTGAGGGAGTGAAGGTCACGGGCAATCAGTGTTGGTTTTTGGCCTTGTTGCTAACTTTTGTTCAGATTTTTTTACATCTTTTGATGATATTATGAACTGTAGATGATGAAATTCCTTGCAATTGTACGTTGAAAAACATTTTTCTTAAACTGTTGGACTATTTGCTCACTCAGTTGTTCACAAAGTGGTGAACCTCACCCCATCTTTTCTTGTGAATGACTGAGCCTTTCATGGATGTTCCTTTTATAACTCAATCATGACACTCCCCTGTTTCCAATCAAACCTGTTCACCTGTGGAATGATCCACACAGGTGTTTTTTGAGTGCTCCCCAACATTCCTCTTTTGTTGCCCCTGTTCCCGATTTTTTGAAACGTGTTGCAGACATCAAATTCAAAATGGGTTAATATTTGAAAAAAACAATAAGGTTTATCTGTTTGAACATTAAATATCTTGTCTTTATAATGTATTCAATTGAATATAGGTTGAAAATAATTTACAAATCACTGTGTTGTTTTTATTTATGTTTTATATAACATCCCAATGTCATTGAAATTGGGCTTGTACATTCAAAGTCTCAAAAGAATAACCCTTCAAAAAGGTAGCCACATCTTGTGTATTTGTTTGAGAGCTGGTTTTTACAACCTCAGGACAATTCCCTGGGGTTATCTCATACCTCACACACCAGGAAAACGTACAGATTGTGAATGACAGAGATGTGAACAAACATTTAGCATTAAAAGTTCTTGTCCTCTTAGCTGCTGGAACCTGTTGAGGCAGCAGCTTTATAAATCACCACACATTTGGATGGTTATTGTGAAATGAGTCAGTTAATTGTATTTTGTCATAATTTAGCTGCTACTACATGTTCAAGATTTATCCCAGTATACAACTAAAGGTCACGACATATTCTTCTCTTAATGACGTTTACCAGCGAGAATGAATAAGAATAATTGTTTTCCATGTGTGTTTATGTGTTGCACAGTAGCTACAATGCTTTAAAGTGATGGATGTGACCTTTACAGAGCAGCCACTTCGGTCATTATCAGGTCCATTCATAGGTTTTTCACTTCAAACCAGGAGTTGCTCTTTACTAATTCTGCCCTCAGATGTTCCAGTAACAAGTGTTTAATTTAGTAATAAAACTGACAGCTTATTTTCACCCAGGATTCATTAACACCAGCCCAGCAGTGAAGGAGCTGGATCTGCGTCATACGCTGTGACGACCAAATCTGCTTAATCTACTTTTTTTTTCTGCAGAAAATGTATTGGGTTTGTAGGAACTTTAAGGTAGCGTTCAGCTTTGAAAGTCTCTGGAACGTGATCTTATGTGTGGTTTCGTAGTTACTGAAATCAAAAACATGCTTTGGTTATGTTAGAGTTGTTAGTAAAGATAGTGAGTGCTTGAAGGAACTGTGCAGGAAAACGGACCAAAGAGTGGAGAAAAAGCTTTACCCTACTGGAGAATATTTAGGATGGAGAGACTGAAATAGCACTAGAGGTAAAACACATTAGATTTGATTAAATTTCTTTTGACAGATTCTTCTTTATGTCCAACATCACCACTTCTGTTAATTCTAGGAAACAATGAAAGAAAAGTTGGATTATTTTACTGAAATAAATGTAAAAACAACAGTATAATATACTCACAGTTATTGCATAACAGCCTAAATTAATTTGTATTTTAACTCTCTATCATAAAGTTGTGTCACTCTGAGGTACAGGAGCAGGTTTAGGAGGGAAACCCACATATTCCTTAACTCTCTCCAGCTTCTAGGGGAGATCTGATCTGATTTCCTCCTTAAGTAACTTCTATCAGGGTAATGAGAGTTTCTCTGTGTCCCAAGACTCCACCTTCTCAATGCTGAACATGGTGACTGAACTAAAGAAAACCTCAAAAATCTTCATCGCAGGTCAAACCAACCTGGAACAGCTTTAGCTGAGGTCCCAAATGGCTAAAAATCCTCCTTCAAAACCCAAGTAAGCTGGTCTTCTTTTCTCCATTTGGTTCCTATCAGCTACATCAGAAGGCCTCTTGGACAAACAAGACATCTTTCATCAACTTGACTGATTCTGTCAGTTTCTGTCATGACAGACACCAGCTACCTTCTGACCACAGATCCTCAAAACTATTTGCAATAGACATTTTGAATTTTGGGACATTTGGTTCTCATGTCCTCAAGCTGACCCAGGACATGTGGGAAAACTAGTGGTGCTCAAAGCCTTGCTTTACATTGTCAGATAATTTTACTTGTTTTTGGAGAACCGTTTCACTGTTTGACAATTTGTGATTATTTACACAATTAATCACAAATAAGTTCAGATTCATCTTTTAAAACAACTCGCTGTCAGTTTTTCGATGTCACCAGCTGTTTTCTCAAAGTGCTGAGCTTCTGGTATTTGACAGACCTAATTTAAAAGGGCATTTACTGACCTTAGCATCATAGATTGCCAAACAGTTCAGACATTACAGCTGATAACATGATAACAAGTTTAGTTACGTTTTAGACCCAATAACTTGCAGAAGAAATTTCATTTACAACCAGGGAAGTTATTCAACAAGTTTGCATGCTTTTAATTCATTATTTTTTTATGTGTGGTTATATATTAAATGCGTACGTCCTGGAGTGTTCTGCTAGTTTAAACAAAGGGCTTTAATGACACTATTTAAAATGTCAGAGTCTGAAAGCTGGTCACATCACTTTATTAATTTACATTTTACTTGTCCACCAATTGGATTGCAAAAGCCACTAATAAACAAAAAAACCTGTTTAATAAATGCAGCAGGTTAAATGTTCCCTCCAAATTCAGTAGATAGAAATGCTGATTTTAAATAGTAAGCAGTATAAACAAATAAATGGATTAGGGGTAAGAGAACAGTTTTTATACAAAAAACAAAAATTGCAGAAGAATAAATTTTTTTGTTCTTTTATTTCTGCAATTTAACATTTTTGAAATATTTATTTAAATTACTACTAACTTCAAAACAACTATTTTCATGTATTTCAGAAATCATTAATAAAGCAGACCTCACCTAACATTACTATTTTGCATTGCTGTTTAAATTTAGCTAAAAACACAGAGTTGTAAGCTGTTAGGAGAGATGATTCCATTTTTCTTTTAATTCTCCATTTTCTGAGCAGCACTCCTTTCAACTCTCCACACTTTTTCCCTCTCTGAACTTGGAGCACTTCAGGATGTGTTCAGCATACCAATCAGTTTCTTTAAAGTATCTTTAAAGGATGATTCAAAGATTGGGTTGTATCACAGTGAGTGATGCACCTGTCAGTGTGTGGGCTCAGATTCATAGCACTCAGCGCCGCGTGAGACACAAACTACAGTACGTGAGGCTGAAACACCGGAGCTGGCAGAAATAAATGAGGGCAATGCTGCAACAACACAAGGAGGGTTCTGAAACCGAAGGGGCCCCTGCTTCCCTTTAAAACGCAGTCTGACGAGAAAGTTAATAGGTCTCTGAGTGCTGTTAATTTTTAACCGTTTCCCATGCAAAATGCATGAACAGAAGTAACACTGTGTGTGGAAATGTTCCTAATGAACAAAACTGTTTCCTTTTTACCAACACTGACATGTTACATGAGCACTAATGGTAGCTGGGTTGGCTCTTCTCGGCACTCTGATAATATTATTACCAAAGCTGAACTTTTCACACACAATTATGTTCAATTCAGTGATTTATTCAAATTAAATCAACTTCTTATTGCTTAAATGTTGCCAATGCTGTTTCTTTTTATTATTAAAATTCACACCTTTGCCCACCTGTGAGTCATGAACATGATGTGTGTGTTCCTGTTTGTCCACACAGATCATATGGAGGAGCTGATGTGTGCCATGGTCATCTCAGACCTGCAGGCTTTCATAGCGACAGTTCTGTGTTACTGTTCCCTCCTCAGCTCTCAGCCAGACCCAAGCATCTAACCACCCCTTCCCCTTCCCCTCCCCCTCCCCTAACCCCACCACCCTCCCTCCTCTCTGGCATCCTTCATTCCTGGGCCCACCATGGGAGGATGCTTCTCCAAACCCAAACCAGGTAAGGTGGCTGCACTGGTGCCTTCACAAAAAGAGGACAGATGTGTCAGGAGAGGCATCATTTATCCCCTGTACAAGTCATAAGTTTCAGACACTGTTGCTAAAGACACTTCCCTTATCAGCTGAGGTGGGTATAGAGCCCCCCCAAAAAATGAACTCAAGTATAAGTAAAGAAGAATTTCTTAAAATGGCTATGAGTATTGAGTAACTGATCATAACATCTGGTTGAATATTTTAAAAATTATGTCATCAGACTAGCAAAAAATAGAAAGTTATGTGCAAATACTGGTGTTTTTAAAACTAAAATAAAGAAAAATAATACAAATAAATAACATAATAACAGAAGGAACACTTTTCCAAGTCAAAATTTTTCTTTATAAAACTTACTTGAAGTGGAAATCTAATGTGTGTGTGTGTGTGTGTGTGTGTGTGTGTGTGTGTGTATACCTATGTTTTACAGAACAGGGTAAATACTTTTCAGATATCTACTGTGTAGCATAGATTCACTGACCTCCTACTGTCTCAGCACATAGAAAATGGCATCAGAACAACAAAGCTTGTGTATAAACAAGAGGTCTCACTCTGACATAAACTGCATGTGTCTCTCTGGCGTATTTCTGGTTAAAACATGATTGTTCTTCATTCAGTGAAGTTACATACGGTGGGTGTATTATTCAGAAATTTTACTCAAGTAAGTGTAGCAATATTTTATTATAAAAACACAAGTAAAGTAAAAAGTATGGTGTAGTAAAACTACTTTTAAAAGTACATTATTTCCCAAAAGTTACTCAAGTAAATGTAACTGAGTAAATGTAACATGCTATCCACCTCTGCTTATCAGCTGTAATCATGACCACCTCCTAGGTGGTACCTGCTTGTGATCAGTTGGAGCATGACCCCCCTGAACTGGAAATGTCCTGCAGTGCGATGTACCAAAATAAAGGAGCAGTCAGACGTTGTGGATTTTGGGCTGTGTGTGAATTGTGCTTACTTCCCACAGAATCCCATCACATTGTTATTTTGGGAGTTCAGAGACCAAATGACCACCTCAGACTCTCTGAGTCATTAAATAGCTCCTGTAGAGCCCTCTGCTGTCCTGCTGAGGAGAGAGTGCTGCCTGTGACTGGTCTGAAAAACTTGGAATAAGCTGCAATGCTAGAAAGACAAAAATGTTTATTTATTTTTTTCTTATTGTTATTTTACAGAATGTTGTTTTCAAAAAACTAAGTGTTTATGTTCACTTTGTCATAATAGTATGGCTTGAATAGCTACTATAAGCAGAATAAATAGTTTAGAATAGTGAGATTTTTTTCTATTTGATGACATTTTATAGGTTGCTGCTCCATGAAAGATGGACAATCATATAAGTGTCTGTGTGCCTTTAATTGATTATTTATTAGCTAAATATCTCAAGAGACCCCTGAACAAGTTTGAACGAAATTCTCAGAACATAATCTCTGAATGTACATTCATAATTGATCAACTTTTGGAGCCAATCTAATTCAAGATGGCTGCCACAACTACAGTAATTAAACTTAGGAAACAGAAAAATTGCTGTAACAGTTTTGCAGATAATCATGTGCTGTATTTACGGTGTGTGTTTGAGAGTCATCTTCATCACACACTCCAAGCGCTAAAAGATCATGTGACATGTTTGGTTGAAACTGCAGCAAGTCATACGTGTCAGTCCAAGAACCACAGCAAGATCCTATGGTTTACTGTAGTCCAGTCTTTTTGATCCTGACATCACTCATGTTTATAGGTAATGAGGAGACATTTTCAATTTATTGCACATCCCTTAAAGAGAGTTCAAAGTTCTCTAGAAACAAAGATTAAAGTCTCAACATGTGTTGTCTCGTAAATTTAAAACTGTTGTACAAGAACAAGGAGGAGAAATGCTTTGCTTTAATCCCTTCTCAGTGATATTTTATCATGTCAGGAGTTCAGTGTTACATGTTGCCTTTAAACAATAAAATTGAGTCCAAATAACAGTTGTAAAAAAGTGCATGATATAAAAGGAAAAAAAAGAATATTAGCTGATTCTATTTGTTCTACTGAATTCTGGAACAGAAACTGAATAATGAAGATACTGTATTTTCTCTTCTAGATACAAATGTCTTCATTAGGGAGTAACCGGTTTTATTGTTAGATTTATGAAGGGGAAAGAGCTTTAAAGGCATGGCACACTGCCACTTCATTCATTTGCATAAAAAGTGCTGAAAAGTTACAAATCCAGTACAGAAAGTCAGCATTTATAGAGTGTTTTAGTTCAGAAAAAAGCCCCTCTGCATCAAAGCTCTGAACATCAAGTATTAAAATACAAATATATTCCTACATAACTGAGATTTGATCAGATAAACCATCAGTGATGTGACGTCTAATTCAGTCTGAGATATTACAGCAGCAACTGGAGATTCTCTTTAAGCACAAAGAGTTGTTCCTTTTCCCCCCTTTCTTCTGCAATTTCTCTCACTGTTATGATTTTCCATTGATTTTAATTAAGACTTGCTCAGCAGGAGAAAATTCCAGCCAGATTACTGTGTAAGAACAGGACGATCAGCACATTTTCCCCCCCTTCAGCCAAACAGATACAGACTGCTGCAGTGAAAAGTGAAGTTACACAACCACCTCTTAATGTTCACTAATACAGAACCGACAGCAGCACTCTGACACCAAACACATCAAACGTACAAACAACACAGAGATAAGTCTTCTTCACTTTGTTACTGTAAACTAATTTTATTATTAAGCAAAAAAAAGTGAGTTGTTGAGATATAATTACATGATTACTTTAAAATTTGGCTTCAAATCCCCAACTTACTAAAGTATCCTTATAAAATCAGAAAAAAAAAAAACATAAAAAAGAGGAGAGGAAGAAAAGGCTTTCTTTAAAAAGTCCTGCTTTTCTCTGCTTCCTGCCCTCATTTGTTTCAGTTGTGGAGATGTCAGAGTCAATTTGACCCTGAGTTGTAAATCCCTCCCATTGCCTGAAAGGAAATTACATTTCCAAATCACTGGCAAAGAACAGAAATAGATAAATAAATAATAGGAGGAATAAAGCTTTAATCTGACCACCGTCACATAAACAGATTAAACTCTGATGTTTGTTATCAGTCTGAAAACACAATGTCTCTTTTGTGCAGTTGAAGTTAAAGTGGAACTGTCTCTCCTGGACAAAGAAAAAGAGGTGGACGGCCTGTCGCCCAACGGGAAAGCGAGTCCCTTTGCTGACTGCAGACTGAACGGGGCCCTGGCACACGGCTCCGATGACGACTCCACACTGCTCCCACTGGGCCCCAAGTCCCGAGACTATGTGGAGGCCTCCGTTTGTCACGTTAAAGACTTGGAAAATGGACAGTAAGGGATTTTTCATCTTCAATTCAATATAGATGCACAAATGTATAAACTGTTGCTTTACATCTTTCTTTATCAATTTTTTGGTTTGTCCAGCAGAAAGCACTGACAGATTAGATTAGATTAGATTAGATTAGATTAGATTAGATTAGATTAGATTAGATCTCACAGCAGCAACAAAAAAGCATAATTAAGGTATAAATTAAACAAGTTTAATTACTTGATCAATAAGATTTTGGTTCTGAAGCACCTTCTTCAAAACTGCAAAATTTTCTAGTTTTGCATGAACAAAGTTGTGATATCTTTATATCGGACATTTTATTATATTTACTGTGGTCTTAAACCTAAAGTTTATGTTACAACAAAAATGTAAACAAAAAATGATGATGTGAATTAGTGCACAGAGCTTTAATATCATGGTTTGATACATAGGTGAGCTGCTCCAGTAGGTCTTTCTTTGTACAAAAGTGAATTTCCTGCTGAACTGCAAAAGCATTTTTTCTTTTAATTTTCTTTTTTTTTATTTGAGTGTAAAGTCGTGCTGTGTTCTTGTGTTTGGGACAGAATGAGAGAGGTTGACTTGGGATGTGGAAGAGCTTTGTTGGTCAAAGAACACGGAGAGTTTTCAGCCATGGGCCACAAATGTCCACACTATGGAGCCCCCCTGGTTAAAGGTGAATCTAGTTATTGAGATTAAACCATTTTAGAAAAAAGAAAAAATGACATATATTTAAGATTTTTGTTGTTGTTCTTGCAGGTGTGCTATCCAAAGGCCACGTGCGCTGTCCTTGGCACGGTGCCTGTTTCAACATTTCAACAGGAGATATCGAGGACTTCCCAGGTCTGGACAGTCTCCCTACCTTCCAGGTGAACATCCCTGCTGGTGCTTTCTCAGAACACATTCCAAACTGTGTGGTGTCTTTAAACAGCTTTAGAAAGTGTACACATCAGTCATGTTTATTTGCTCCAGGTCAGAGTTGAAAAGGACAAGGTGATCATTCGTGCAAACAAGCAGGTAAATTATATATATATATTTTTTTTTTAAAAAAAAGGGCACATTTAGTGAGAATATCATCCTCTTTCTTTTTTTTTATTCTTCCAGGCTCTTCAGTCACAGAAAAGATCTAAACCTATGGCTCGGTGTTCAGCTGTCATCAACTCCAGCTCAGGCTTCAGTCACGTTCTCATTATTGGCTCAGGTTGGTGCGTTTCTTTACTTTTCTTCACTAAAAAAACATCTTTTATTTCTCACAACTGCCGTATTATTATGACATTCTTGTGAGTTTTTTTTGTTGTTGTCAGGTCCAGCAGGTTTGGTGTGTGCAGAGACACTGAGGCAAGAGGGCTTCACTGATCGCATTGTGATGTGCACCATGGACAGACATCCTCCGTATGACAGGCCTAAACTGAGTAAGGTTTGTACACAGACCCAGATTAAACCCACTGAGACAGAGTTCCTGTAGCCAGCAGCCTCATTTAACAAACTGCAGAGAAGAACAAAGCAAAACAAAATGCTGCAGCAATCATATAAATTAATTCAGTTCAAAACTAAAATGTTCACAGCTGCTTGTCAATTATTTTTAACTTTATTTAAAAGGTTTGTGTGAATGCTGAATTCTGAAAAAAATAAAAATAAAGAAGAAAACTAAAGTATATTTTAATGAGAACAATGTTTCTGAAGGAACTAAAAATATTTCCATGTATTTCTATGGAAAAACATTTGTAAATAAAGATAAAAATGAACAAAACATTAGTTAAATGAATACCAGCTAAAATCCAAAAGAGGCAAAAATAATATTTGAAATGTATATAAAAAAAGCTAAAAGTCAAAGCACTCATATATTAAATATGCTGAATGTGTTTTTATATACAAAGGGCTAAACTGGTACAAATTAAGTAGATAGCAAAAAACAAGAAAATAAATGCTGACTCAGCTTTCACACATCTACAGACAGAATGTGTCCCATATGAGTGAGATGAGTTGCTTTTAGCTTCGGGATTCTTTTATGTTTCCTCAGCTCTGACTTGTTTAACCCTCAGTCCTTAGAGAGCACAGCAGAGCAGCTGAGGTTACGCTCCCTGGACTTCCTGCAGGACCACGACATTGAACTGTTCACAGAGAAAGAGGTGAGGGACCTTTGATTATACTTGGAATGGTAAAGCTTGCTGAATCAACAGACTTCTAACAGTGTATTTTTCCCCCTATTTTGTATTTTAAACTTTCACTAAAATCCAATTTATGACTCTGCAAGTCTGCAATACTTGTTTTAGGTTGTAGCCGTGGATGTGAAGGGCCGAGCGGTGACGTTTGAAGATGGTTTGAGGATGGAGTACAGGAAACTTTTTATTGCCACAGGCAGCAAGTACGAAAAAAAAACCAAATATATATATATTCTGTGTGATAGTTAGGCAGCAGAGATTGTAAATGATATCTGAATGCTTGAACTTTTTCCTGTTTCAGACCAAAGCCGATGAACTACAAGGGTAAAGATGTCAGGAATGTGTTCCACCTCCAGACGCCTGAGGATGCAAACAGCATAGCAAAGCTGGCCAACAACAAGAACGCTGTGATTGTCGGGACATCGTATGTTGGTAAGACAAAGACACAAATCTTAATTTAAACCTTATGATAATTTTAAAAATAATCAAGAGTCAATTAAACAAATGGTTAAAATGGACATTTCTTTTTAGACTTTTCTTTGTTTTTGCTCTTTTCACTTCAAACATGTTCAGAGGAGTGATTAATAAGTGCAGGAAATATTCTGTTAAACAATAATTAATGATAACAAATGGAAGGTTTCCTAATGTTGTGTTATTTTAGGGTAATTTGTTATATCAAAAAAACATGTTTGGAAAAAAAATGCATTTCAGAGACACTGAGTTTTTCAGGTGCAACAATATGTATTTTTGTTGACATGTTGGTTTTATTCTTAGGCAACCAGTATAACGTTAAAGTTGTATCTTTGCTGGGTTTGCAGGGATGGAGGTGGCTGCAGCGCTGACTGATAAGGCCCACTCAGTCTCAGTCATCGGGGTCGAGTCGCTCCCCTTCAAAACGACTCTCGGGGAGAAAGTAGGGAAAGTCATAATGAAGGTAAACTCCCTCATGGGAAATCAAGCCTTTTTGGATCATGAAGCCCATCCACATTACTGCCATCAGCATTCTTCGACACAGGCGTGCACTGACCTAAAATGCAAAACCCATTATTTATTTCTGGTCGATAGTGCAAACCCCAGAGTGATGGTTTAGATCTTTTCATTAGCAGCCATTGATCACTGAGGTCACATGGAAAATGAAGAGTGTTTTGTGGTTTTTGAGCGTTTACTGTAAGCGTTTGTCCCTGCAGCTGTTTGAGACGAACAGGGTGAAGTTCTACATGCTGAACGAGGTGTCAGAGATGATTGGTCATCATGGACAGGTATTCAGAAAGTGAGAGAAACAGCATAACATGTTGCTTAAGATGCACTATTATTTATGGTTTATGGTGAAAATCAGACAAGAAACAAGTTTTTACTAAAATAAAAAGCACTTTAAACAATAATACAGTGATTTTTTCACTATAAAAATAACGTCATTGAGAGTGTTTGAAGTAAGTCCTCAGAGTTCATGAGATGACATTTGGATGAATTTACATTTTTCAGTTTTCAAATGGTATAAATTAGTTTAATAAATCACTTAAGTTTTAATTTGTGTTCATGTGTGATGAATCAACCCATAAACTGTTTATCAGTCTTGCATCTCATCATAAAATCAGACACAAACCAGTAAAAACCCTTAAAGTGACTGGAATACTTATTTAGCTATTTATCATGTGCAGTGAAACATGCTGAACATAAACATTTAAAAGTTTAGTTTTAATTTGAAATTTAGAGCTGAAACGTAATGATTTCTTTTTCTGTCCTGCAGCTAAAAGAGGTCGTACTTAAGAGCGGGAAAGTCCTGCGAGCAGATGTGTGCGTCATCGGAGCAGGTAAAGCCAGCACGTTGAAAAATTGAAGAATTTTTTCTTTAGTCCTTTCTGTCACTCAGCTTCATGTTTAACCTGCTTTGGTGTCTGTTTTTCTGCAGGAAGCGTTCCTGCCACTGGTTTTTTAAAGCAGAGCGGCATTCACTTGGACTCCAAGGGCTTCATCACTGTGAACAAGGTGCTTTACAAATCCAGAGGGTCTCAGGGGAAATATGGTTTTTGTCACATTTGTGAATCACTTTCTTCCTCTGAACTTGGTCCTGATCTGCAGATGATGCAGACAAACGTTGATGGGGTCTTTGCTGGAGGAGATGTGGTGATGTTTCCCTTCCCACAACGCAACAACAAGAAGGTGAACATCCCTCACTGGCAGATGGCTCATGTACACGGTGAGTGCTCCACAGCTTCAGGCTGCAAGTTGAAGGCAGGTAGTGTGACGATAAATTAATCTCTCTGATTTATTTTCATGCTGGCTGACAGGCAGGGTGGCAGCTCTCAGCATGATGGGCAGAACCACTGAGATCAAAACTGTGCCTTACTTCTGGTCGGCCATGTTTGGGAAGACAATCCGCTATGCAGGTTGGTAAGACTTTGTTTTTGTCTGAGTTAAATCCCTACAGGAGGTAAACAATGCAAATAAGCCTACAATTATAAGAGTGTCCTTAAAGTTAAATTATTAATCCAAAACAAGGAACCAACAGAAAATATGTCATCTGAAGCATGTAGTTTGAGTCAGTGTGTGTCCAAAGTTGTTGGTTATTCTCAGATCAAATGTGTGTAAAATATGCAGCAAATAGCCTACAAATATAACAGAAAGGTTGTAAGATGAAAACTTGCAGATTTTATTCTCACACATTTATTTTCAGGAAGATGTCAAAGGCTGAGGATAGCAAACTGAAGGTGGCAGGATTAGTGATATTTCTGTGGTCGTTTTGTTCTTGTTGATTCAGTTGGTTTTCTTTTTATTTGCCCTTTTAGTTCCTTCCCTGTCCCCTCTGTGTCATTCACCTTGTATTCCCTCAGTCAGTCCTACGCCACCTCACACCTGCTCCTTGTATTCATTAGTCTCAGCTGTCACCACTCGCCTCATCACTCCCTGCTGGTTTTGTTGTTTACTACTTGCCTTTAAGTGTTCTTTGTCACCTGTTTCCTAAGTGTGTTTTGCTTGTTATAAAAAGTCATCACACATCAACACAACTTTATTTAAATTCCACTTTTTTTTTTTTTGCAAAACTGAGATGTTTACGTTATTTAAAATGTTGCATCTGTGGTTTTGTTTCTACTTACAATAAAGAAAGCTGAAAGAACTTCTTCTAATTCTGGTAATTTCAGATTTTTTTAGTCAGATGTAACATTTCAGTTAGTCAGATGCACAATAAAGTTAAAGGTAAAGTGTTGTTACTGTACAGATATCAAATGTACTGTATACTCACATAAAATGATAAAGCTAAAGTTTTGAAAGCCTTACTTTTTTTTGTCTTTGTGGAGGTTATGGTGATGGATTTGATGATGTCATTATTCAAGGAGATCTGGATGAACTGAGATTTGTTGCATTTTATACCAGGTAATACATTCATTTATTTAACCAGAACATTAAATCACTCTTTTATTGTGAAAAGTTTATTGATTATGCTCCCCCGGTTCTTGTTTTGTAGGAGTGAAGAGGTGGTCGCTGTCGCCAGCATGAACTATGACCCCATTGTATCTCGAGTGGCCGAGGTCCTGGGATCTGGAAAAACAATTAAGAAACGAGACGTGGAGTAAGTCTTTAGTAGAGATTTAATTCTGGTCATAAATTCATTTAAAGAGGCAATAAAATCAACTTTATTTTAGTTTTATATCATGTTATAATGTTATCCTCTCATCAAAAACATGCCCAGAGTCTTGCTTTGAGTCATTCATGCATGTTTGAGAAATCCTGTAGTGTCCTGAGGCAGCAGGCAGGGGAGCAAAAACGACCGGTTGGGCCTAGAACCATCTCTTGGGATCAGCACCTCCTCTGGTGCTGGCGTTTAGAAACAAATACGATGAGAAATCAAGTTTAGTTTCTATTTAAACATAAACAACATTTTAATAACTGAAGATGACATAGTTACTTTTATTGTGTACAGAATTCAAATATATGCCTGAGAAACACATAATATCGCCCCTTTAAACATTCAGACTGAGACTAATCGTAAAGGTTAACACATTAATTCCTAACCCATTTGTTATGTTACTGGTGCATTCTGTATTTATTGTTGTTACATTATAACCATTTATTTATCGTGTCTTTCCCCTTAATGCACACATAAAATGAAGGATGTTAGCCCGGTTTGGCAAGTATGGAAAAATATGAACTTTTCCCTCTTTTTTCCACACTTTGACACTCACAGGCATCTTTATCCACTCACTTGTCATGACATGAACTGGTTTTGATCCTAACTCTGCATTTTGTGTTGCAGGACTGGAGACATATCTTGGTTGATTGACAAAGGCGCTCACTGATCTAAAGTTGGATGGACTCACTGGACACCTCACTTTGGACACATTTGGTGCTGAGACACTGAGCAGCTATCATATTTTATTAACACACTACGGGGACACGTCTGTCCATCTGAGACATCCTTACCACATGGACCACTGGCTTCGTTTTGTTGCTGAGAGACACGTCAACGTGGCAAATGGACCCGAACTCGACGTGACTCGCTCTGCGGGCAGCTGCTGACGTTTAACAAAGCAATATGGTTTCCAGCCTTTGTGCTGCTCCAAGTTGTATCTACATGTACCTTTTGTTAATAAGAAGCCATGGATGGGCATTGGCATTATTTTGTACCAATAACATTGTAAATACTTATAATCCTGAATGCACTGTAACAGCTTAAGAGCATTATGCGGGGCAGGAGGTGTGTGCTTGTGTACAGGCCTTACAGCTGCATGGTATAACTTCTTGTATTAGCAATTTTAAAAAAAGCCCCAAACCAGAAAGATTTGAACTGGAACACCTTCAAATCTGCAAAAAAAAAAAAAGCAAAAGTCACTTCAGCAAAACCCTGAATGCAGCTAAAACATTCACTGATGCCTGCTACAGCTTTAATCTGGGAATAACTGACAGAACATACCTCCTTGTATTAGTTGCCTTGCTAGAAAGGTGTATAAATTATTTTAATTATACTAATCACATGCTTGTGCAATAGATTAACGCTGTTTTTTATTATTATTTATCTCAGAGCAATAACTCCTGTAGATGAATGCAAATGTAGCCTGAGGATGTTTATCTCCATATAGGGAAATCATTTGTTACTAACTCAGGGAACTGAGGTCTGCGGCCTGAGCTTACTGCTCCTTTTACACTCATTGTTGCTTTAATATCGACTCCTGTAATTTCACAGCTTCTTTTGTTTTCATTCAGCAACGCTTTGTAATGCGCTCTGAGCTACAAAGCAGGTGTTTGATTACATCCTGGAGGACTAAAAATCCGATCAGCTTTTGATTTCTGACCCTCAAGTCAAAAGAGTAATTAAAAAAAAACAAAAGGGTTGTTCTTCATACAAAGAGGACAAAATTTCAAACTAAACTTTGGAAATAAAAGTGATCCAACAAAAACAAAGCATCACTGCTGCATTAAGTTTCATTTTTTTATTTTAGTTCATTTCATCTTTTGTGTTTAGGTCAGCAAAAATATAAAGATTAACTGCTTTAATATATAAATAAATTCTTTAAATCAAAGCAGCAGCCAATATTTAGGAGAAAAAACTTTAGAATCAACAAACCATATAAAGCTGAGGAAAACAGGGCTGCAGCCATTTTAGTACAACCTTGAAAATAACGTTATATACAAGAAGTCACACTCAGATTGTGTTGTGAAGGATATCAGCTACCACCACCTCAAATCTTAGATCCAAATCTATAAAAACATCTGAACTGATGGCATTTTTAACTTATTTTCTAACCTTAACGTCAGTTGGCTGTGGCAGCCATCATGAATCAGGATGACTCTAAAATGAGATGAACAACAAATGATCACTTTCTGCAAGTTTTATTAAAAATTGTTTAGTGGTGCAGAAAATATTTAGGTAACAAACAGGCACACGAACACACAAACAGACAAAAAGCTTCATCGTCTGCCTTCACCTGGTGGCGGTGGGAGATACAAACCCTGATGAATTCAAGGTGATATTGCAAACAGCCCAAAGAGGTTGTTGGATATGAGTTTAAAAATTGAAGCAGTCATTTTTCTTTAACAATTTCTATAAAAGAGACAGAATCTTCTCACTTTGTCACATTTTTTTATGAAGTAAACTGAAAAAAGCACCTCAACAGTTGTTAATTTTTTGCAGCTAATAAATATTTGTACTTCTATTAACACTGGAGTGAAGGCATTATCAGGTGTTCACAGTTCAATTCAGTGCTCTGAAATTCTGAGGTCCAAATTAGTGCAGTGACTTCACTGATAACCAGTTTTAATATGTTATCAAAATATTTGATGACACTAATCGTCATATCATCATAAATGTATATGTCAAAACAAAGATCTATCTGTGACATGGGCTTTTGGAAGAAGTGGAGAACTTTAGCCCTGAGCTTCACTGACATAATGCCCCAGATGTTTTCACAGCAGCGGTTAAACAGCTCGAAGCATACAAACACATTCAGGTAACATTTCAGTCAGGGTGGAGTGGAAGCTTGTAGGACACTTGAACATCAAAAAAACAGATTTGCTGGTAAATCAGAGTTCAAAAGAGAGAAAAGTTCTTCTGTAAACAGTTTTTCCCCTATAGGTACTTTTAACAAAAGCACTACAAAAAGTTTTTTTCTGTTTAAGTCACAGTAGGAAATTTGTTTCTATCTAACGACTACGATCACAGCTTGTCCTGTGCGCGGTGAAAACAAGGCACTTTTCAAAAACCAGCCGTTGAGATGATAAATCTGAGGTGCGATTCAGAGGATGAAAATCTGAACATTGTCTTAAAAAGTTCTACTGATATCCACAGAGTCCATTATAAAAGCCAAATAACACATTCAGATGAAAGGTTTTGCGTAAAATAAAAAATCCTGATATTGACCATCTCCTGCCTCCCCTGGGGTCAGAGGTCATACTCTGCTGCGCACTGCTGCAGGTACCACTCATACAGTTTAGCCTGGGGAGAAAAATGAGCCGTGTGAGATTCTTTATTTTCTTATGTGCTTTTTTTTATTGTGTTACTACAGATTAATTACATTAAAACAATCTATTTTAACCAGTAAAAAAGTCCTAAGCAAAGCATTATGTCATTAACAACACAACAGTGAAACTTAAATTTAAACACATTGAACTGAAACACTAACAGATCTGAGGAAACATAAAATAGTGGTTTTCATTTTATGGTTACAACAAACTACACGATTAACAGAGGAACAAAACTAACCTTTTTAGGTTTGACAATATCATGGATATAATCACTGTATTCTGCCATCTTCCTCTTCTCCTTTTTTGTCAGGGTTTTATTTCCTCGGCTAGAAAAAACAAACAAACAGTAAAAATTATGTTTGATTTCTGTGTGCTTTTTTAAAAAAAAGAAGCTTACGTTCTCCAATTAAAAAAATAATAAAAAAACTCCTTCAATCATTTCTCTGAGAACAAAACAAACCCATTACAATAAGTGGGACGACTTCTGGGACGTCTTATTGTTTAGTTCCTGATGTTTTATTGCTTCAATAAGAAGACAGTCCTTTCTTTATTCCTGAAACTGTTGTAGCTTCTGTCTCTATAAGACTGGTTTAAGATGCTCTGATAACCAAAGCACTGTAAAGTTAAAACATTTTACAAACCACCAATCAGGAAAAAGGTCCTAATTGTTAAACGTTTTAGCATTTGTTTGTGTTTTATGTCAGTTTAAAATAAGTTTTGGTTTATAAGTTTTTACTTTGGTATTAATAAAGTTTGCTGAGTTTGATTGTTGAATGTTCCCTGATGTTTTGTAGACCAGTTATCAAGGATTTTTTTTTAATCTGGCTGTAATCTTTGTTTTACTTTAATCAAGTCTCATTTTTTAATTAACAATCAATGATTTAAATAATCGTGGCTTGGAAGTACTATACAAACAATTGTTTTTCTTATTTTTTTAAACGCATTTGTATTTGAGAGGTATTTTTTTCATTTCTGCAACACTTACCTTGCAAAATGCTTGGCCAGGAAAAGCAGGAGGTAGCAAAAAGCCCCAAAAGTGATCACAAAGACCACTTGTCCGTCTTCAGGGATCCACTCCCATAAATACATCACTATCCCCTGAAACAGATTGAATAAACACTCAGGAATTCGTCGGCTGTTATTTTTCCCATCAGTTCTAGCCAACGTCGAGATTTTCTAGACTTACGGTGAAAACTGTGACGGTTCGAGTAGGACCTTCACCAAACAGCTCGTCCAGCTGCTCTTTGGAAAAAGTGTTTACAATGAAACTGAGGATGAAGAGGAAAGGAAGGAAAATGCCCAAAGCGCCACACAGAACTGAGTGCAGACGGACACTTTTGTTGTACGACACATCAACCCTGCGTGCAAAATCAATAATGCAGTTAAAGACATTTACTGCAGCTGTTTCTTAAAACACAACTTGTCCCATTAGGTAGAATAGCAATAATCTGAGTGAGACAAAAAGTCTGACCTGTCCTGCTCCAGTCTGCTGCTGATGGTGGAACAAATCAGATCACTGTCTTTTTCCAGCTGATCCAAAGTCTTCTGAACTGCCTGGTTTATGGTCTTCTCAATGGTCTGACAAACACTATCAATCTGGTTCACACACCTGCTTGGCTAAAAAAAAACACACAAACAAAAAAATAAATAAATGCATCAGCAAAAGCTCAACAAGAGGAAGGATGGAAACTTGCATGAAAACCCCTGAGGCCGTTTTGACTGACAGCTTTGTGCACTGAGCAGGAAATGAAGCTGTACTTGCTCAGCAAAAAATAAAGTAGAATTCTGAAGGGACGCACAAATAAACTATGCGGTGCAGGGCTTTACGGTTGTAGATCACAAGGAGACGCAGCGATAACTCAGGACTCAGGCTGCAATTCTTAATGGCAACCCGATGGAGTCTGTGGTTTATAACCCTTGTGCCTCCCAAATACTCAATAACTCTGAAACATTTGAAAACTAAAAGAAGTTTTAAAGTCTAATCAGCAGCTGTTTATTTGACCTGTTAGTAAAGTTTCAAATCTAGATGGTTAATGAGCCCTGAGGAAAATATTAATGAAAACAACACAGATATTAAAGCAGTAGTTCAGATCTCTAATCAGACTGATGAGTCTGTCAGAATATAAGTGAATTTCTACTCTTTTAAAACAACTAATCTTACATAAGAGTTTATGCAAATGCTGTTTTATAAACCTTTAACCTCATGTCAGTTTCACATTAAGTAGTTATTTGCTAAGTGTTGCAGTTACAACTAGCTTTAGCTCTACCAGCTGCAGCAGGAAGGTCATCTTCCTGACAGAATGACTGTGTAATCTAAAACTACCAGCAAGGCAAAGCTTTCTAAAATAATGTTCACTCTTGTTTAAAGGTGTCCACAGTCTGGTACTGGCCTCTCTCAGACTATTTTAGCTCATCAATCCAGTCCTAATTAACCATTTTTCTAAACCCAGGTCTTTAAAAGGACTAAATATCACAGATAAACTAATTTTTGTTTACAACTTTTCCACAGAACACTGCTTCAAAAGATTCAAATGATCTTATTTAGACAAAAAAAACTCAAAGTTCCTGCATCTAAAGGGAGTAAAGTTCAGTTACATTTACCTTCTGTGGGTTAGGGATAAATATTGTCGGCATTTCAAAACCACATTTGTTCAGACCTGGACGGCGGCATAATTCCTGGACAATCTGCATCATGACTCTCTGCAGAAAGAACAACAATATAAAAAAAAACAATTATTAAAAGACTTTTTTCCCCAATAATTTTAAATGTTTACACATAAAGACAGCAGACCTGTCTGTCTGTCTCCCTGCCGGCTTCATCTGCCTTACTGAGGTAAAACAACAGTTTGTCGCCACATTTTTCACTCAGCTTCTCCACAATGTTGAGCGTGCGTTTGCACAGAGCCTGGCCCATCGGGTCAAAGAACACAAATATCAGGTCTGACTGCTCTCCTGCACAAAAAATGAATAAATAAAACATCTGTGGCGTGTATGTGACAAAGCACTGGAAAAAAAATACTCCATTCTGTAATGAACTTACCCAACCAGGTGATGGCGCTATTAACATCAAAAGGGTAGATCATGTCCCCGTCCACCAGACCAGGAGTGTCCACAAATGTCACCAGACTGAATTTTTTCTGCTTTGAGGTAGAGATCTCAGCCGACAGGTAGTCCATTACTCCTGAAAAACATAAAGATTGTGAGGAAATCTATTTCAGGACAACAAATCACTGCAGAAAGTTGTTGCTTCGGCTGCGCAGTTTGTTACAGCTGGCTATAAACCGCAGAGTGGTCAATATGTGGAGACCTGAGGGAGGCCTGTGGCGTGGAGTCTGAGAACTCAAAGACTTTTTGCTCTACGAAATTAGCAACATCTGAAAGTTTGTATGAAAAATCGACCAGATAAAATTTGAGCTATCAGAAGATAGTTGGAGTGATGACAGAGGATGCAGAGGACAGAGAGAGGTGGAGGAAAATGACCCCTAAAGAAGGAACAGCCTAAAGAAGAAGAAGCATTTTTCACAATAAATACCACCAGCAACCACATGCTCACAGACAAAGCTTAAATTTTCAGATTTTAACAAAAAGAAACGTTTTTCAACATCTCAAATTTCCCCTGTGAGGAGAGGCCAGCTGTCATGGTTACACACAACAGCTCTTCAACTGGCAGCTTTAGTGTGGGGCGTGGGACATAAAGCTAGCCAGTGAAGAACGACTGTGAGGCAACGCACTGTGGAGGTTACTATAAAGCAGAACAGAATCACTATTGAGACGAGTTCTCACTATTAAAGCCCGCGGCGCAGTTCCTCCCTCGCCACACGCTCACGCGTCAACAGAGCGGAGGCCCCGGGATGACACTGAGGCTGTTTCATACCAAGAGGCAGGTGTCGACACCCAACAACAAATCACAGCGTTGTGCTGCAGGGAGCAGGGCCGCCGCATTAGCATGCCACTACGTTCCACTTACACACAACCACATGCCTTATAACAAATCTCACAGATCTGCTCGCAAACTCTGCAAGATCAAAACTGCAAATATGCTCTGCATTTACTCATGTAAATAAAATGGAGCTTAGAGCTGTAAGATACTTAGGTGCAATGCAAAGGTGCTTGAAATAAGGACATTAAATGCCTTCAGAACAGACATTTCTATATATGGTTCAAATAAAAAGTTGGGTGAAACAAGAAGTGAGAGAAAAGTAAAGCTCACGTGTAAATACAAAGTTTCTCAGCTGAAATCCAGACGGTTTTACAGTAGGTTCAGACCACAATGCTAAAAATGAAAATCTGTCAGATACAAATTCTCAAACTGGTCCAAGCACAAACGAATAGTAATAAATCAAGCACAACCTGAACACTTTACCTAACTAATAAATCATTTCCCCTGATTTTATTTCAGGTTGCGTCAACTCTTGACAACAGGTTGAAGAGACAAACTCTCTTCATGCGAGTATAAAATAACAGCAAAGGTGTTTTCCCAGTTAGAGCCTGAGGAATAACGAGCATCTGCTCCCACGGAAGGATATACAGTGATTTTTCTGATGAGTCATCCTCAGTCGCTGTGAAAGCTGATGTGTCTGTCATTCCAGAGGCAGCGACGAAGTTCAAATGAAAATCCTGCTTGTATTCCGGCAGCAGATCTGTGGTGCTGTGAGAGCCGGGCCTGAAGCTGCTGCTGCTGCTGCTGCTGCTGCTGCTGAGGTCTACTGACACCTCCCTGCTGCCCCTCCTGACTACGCTGCACTGCTGTCGATGGATGGGGCGTGTGACTCATGCGCCGTACCGTGAGTCCACACCCAGCAAACCCTCACTCTCTGCGTGCACATACATCCTCCCCACCACACACACACACACACACACACACACACTGCAACGACCAAGTGTCCACTCACACTTTTCTGTTTTAAATAGAAAAGAAATTAACACTTTTATATTCTGTGTTGAGTCATCACAGCCTAATTAAATGTGCAACCACAAAACAAATTGACTTGTGATGAGTAGAAATGATTAAAAAAACACCTTCGAGGCTTCAACACAAAAATTAGGATTTATGGTGATCAAACGGTGTTTTTAATTATTTTTCTATAAAAAACACTACATTTTTAACACGAACAGAGTGGGTAAAAAAACTGCAGA
Source organism: Anablepsoides rubrolineatus (assembly GCA_031762495.1). Lineage (NCBI taxonomy): Eukaryota > Metazoa > Chordata > Actinopteri > Cyprinodontiformes > Rivulidae > Anablepsoides > Anablepsoides rubrolineatus. The sequence goes on from JARVGW010000750.1 coordinate 13,943,706, forward strand.
GCTCTTTTTCCTCATTTTTTCTTATATATAGACTAATCCTGGATTTTACTCCCTTTCATCTTTTCAATTCTTTGATATTTTTTTAATAATGAAACAAAAAAAGCAACCAAAACACCAAAAAGCACAATCAGATACACTTCTCTTGATGAATAAAAAAGTGAGACCAATTTTATTAATTTTTCACATTGTGCACACTTTAATGATCATTTTTAATATAAAATTAATATATTTAGCTGATTTTCACATCAAAGCTGCATGTAACGCTGGTGTTTTATTCAACTATTAGAAATTAAAACCATTATCTGACCCCATGGAGTTATATACAAACACCAAATGGATATATAATGCTTTTCGACAAGCTTAAATATTTCCTTGGATAGTGAACATTGTTCTATTCTCTCTGCAATAACACCACGTTTCTCAGATAAATGAAGACATCCTACCTTTAAACTCCAGGAGAGGTCGAAAGTGAGGATAGAGATGCAGAGTTGCATTTCCCTGTGAAGGAGTTCAAAATTCATGTGAGAAAAAGAACCGAATGAGACAAACTCTAATCTCATCTCTGCAGCAGAGTTCTCCTTCTCTTAGTTCTTAGGATAAAACCAGCTTCTCTGCTGCAGCAGAGTGCACCGCTTTAACCACTCTGCAGTCCTGCACTGCAAATTTATTATTTATATTCATCATCTTCACTACAGCAGCATAAAGGAAGAGATAGGATGGAGGCTGGTGTCCTCTCACACACAACATTTTCCACACTGCTTCAACAACTTTTATGACCTGCTAAGAAACACAAACGCATCGTCCGGTTCTTACCGTCAGTGATTCTCTCTTGCGTCCACTGGTGATGAAGGTAAAGCCCTGAGTTTCAATGGCCACGCCAGTTTTTTGAATGTGCTCTTCAACGTACCTACATGGAGCATGGATGTGTTTAGTCCTTTAGGCATTCAATGCTTTAAACACTTGATTTTTGATATCAGCTGACATCTAACAAGGAAAAGAGACCATCATTATTTTGCTTTGCAGACAGATTTTCCTGACTGCTATTTGAGAAAGTGCTACCTTCATAAATTATTATGCAGATATATAAAGGTCATGTTTTAAAAAAGCCCTGTTGTGGATTAAATCAAACAATCAGCATTAACTTATTATTAATTATTAGTTAATTATATAGTAAAAATCTATACTGGAGAAACAAACATCACTGATCATCTGCAGTAAACATTAAAAGTTTGTCTTTTGGATTTGATTATATTAAGGATAATTTAAAACTGGATTATTTGTTGGTTGAACTTTTCTATTCAAACTCTATAAATAAAATGTAACATTTTAAATTCTTAAAAGTAATACAGAAAAAAGAAAAGAAAAAGCTTATAAGAAGGTAAGTGGTGAGGTTACATTTTGGACACACACTGATGAACAAACATGAGTTACCAGTTAATGAAGGAGCTCTTTCCTGCAGAGTGGTTACCCATTATCATGACAATAATCTTCTTCCTCGGAGGCAGAATCCGGACTCCAAGGCAGCTGGCAATTTGGACCAAGCCTGAAAACACAAACAGGTTCCATATAATAAATACATAAACAAGCAGAATTACAGTATGTTACATTTACAAAATCATACTGTGCTGATTCTACTTTACACACAGATAGAGACCCTTTGTTTGTAACATTATGTAACTGTATTGTTATATAATGCCGGTAACACACTACTGTGTAAACTTAAAGTTGATATTTACCACTTTAAAAAAACCTTTGCCATCATGCCTGTGAGTATTTAACCAGTGATTATCAAGCAGGACAATGAAGCTGAAGCAGCTACCACCTGTTTACTGTAGCAAAAAGTTAGGTATTTATGTTGTATTTGAGTTAAATAGAAACCACATTGGATGGGGGAAAAGCAAAACATTGGTTGAACCATAAAGTGGACTGAACTTACTCAGCTTTATTTTTCATTTTGTTTTTGTCTTTTCTGTTCAGGTAACTAATTATTTTTTTAATAGTTTTAGTTCAAACAATTGTTTAAATAAGAATGATTGAAAAAGAGGCTTTGCAGTGATCAGACCTGTGTTATATAACAGGATTATTGTTGAGAACACAATGTATCTGCAGAAACCTGTTAAAAATGACATTCATCGTGTGCGCGCTTCTTGTGTGTAGTCAGAACCGGGCGCTGCCTTGCTCAGCTGCACGGACAGAACCCTTTCTGGACCCGGTGTCATGTGTTTGACACTGACAGCAGCTGCTGCAGACGACTTTACAAGCACAACAAGCTGCGTTCATTTGTACCTTCACACCCCAAGCCTCAGATGGACAGAGAGCATAAAACAAGCTGTTTGTTTCTGCTCAGCTCCGCTGTGTAATCCAGATTATAGATTATTTACCGTTTTCGCTGTCGACATACAGATTGTGACATTCCCTCAGTATCCTCTCACTCGGTGTGGTGATTGCAGACTCCAGAGGGTTCGCCACAGACCGGGGCTTTCTGCCCGACATTATGAACACCAGACAAACCAACCGTCACTTTGCTGTTTCCAACCAATCGGGGGAAGGATTTCGGGGTTGCACACAGACGGTGCTCCCTTTCCGTGCGGAAACAGCGCCCCCTGATGGAACGCTGATCCTGCTCGGCACTTTACTGATTTGTGGCACCACCAGAGTATTTGACAAATTGCATATTCACCAATGTAAATTTTCATCATCTTTACCTTTTTTCAGCTTTGGTTTAGGAAATCAAACTATATGTATCCACTATTTCGAAGAGTATAAACAAACATAGCTCAATTAATATATTTCATTTATCATAATGTGGGTTTTCTTTGTACTAAATGTATTTATTCTAGAATCCTATCTCCCTAACATATTTGTATTTGTAAAAAAATATATATTTTTCAGTAAAATAAAAAAATGGTGCCTTTTACTGCAAGATGTAAACAAATCCATCCTTTAGGTTAATTTCAATGAGAATAACCAAACTGAGGGGAAAAAATAGATAGTTTTGGTTTTATTCACTGTCATACTTTTTCTTTTATAAGGAGCTTATTGTTCTCGTGCAATGCTGGATTTGTATGAGGCGGAATCTCTTTTTAAGGTCAATAATGGAAACCTGAAAGATCTGAAGTGGTTATTTTGTTTAATGTTTCTCTTTTTTTGTGACTTTTATATTTTAGCTTAGGATAAACTCAAGTCCGCTTTCATTTGAAAAAAGGAAGACATTTTAATTTTGTTAGAATGGAAAATATTAGGATGAACATCCCAAACAATTTTTTCTTTATATTAAATTTTTTTAAAACATCCTCCATTTTCAGGTTTCATAAGCTGTAATAGAGCACGGTCAAATTGTATGTTCGGATTCTTCAAATTAGAGCTCGTTCTTTTCTCTTTGGCACTTTGTAACTTAGTCATCCTGTTTTTAGAATGAAATGAATCATGCCACCAGTGTAGCATGTTTTGTGGAAAGGTTGGATATTTTTTGTGTATTTGGGTCAGCAAGCTTTTTTTCTTCTTTTTTTGTTAAAGGAGCTCAAGCTCAGCACCAAGCAGGAATGTGCTGGGTGATTGTGTGTGTGTGTCTGTGTGTGTGTGTGTGTGTGGTTGAGGGGTGTTAACAACTCCCCCCCATCCTGCTTACCCTGAAGCTGAGGTCATGTGCTGCACCTTACAACAACTGACAGACTCTAAATGAGGTGCTGGACTTGCTGCTACCGGCTTATTTAAACCCCGTTTTACTGCTTCTTTAGAAATTAATTTAAAGAAAAGATCAATGGAATCAAAGGAGGTGAGTTTCACACCAACATTCAGTTTAGGTTTGGTTTATCACTATTTCTTTACATGCAGATTTTCTCTTTAACAAAGGAAGTTAGTCAAATGTAGTTATGCAACAATGCATTTGCATGTTTTTTTTTGTGTGTTTATGTGTGTGTGTGAAGGGGGCTTTTGTAGATTTTGTTTAACTTACAGGTGGTTTAGAGTTTAAACATTTGCTGTTAGAGTTTCCATAGAAAAACTAAAGTTTTCTTTGTAGTTGTTTATTGTCACAGTTAGTGAACAAAAGAACATTTTCTATGAAGCAGTAATGAGTCATGATGAATGAAGTAGATTAAAAAATGGCTCATTGTTCAGAATTTATGAAAGCTTCTTCATAGATTTACATAGATAGACAATCTTGTGGCTCTTATTCTAAAAAAAAAAAAACCTGAAAAGATCAGTTACTTACTGTTTAACAACAACTTGTTCTTATTAATAATTCACAGTGATAAACCATCTCTGCCATGTTTTTAAGGATGTGTTTAAAAGTGACTTCTCCTTTAGAAATACATATAAAAAGAATTTATCATCATATCATACACTCAATATTTTTGATTATTTATTTTACTTTTTATTTAGAAAATATATTCATTTCATTAAAAAACAAAAACAAACTATACACAACAGAAGAAAAAAATAAATAAATAAAATGAAAGAGAGAAGAAAAATGTCTTATAATATCTACCCCTTTTTCCCAAGAATAAATTAAAACAAAAATCATTTACACAAAATTTAAATCTAGATGAGTGCAAGCTGACCCACAGCTTTAGTGCTCTTCTTAAATTTGAAACATAGGGGGAGTCAAAGCAACATGTTTGCTCCTCATGGTTGATAGGCAGTGAGGGATTTAGTTTTTCATTTTTAGTATTTTAAAGTATGTCAACACAAAAAGACATATTTAAGCTTTCAAGAGATGAAATTCATAAAAATGTGACAAAATAAAAGATTAACCGATCAGTATAAATAATTTTTGTTCTCTATTAAAAGTTGTGTTAAATTAATCTACGCTGCAATAATAAGAATCATTAATATTTACTTTTTTGCTTTTTGGGACGTCTCATTTGTTCAAGTTTACTTTTATTCATTTTTATACGACTGTATTTGCTCAGTGACTGGATGGAGTCATGAAGGCATGAAATCCTGATAGTCATAGAGTGCCCAAATTACATGGAAGATTTATCAACACTTCACACTCATTTTCTGACAACACATCAGTTGTGTTGCTCTCAGCATAAAGTCCTCCTCCTGATGAGTTTAGGTTGACTTTAAAGAGCAAACAGCTGCAGGAAGGACTCTCTGAGCACAGAAACTTTGCATCAAAATGCCAAACGAGTTTGCGACTGAATATGAGCCCCTGCTCATAAAAGAGTTCAAAGATAAAAAGCGGTTAAAGGTAGGTGTAACATCTCATCAACAAAAGCCAGGTGTGTCTTTTCTTTTTTTGTTAATGATTTTTGAGAAAATGTTGGGTTTGAATGTTTTTTTTATTATTATATTTGCAGCTTCCAAACAAATCTCTGCTGCTGGCTGTGTTTGCTGCCTGTATAGGAGGAACCTTTCAGTATGGATATAACATCTCTGTCATCAATGCTCCCACTATGGTAAATAACCTGACTGAATCAGAACATCAGGATTTCCATGAAACATACAGAGCTGAGGATGGAATCACTTTGTAGAGTTACAGAGCTGTCAGTTATTAGTCATGTTGTTTTATCAGAACAACCAATGGAGTTTTAGTAAAAGATAATCCACACAATTAACTCAATTTAACTCACTGACCAAATTACAATTTAATTTCTCTTTCTAGTACGTACAAAACTTCATCAACCGCACCTGGATACAACGTTACCAAACCAACATATCAGAAGATGGCCTCACTCTGCTCTGGTCCACCATAGTGTCCATCTTCACTTTAGGGGGACTCATAGGGGTTTCAATCAGTGGGACGTTGTCTCTGAAGCTGGGGAGGTGAGAGACGAAACCATCGGGTAAAACTGTTTTACATTTTGTTGCTTGTATCGAAGATTTTGAGACAAAACGTGGCTGTTTTAGGAGAGGAACACTGCTGAGTAACAACATCTTCTCACTGATGGCTGCTCTGCTGATGGGTCTGAGCTCCACCGCTAGATCCTTTGAGCTGCTCATCATCGGACGTCTTCTCAGTGGAGTAAATGCAGGTAAATGTTTAGTAATGAATTTAGGATGTTCACACTTTAAAGAGTGCATGATCCAAAATTATTTAAACAGTGAAATAGGTTTTAGTTTAGTTGTTTACCAAAACATTTAACTGTTATAGTTGCTAAAACTAACCTTTAAAATTTAATAGAAGATTTGCAGTTAAAAACTGAACCACTTCCATCTTAATATTGCTGTAAAAACACTATTAGTCCATAAAAAGGTAATTATTTTATTGATTTGAATCAATTTCATGGATCTTATATAGTTTCCATTTAGAAAAAATATAAAGTTAGAAAGCTTCATTGGGCCTTTTTGTATAAGTTTTTTTAGGCTTAACTTGATGTACTGGGTGACAGCGGATCAAACATTTAAAATATATATGATTTTTTATTTTATTTTAGGCGTTGCTTTATGCGTTCAACCTCTTTATCTGGGGGAAATCGCTCCGACAGCGTTACGAGGGGCCATGGGAATGGGAACCTCTGTTTTCATCACTGGTGGCATTTTAACCGGACAAGTGATGGGACTCAAGTAAACGTTGAACTCAAAATATCTTAAACTGCAACAGGTAAGAGATGCTGATCTGACATGTTTGTGTGCTCACACAGGGAAGTCCTGGGTAAAGAGGAGAACTGGCCCATCCTGCTGTCGACTACTTTTATTCCTGCATTTCTGCAGCTCCTCATCCTGCCCTGGTTCCCTGAGAGCCCACGCTACCTGCTGATTGATAAAGGAGATGATGAGAAATGTAAAAAAGGTGAAGTCGCTTGCTTTATTAAAGGTTAAAACATATTCTCTTTTTGTGGGTTGCTGCTGGTTTGAACAACAACCATAAGAAGGATGGTTCAGTTGTAGATAAGACCAGATGTGTGTCGAAATCTGAAGGCTTTCAGCCCAAACATGGCCAAAAAAGTCCAAACTAAATTAATTAAATTCTCCGCTGTTCCTACTGCTGGAGGCAGGGGTATTTCTCTCACAGTGGTTGTCAGTTCAAGCATGTGATCTCTTTCAGATCATGCTCTAATGTGGAGAAAGTAAAAAAAAAAAAAAGCGGTGTAACGCTGAAAACCTTTTGAGTGGATCTTAAAAAAGTTCAGGCTCTCGCAGCCTGATCAGATGAGAAGAATAGTGTGTACAGAAGATGTCATGTGTTCTCCTGTCTCCAGCCCTGAGGCAGCTGCATGGTTCGGCTGACTGTGACGGAGCGTTGGAGGACATCGAGAAGGAAAAAAGTAACTTGGTGGGTTTCCAGGCCAAGAAACCCTGGGAGCTGTTCACTGACGGCAGCGTGCGTTGGCAGCTTCTCACTATCATTCTGCTCAACATGGCTCAGCAGCTGAACGGCATCAATGCTGTGTGTATGACCTCTCACTGTTGCAACTTCAGTGACTTAAGAGGAAAAAGCATTAAAATAATCAGGCATGTGTGTCTTTCTCTCCTATTCTTTGCTCTGCAGATTTATTTTTATGCAGATTATGTTTTCAGACAGTCAGGTATTCCTGCTGAGAAAATCCCGTATGCAACTGTCGGCACTGGAGCCTGTGAATGCATTACAGCTTTAACATGTGTAAGTATGAGTTTCTCAACAAATCTGCCAGATTGCGGTCTTTAAATTATTTTTTTAGACAAAGAAATTGTGATGCTGCAAGTGAGACAATAAGTGTGAAATCAGCTGTTTTTCTTCATTTCAATAAATTCAATCACAACAAAATCATATAAAATGATTAAATGGTTTGCTTATAATATTTTAACATGAATCTGAAAGGTAAAAAAGTTGTAATTGAAAAGAAAAAAACGTCTGGTTGAACATCTCACAATGAAACAGATCAGGAGAACAACAGGATGAAAAATATTGTTGCATAAAGACACGTGTTCTCACCATGAGGATAAACACAATAAGTCTGGTTATTAAAGATGTACTTGTGATTTAGAAAAATAACCTCTTTAATGGGATTTGTCAGATGATCCAGAGAATTCAGTTCATCACAGGGCCGGACAGAGACAAACAAACCTCTCATCGAGGGACAATTTAGAGGTGCTAATAAACCTGACACACTTGAATAAAACACGTTCCTGGAGAAAACCCAAACATGCACAGGGAGAACATGCAAAGTCCCCACAAGAAGAACGCCTGCTTAGTTTTGAACCTCCTTGCTGTGAGACAACAACTCGATTAAGCAGCAGCAACACTGTGATGCTGACGGCTCTGATAAATTAAAAATTTGAAACTGATTTTAGAAATCCAGAGGAAACGAAGCATCATCAGCATATAGTCCAATCAGGATTAGTGATTATTTCAGCGATACAAACCACATTAAAGACACTTTGCAGAAGTGTGACCAAAAATAAATAAATAAATACAAACAAGTATTAGTCACCTAAAACAAGTAAATAAATAATTTATTAAAAATTTGTTGAGCTTCCTAATCACAGCAACCTTTTGTTTTACTGGTATTTAACTCCAACTAGTATTTTCTAAAACAATTAAACATTCACATATAACCATATCTGCTTTTAAATAACCTTCAATTTGAAATAGAAATTGTAGATTTTTGTAGCAAAAGACAGAAAAAAACCTGTTAATTGTGAATAAAGGATAAGATGTTCAGAGATAGTGTGAAAGCAGCTGATTCAGCCGAATTAAGCAGAGTCAGAGTTAATTCAGAGTTTCTGGTCTTGTGACCCACTGTGTGTCTCAGGGTCTGCTCATCGAATGTCTGGGAAGGAAGGTCCTCATCACGGGGGGATACATCCTCATGAGCATCTGCTGCATTTTATTCACCCTGACCCTCACATTCCAGGTAACTTTGTTCTGAAAACCACAAATCTGCACCATGGTTACAAACTATTATTTTAATTTTTTTATTATTATTATCTCTTTTCTCTCAGGATGTCAGCCCGATTTTTCCATACCTGAGCATGGCCTGTGTCTTTGCCTTTATCTTGAGTTTTGGCTTGGGACCAGGTGAGCAACTAAAGCAGGAACTTTTCACTTGGCTTTTAATGACAAGGCTGATGGAAGTAGAGGTGCAGAGGGTGCTGTCCATATGGAGTCAGACATATTGACACACTCACAGCACCAAACAAATGAAACATAGTTTTGGTTATTGTCTGTTTTTCTGTGAAGGTGGTGTCACCAACATCTTAACCACGGAGCTCTTCACTCAGACCACTCGCCCTGCTGCTTTCATGATCGCAGGATCGGTCAACTGGCTCAGCTTCTTCTTCATCGGCTTGGTCTTCCCTTTTATTGTGGTTGGTTCTCAGAGCTGTTGTTTTTAAAAAAATAAATCATCACCTTGAAATTTTTTATTTTGAATTCTGCCTGTTTGGATCCATAAAGTCTGCTTCCATTCTCACAGATTGGGCTCCAGCAGTACTGTTTCTTGGTCTTCATGGTCGTCTGCTGCTTGGTGATGGTCTATATCATCCTCGTTGTTCCTGAAACAAAGAACAAAACCTTTGTGGAGATCCAAAACGAGTTCCAGACCTTCAACAAGAGAAAGTCCTGTGGTGCTGACGGAGCTGGAGCGGTCCTTTTATCAACGCCTTTGTGAAATGGAGTCAGAAATGGCTAAAAAAACAGAAAAGAACAACATATCAGAGATGTAACATGCTGTAATAATAAATGATACAAGGAGCAGTAACACATGTTCACAAACATTAAGAGAGTTTGTGCAACATTTGGATGTTTTAAATGATTCTTTGTACTACCTCTATTAAAAGTGCATTGTTTAGATTTTTTAAATAAATAAATTAAATAAAAAAATACAGCAAGTTTTGTAAAAGGTGCAAACAAGTTGAAAGTAAAGTCATTTTTTAAATCTGAGATTGTTTTTCTAATCCCTCTGGGCTGCATGTGATCAGGCGAACAAAGAGTTGGTGCAGGAGTGTGTGTGTGTCGGGGGGGGGGAGGTATTTACTGGGCTGCATTAGCAAGAGTAATTAGAAAGATCAAAAAGTTTATTAGAACCAGTAAAACCAACACAAATAAACTGCATGAGACAGAAATGTCTGCATACTGAGTTTTTCTGCTTTGGTTGTAGTCAATGTAATGAGTGGGTATTTGTACTACATGTCAGTAACCAAATTAAAGGAAAACTGCATGAGTTGGAGCTTTTTATAGGTACAAAACTGTGCAAAAGTTTTATTCAAATCAAATCTTTTTCTTTCAAGGTCAAGACACGGTACAATAATAATGTTTTTTTGACATCTAAGTAAAACAAAGCTCCAGTAATTTGCTCTAAGGTTCACTTATTATTTTTAAAGATGGTAAAAATGTAATGGTTCATTTAAAATCTGGTGCTTTAAAGTGAAACAGATCATGTTTTGGTTATAAAAGTAAAAATAAATCTCTCAGAAAAAAGACTGAGTGCAAATTTTTATTCTATCCAGTTCAGACATTTCTTCAGCGTTAATATAACAGCCTTCACTATTTGGTGACACAAAGTTTGCATTTCAACTTTTCTGGACAATTGTTTTTTGGTTTTTTTTGTCTTTATGTTCATTGTCTCACTATAACATGTTTGAGTTTGTTGTATTTTCTAAAAACTTGTATTAGTATTTATAAACGTTTTGCTCTTTGTGTTTAAAAGTACTTATTTTATGCCTTTTTTACAGGTCATAAATAAATGCTCTATGTTTTGTGAGCAGTCATCACTGGTATGATTTCACTGGACTTTCTGTCCCTTCAATACGCATGCATTACATAAGATGTTTTCATATATATACAGTATACATATACATACTGTACATATGCATATGTACGTATATTTGATTTGAGAATTTGTAATACCCCATACATTTATAAAAATACCAAGTTTATTAAGAACGAAAAAAAAACGAATTAAGACCTCAAATTGTTTCTACTAAAAGCATGGATAAAATTTGAAACAAATCAGAACCATATTTATCAATTATCAATCAAACAGATGTTTATTAATCAACTAAAATACAACAATATTGATCCTGCTAATAAACCTGAAAATAAAAAAATCATTACAATTTAATTATATGAAGAATTAAAAAAAGATTTTTTAAATTTCTTTAGTACCCTTATGTATTCCATATTCTCTGGGATCGATCAAAGGGTGCTCCAGAACCCTCAGCACCTCTACTTTCCACAGCCTTGATCCAGTGATTCGTGATATTTTGCTATTTGACAGGCAAACAAACACACACATACACAGACAAATATATTGTCACAAGGCATTCTGAATAGCATTTTTATCTAAATAAAAAACATAACTCAGACTTTTTGTTCTGAATAACTGAAAAGTTCTGATGCAGTAGAAGTGTGTAATAAATAAATTCTAATTTAAACCACTAACTAATAAATAAACTATTCTAATGCAGTTATATCTACTGTTTCTGTGTTTGTAAAAAGATCTGAATACCTCGTTTTGCAGCTGTTGTTTTTACACTGAAAGCCCAAAATAATGTGGTTGATGCTTTCAGTCTCGAGGCAGTGTCTTTACAACAGGTCAATTGTTTCATCTTCAGCTTAAGCTTCTCCATCTGCCTCATGCTCTCTGTCTGTCTCAGAGGCTGAGCTGCTTTCAAACAGTCTCTAATTTCACCAGCTGTGAGGAAATGCCAAAAGATTATGTGGATGAATATGAGCCTCTGCTCATTAAAGGAGTCAACGACCCAACCAGCTCAAAGGTAAGCAGACTTATCAAACACATTTGTCATTCAGGAGCTGATCTTTAATTCTGATCTAATCTTTTTTTTTTCTCTTGGCAGTTTCCAAGCAAACTACTTCTGCTGGCCATGTTTGCTACATGTATAGGAGGGACCTTTCAGTGTGGATATAACATATCTGTCATCAATGCACCCACAAAGGTAGACAAGTTTCACTGAAATTATTCTTAAACTGGAGAGAGTCTTTGAGTTGATTATAAACAGATGATAAAGTCAAATTTAAATAAGTTTGTGTTATTTGTCCAAATTTATCTCATTGTAACCGATGACCTAAATATACTTGATCTCTGTGAAACAGACTCTGTTCATGTCTCTCTAATAAGAATCACTCTTGCTTTAATTTACAGCAGCAACAAAGTTGTTAAATTCTGGTTTATGTGGTGGCATGACTTTAAGCAAGTTTGAACAGTTTTATACCCTGAATGTGTGAATCCCAGAACAGAGTGTTCATGATAGTGTCGTAAAGTCGCAAAAGACAGAAGTTTTTCTGTTTTCTGGTGAACAAGCTGCATTTATTTAGCTTGTTTTTTGTCTTTCTAACCAATGAAAGCACTTTTACAATAAACATATTCACCCACTGATGCACAGATCAAAGGGTAACTTAGAGGTCAGTGTTTTCCCCGAGGGCACTTTGATAATCAGTGGAGATAGATGGAATTGAAGCGCTAACATACCAACTGGTACAAAGTTGTGGATCCTCCTCTCTGAGCCACCTGAGCTGTAATATCTGTCTCATCCAGGGCTGGCCTGTGGCATAGGCAGGATAGGCAAATGCTAAGGGCGCTGTCCACGTAGGGGGCACCACAAATTATATATTTTTATCAGAGTATAGCTGATTTATTCTGTAGAATAATCACTGATTACTCAAGTTTATGAAGGTAACTTGTTTTGTGGGTTACTCAGCCTGCTTTACATGAGTTTATATGGTGCAGGACATTTTGTGATAAAAAAAATATCATAGTTAAGACTAACCACTGGTTCTCAGTGTGTTAAATAGAAAACAAAATAGGTTCAATGGAAGTGAAGACATTTATTGGGGTTAGGTTATATACTGATTTTAATTACATTACACATGGTATAGTCTTATGATTAGACAAGCTGTAATAATTATTAAATGTGACTGTTTTACTTAAATTGATGATTTGATATAGGTAGATACGTGCCTGAACACAAATTCAACAGAAGTGTCAGTTATAATCTCAGATAAAGTTCAGGTTAAAGTCTGGTTTTCAGTGTTCTACCTTCTTAAAATACAAATTTTATGTTGTTTTATTAATCCCCCAAATTTAGTCAAAAGTTTTGAGTCGATCCAACCCCCCTTATGACTGCTTCACTCCACAGCTGCTCGTGAACACAAACAGGTGATCCTCATTGCTGTCAGCAGAAGTAGACTTCTGGTATTTCTGTTTCAAATGAATGATATTCTTAACTATTTTATTTGGACAACCTGGTTTCTAAAGATAAAAAATAACATCAAAGACAAAACTACTTAATTGTGTATGTGAATGGATGGAAACTGGCAGTGAGATTTACAAAATTACACAAGGGACCTGAACTGGCTAGAGCTTGCCCTGTGGGTTTCAAACAGTTCAATAATGTGTAAAAGACATGTTGTGTTCCTGTGATGATTTTGGTCTTGTTTTTATGAATCATATTGGAAGGATAATGATTCACATTTTGGTTTAAATTTGAAAGAGTCAAATGGATTTAACATTTAGTAGTCTAGGTTGTTTGCATGTTTGTTGATGGTTGTGACACTGTAACCACTGATGGAAACTGTCAATGTTTAACTCTAAAATGAGACTTAGGTCAGAAAATGGGAAAAATGTGACACCTTTTCTAACACTTCTTATCTTACGCTGAAACAAACCCGACACACAGTCGTCCATCCCTGGTGCTAATATTTTTTGTTTTCTAATCTAAATTTATTTTCTCCCAGTATGTGCAAGACTTCATTAATGTTACCTGGATGGAGCGTTACCAAAGCCACATATCAGAAAACGGTCTCACTCTGCTCTGGTCCACCATAGTGTCCATCTTCACTCTAGGAGGATTTACAGGCGTTCTGATCGGCAGTACTTTATCTGTGAAGCTTGGAAGGTATAAAGAAATTAAAACAAACTGAGTAAAAGTATTTATGGCCAAGATTTTGACAGCTGATGTGTAACGTTTCAGGAGAGGAACACTGCTGACCAATAACTCGTTTTCATTGATGGCTGCTCTGCTGATGGGTCTGAGCTCCCCTGCTGGATCCTTTGAGCTGCTCATCATCGGACGTCTGCTCTGTGGGATAAATGCAGGTTAGTAAAACAGCAATGATCACAGCATGTCACAAAGTGTTATGCAATATGTTAGCACTCAAAACAATTTTGAGATCAATATCTGTAAGATTTGATGGCTAACATTTTAAAATGGATTGGCTAAAAATCTTAATCATGTAGTGATTACTTTCTGGAAGTTTCATTCAAATCTGTCTAGTGGCTCATGAGAGGTTTTACCAACAGACAAAAATGGTTGATGCCAACACTTAATGCTAAATATCTATGCAAATATCATGATCTGATTTTAAATTTTTCAACAATCTTGTTGGAAATGATTCCCAGCTACATTCACAACAAATTTTCAGCTCAATATCTATAACATTGATTATCTTATAGCCATTTTTGTGTTTGCTAACATTGATTAGCTGCGATAGCCATATTGAATTGGTTTTGACTCCAAAATTAATTATTTGTCAATGTATGTCCAGTAAGTACTTTCAGAAAGTTTCAGCTATAAAAAACACTGGTTACTAAGATTTTTTTTAAAAACACACACAGAGATAATCATCATCCATGCCTGTCTTGTGGCAGCAGGCAATAATAAAGAAGAAACATGCAGGTGGTGCAACAACACACTGGTTAACACTCTGTATTGAGTTTGCACACTCTCCTTGTGCACATGTGGGTTTTCTCTGCTTTTGTTTGGTTCTACAGACCAAACAGGTGCAAATGTAGTTAGATGCAAAGTCAGCACAAGTTATAAGTGCCTAACTACCAAAGATAAGTTGACCCATGGAGCCCCAGATTCTGTGACTTTGAACAGGAAGAAGCAGGTAAAACTAATGGATGTTCTATATCATAATGCATAGGTTGGAAAAAGTAAAAATGATTGATCAAACATGGTTAAAGGTTAGGGTTAGGGTTAGGGTTAGGTTCCTACTTTTCAACACAAAACAATAAGAGCAGAAATTGTTGTAAAGTGTCGTCTGGTTTCTGGTCTCTGCAGGCGTAGCTTTGTGTGTTGAACCTATGTTCTTGGGGGAAATCGCTCCGACTGCTTTACGAGGCGCCATGGGGATGGGAACCTCCATTTTTCTCACTGTTGGGATCTTTTCCGGACAAGTCATGGGCCTGAAGTAAAATCTGCAAATCTGGTGTTTAATTATGTTGTTGTGGCACGAATTCTGATCAGACATGTTGATTTTACAGAGAGCTCCTGGGCAGAGAGGAGTACTGGGCCCTCCTGCTCTCCACCACATGTATCCCAGGTTTTCTGCAGCTCCTGTTCCTGCCCTGGTTCCCAGAGAGCCCGCGATACCTGCTGATTGATAAAGGAGATGAAGAGGGATGTAAAAAAGGTAAAGAAATAATGCTGTTCCACTTCAAAATCAAAGTAAATTTGGCTCAAAAGGTTAAAAGCTTCTCAGAAACTGTCGGTTCAATCATGTGACCTGCTCCTTCTGATTACTGCACAGTGAGGTGGAGGATAAAATGTGACTTGATACTGAAAAAAAAACTTAGAATGTAGTAGTTTGATCATGTGAGACTTGTTTTCCTGTCTGCAGCTCTGATTCAACTGCACGGTGTGGCAGACTCTGTTGGTGCACTGCAGGACATCCAGAGAGAGAAGAATAATTTAGTTGGTTTCAAAGCCAAGAAACCCTGGGAGCTTTTTGCTGATCGCAGCGTACGCTGGCAGCTTCTCACCATCATCCTGCTCAACGCCGCACAGCAGCTGAACGGCGTCAATGCTGTAAAACTTCCCTCACAGTCGCCCCTTCAATGACTCAGCCAAAAAAAAACTTTAAAAAATAATAAAATGTGTAGTTCTTTCTAATTTTAATTAATTGTTCTCTTCTTTTTTGTACCCTAGATGTACTTTTACACACATTACGTGTTCCAGCAGTCTGGTATTCCCGCTGATAAAATACAGTATGCAACAATTGGAACAGGTGCCTGTGAATGCATCACAGCTTTAACATGTGTGAGTATGACTTTTTTATTACCGCCCCTGCTGCCTCGACAAACTGCAAAGTAATGACACAAGTGTGGCTAAATGATAGAAACCCAACTCTAACAAGCGGAGCCATCTGAGAATAAAAGACCGTGAAGAGGTTAGATAATTCTGTGAAGGATCACTGGAAATCAAGCATGACAGATTTTGAGGAATGCACCCAGGAGCATCTCATGAACGCTCTCTCTGGTCTTGTGACCCGCTGTGTGTCTCTCAGGGTCTGCTCGTCGAACGTCTGGGAAGGAAAGTGCTCATCTCAGGAGGATACATCCTGATGAGCGTCTGCTGCGTTTTATTCACCCTGACGCTCGCCCTTCAGGTAAATAATCACAGGAACAGATATTTAAACTGCAGTTCCACGCTGTTGTTAAAGGGTTGGTTCAGAGATTTTATGAAGCGAGGTTTTGTGGAGCAGTTTCAAACAGTAAATATCTCACCTGCTGTAGATAGCTTAACGATACTGTCTGGCCCTAACCAAAGGGGTTTGCTTTAGTTGTAAAATTCTTCAAGTTTCAAAACTTTACAGTTTGTGCAAATATTTGTTTTATAAACTATTACAGTACCTTCTGTTTCACAAACAAACTTGTTTAAATTAAAATTTATAATCATTTGCAAGCACATATAGCAGCAGAAGCAGCTAGCTGTAGCATTTTGTGATTTATCCATGGGCACTTCAGCATAATATAAGAATATCATCATTCTGTCAGAATTATGTGCATTTATCAGCTGTTTAAGACTTTTCAAAAATAATAATAAAAAAATGGCATATTGAAACATTTTAAATAATGTTTCTCTTAAAATTAAAAGTCAACAGTTTTATGTTTTATTGGTGTTTTTATTGTATTAATTATACCAGTCAGAGGGTCTTCTGATAAAAATGACCCTTTAGCTTTGACTATTGATTAATGTGCATTGTCCCTGTTTAAATAAATCCTTGAAGGAATGCATATCACCTGACGTCTTTCAAAAGAATTAACTAAGATCCTCTTACGATCAGAAAAGACAGAGTTATAGACATTTTAGTCAAACCTTGTAAATGACATTTTGTGCAAACTGGTGTAATGTTATACAGTCTTATGAGACATACAGCACTCAACATCTGTACTACCACACCACATTTTATCATATCTGCAATCCTGACTGAGTTAAAACAATTTTTGAGTTGGAAAACGTTGAATAACTGTGGTGATCATTTTGAATTGTGGTAATGTACATCCAACTATTACATTCTGAGAGGTTCAAAAAATCAGCCCAGTGGTTCCTGATATTTTGCTAAAACCCCAAATAAATGAACACACACACACAATTTTTAGCCAATCCATTTTAAATGTTCATCACTTTTATTTGTACTTCAGAAAGGTCCGAACTGTCCCTTTAACTAATTTGTTTTTGGGTGTATATATATATATACAATTTTTTTGTTTTGTTTTGTTTCAGGATATCAGTCCAGTTTTCCCATACCTGAGTGTTGTCTGTGTTTTTGCTTTTGTGTTGAGCTTTGGTTTGGGACCAGGTGAGTGACTAAAAACTTAAACCTGCTTGACTGACCTTTCACCTTTGACCCTTTTACCCTCAGCAGTTTTAGCAAAGGTTCCTTGAGTTCTTTCTGTTTTATGAAGGTGGTGTGACCAACATCTTGACCACAGAGCTCTTCACCCAGACTTCTCGCCCTGCTGCCTTCATGATCGCAGGATCAATCAACTGGCTCAGCTTCTTCTTCA
This sequence comes from Anablepsoides rubrolineatus, assembly GCA_031762495.1. Taxonomy (NCBI): domain Eukaryota; kingdom Metazoa; phylum Chordata; class Actinopteri; order Cyprinodontiformes; family Rivulidae; genus Anablepsoides; species Anablepsoides rubrolineatus. The sequence goes on from JARVGW010000750.1 coordinate 13,961,387, forward strand.
TCGGCTTGGTCTTCCCTTTTATCATGGTAAAAATTGTCTACTTTATCTTTATTTTGAAAATGTGTTCTTATTATTTGGCTAGATTGAAATAAGGGAGAACATTGCTTTATTTTTTAAATAGACTGTTCAAGAAAATAACTAATTTCAATAAAAAGTACTCAAAATTAGCTTTTCCTTTCATTTGATAAAAACATATGAGTTGATGTAAAATCATTTTGGGAAAAGTTAAGTTGATTTAGACCATGCTGACCTTATGTATGTTTTTGATTATAAAGTCTCTTTTAGAACATTTGTTTTCTGTTTTGATTTTGAATTTAATGTCTTCAAACCAGATCAGTTAAACAAATTAAACTTTTAAATTTTTGAATGTGTAACTTTTTATTTCACAGATAGGCCTGCAGCACTACAGTTTCCTGGTCTTTTTTGTGGTCTGCTCCTCGGTGGCTGTATACATTATCCTCGCTGTTCCTGAAACCAAGAATAAAAGCTTTGTGGAAATCCAACACGAGTTCCAGTCATCCCGTAAAAAAAGGGGCGTCAGTACTGATGAAGCAGAAACACTCATAATATCCACTAGTTTATAAACTGCATCAGACTGAAGTGTGGAGCTCTGCCAAAAACATGAGCAAAAATATGTTACAGTTCACACAAAACACAGAACCTCAGCATTATCACGAAGTGTATTATGTTGTAAATCTGTAAATCTTCATTTATTTAAGATAATTTATTAGGTTTTTTTTTTTTGGTTCATCTCCAAACATGAGCTCAAGCAATTTACATCTAATATGTTGTGTCAAATGATGGTTTGTGCAGCTTTTTTATGGTGCTCTATTTAGATCTAATAAAGATCAACTCGTGAAAAAAAACGAACATTTTGTGAACTTTTCATGCTGCTTGATATTTAGGTTTTTCTAATCCTCTGAGGTGTGCATGTGATCTGCTGAACAAAGCATTCACTCAAGTGCCGGTCATGCATTACTAAGAAGGAACAAGATGGAAGTGTTTCAGCAATAATAAGGTTGAGTGAGTCTTATAAAACTAAAGCAGATTTATTTTGTGGATAGGGCTCTAGCAAATATTTGTTGCTTGGACAAAACCTGACATGACAACAGTCAGATTAGAAGTCTTCAGTGTTAGTTCTCTTAAATAAGCTTTAAGTTTATAATAAAACCTTTTCATTATTTTCCTCAATATTTTAAGCTTACAAATTAGTAAAAATGCAACTAAAGTCTAAAGAATTACTATTATATTACTATTGTTTTTTGTTTGTTTTGTTTTTTGCAACATTTCTTGTCCAGTGCTTTAATTTCAGTCACTAATAGAGTAAAAGGGTGTAGTTCACAAGTGTGACCAGAAGGGGGAGATAATATTCACTTGCTGCAAACCCCACAGACAAAGAAGAAGAAAAGTCTTTTAGCTTCAATATGGCGACTTAGTTGAACTGTCCACGCTGGTTTGTTGACATATTTTTAATACTCTTATTTAAAACGTGTTAGTGGATTTACGGCTGCCACAACCATGTCAAGACTCATCGTTAAAAACCTTCCCAACGGGGTGAGTAAGAACCTGGTGTCAGCTAGCAAACTAGCATTAGCTCCATTCTTCGGTGCGCCTGAAACTTGTGAAAAATGTTTCTGTTTAGATGAAGGAGGAAAGGTTCAGGTCGATGTTTGCTGCCTTTGGCACCGTGACAGACTGCTCTCTAAAGTTCACCAAGGAAGGGAAGTTCCGAAAGTTCGGCTTTGTTGGGTTTAAGTCCGAGGAAGATGCGAGCCGAGCGCTGAATCATTTCAACAAGAGCTTCGTGGACACATCCAGAGTGACGGTACGGGCTGTCGGTCTCTGACGCTGAGCTTTGCATGTTGTTTTCAGTTTTATCCATCTATATAAACTCATAGTTGTTGTTTCGTGCAGGTGGAAATGTGTAAAGCATTTGGGGACCCCACTAAAGGGAAATCCTGGAGTAAACACAACCAGAAATCAGAGCAGGACAAACCTTCAGTTCCTTCAAAAACCACTGACAATAAAAAGGTGACAGAAAATATCAGCCTGGTTTCTGAACACAGGCATTAGTCAAACTATTGTGTGTACACTTATTGAAGTAGAAAAACATGATTAAATAATGTTTGTTTTATGCATATTTTTAATCTAGAATAAGAAACAGAAAGATGAAGCCAACAGTGCTCTGGGAAAAGTGAGTATTTATTTATCTTCAGTGTGCCTGTATGAAACTGTTAAATCTAATGGCTAAATGTACTATTTCCAATCAAACATATGCTAATTCAAGTTTAAATGTAAATGTTAATATGTAATTTAAAACAGCTTTTCATAAATTTCAAAGTATATGCAGTGTTTTATCATGATGTCTTCTTGTTTTCTGTCAGCTGGAGGAGGAAGAAGGGTTTAAGGAGTTTCTGTCAGTGCATCAGAACCGCAGCCAAGCTCCAACCTGGGCCAACGACATGGCTCAGGAAACTGCTGGTCCTGGGAGCAGACAGACAAAAAGCAAGAAGCCGACTTCTGATGATTATCTTAACTTTGACTCTGATGAATCAGAGGATGATGACGAGGATGATGATAATGACAGTGAAGGTTAGGCAACTCTTTTGGCGTTTGTTGATTAAAACTGTGCTCCAGTTTTGGAAAAATATGCTTAATATTTTCTAATGTTACTAAAAGTTACGTTATCATTAAACTGTACAAATTCTACATGTAAATAATTCAAACTTAAAAAAATATAATGTTTGAATTGTTGTTATTTTAGCTGCGTCTCAGGAAGCTGTGCAGTCTGGTTTGTCAGATATGGACTACCTGCGCTCAAAGGTGGTACAAACACGGGACGCAGAGGAGAATGACGAACATGATGAAGAGGAGGAGAAAGAAGCTCAGGCTAAGCATGCAGACAGCGCCTACGAGAGCAGTGAAAACATCTCTTTGGCAAAAACCTCTTCTGCAGAGAAAAGACCGAGCAAAGTGAAAAAAAGTGCCAAAAAGGAGGTGACTGTTGAGACAAATGTGCAGGTTAACACATTTTAGTGGCACGTCACATTATTTATATTTGTTGGTTACAGATGGAGCCCACGACAGAGTTCACAGTAAAGCTCAGAGGAGTCCCGTTTACTGTTAAAGAAGTAAGTTTCTCATTTCATCCGTCAGGATGTTCCTCTTTTAAAATACTCTTCATATTTCAATATGCGTTTATGTGGAACATTTTTAGCAACAGATTCGAGAGTTTATGACCCCCCTGAAGCCTGCAGCAGTCAGGATTGGAAGGAATGAAAGTGGACACAGAACAGGTGTGTTTTATTTTAAGGATGATTGTGCTGGAGTCACCTATAGTACATGCTGTGTTTGTTTAAATGACAAAAAGAGCCAAATGTCAGATCACTATGTATGTTTCAGGTTATGTTTATGTGGACCTGCACTCTCAGGAAGAGGTGGAAAAAGCTTTGAAGAAGAATAAAGACTATATAGGTGAGAAGTAATGATTTTAATTATAGGGTGGCTGAGGCCAAGTGGTCAGGGGAGTCATCCTGTACCCGGAGGGTTGCCAGTTTGATCCCATGTTCCAGCTTACTGATGGTGGTTAGGGGGTCCGGTGGCATCGGTACATGGCAGCCCCAGGGCAGCTGTGTAGCTTACCACCATCAGTGTGTGAATGGGTGAATGTCTGTACTGTAAAGTGTTCTATAAGTTCAGTTCATTTACCATAATAAAGAACATGAATAAATGTGACCCATCATATCGAAATGAGGATTAAGTCAATTTTGGTCAAAATGACCTAATAACATTTTCAGATTCCTGGCTTTAAAAGCTACATTTTGATACTTAGATCATTCTGATATCATAAATGGATCTAGAGATATGATGTAATTTGTCTTGTTGGTAACGATAATAATACATAAATATTTGGTCTGAATCCTAATTTTACGTAATTTTTAATGAGGAATTTTTCATTTCATCATAAAAAGGACATCTGAAATAGTATTTGAATAATGACATTTCCCAGCTGGAAAGA
>JARVGW010000750.1:13969663-13980797 GCA_031762495.1 Anablepsoides rubrolineatus
TTGACGTGTTTCCATTGAGCAAATTTATTTTCGAAATTCTAATTTGCGCATTTTCATGGTTAATGGAAACGCACCTAATCACACAAAGTCTGAAAAAATGAAATATGTTAAAATATGTAAAAACATTTGAACATGTATTCTAGATTTCCAAATGTCGGCTTTACATTAAGTTGCGTCACGTCCACATCAATAGTTATTCATATAAGTCAGATTGAATCTTTTAAGCACCTAAAGTATGATTTTTGTTTCCAGTTTGTCTCTTTCTCTGCATTTGTTCAGTGTTTTCAGTAATAATAAATATTTCCTGCATTGCTGTTTTAATTTCCAGGTAAATTGTTGTCAATGGGTTACGGTTTTGTCCAGTATCAGTCAGCAGAGGCGGCACAGAAAGCCCTGAGGCAGCTGCAGGTACAGGACCATGTCCTCAGTGAAATGTGAAATGGGAATTTTGACTAATGTGCCGTTGTCTTGGTCCTCCAGCACTGCACTGTGGATGATCATCAGTTAGAGGTGAAGATTTCTGACAGAGCCACAAGGTGAGTTGTGACTTCACTGGGTAAAACAAAGGGTAAGATGTTGAAGTTGTGGGTCAGAATATTTTTCACGTGTCACTCTTTCTGTTGCAGAACCACAGAGGTGTCACGCAAAAAGAAGCAAGCTGAGAAAAAGCAAACTGGTTCCAAGATTCTCGTGCGCAATGTTCCCTTCCAAGCTACTATCAGGGAAATTCGAGAGCTCTTTTGGTAGCAGTCACACATTTACACATTTGTTTTTTTACATGGTGTGTTAAGTGCTTTGGAGTTGTTGAGATTTCTTCTTGTCTTTGCAGCACGTTTGGCGAGTTGAAGACTGTTCGTCTTCCTAAGAAAGCAGCTGGTTCAGGGAAGCACAGAGGCTTTGCCTTTGTTGATTTTCTCACCAAACAAGAAGCTAAGGTTTGTGTGTGATCTGTGGGGTTTTTTTGTGTGATTTTTATTCAACGCATCAAACACTTAATGTGTAATAAACTGATAGGCCATGTAGTGATAATGAAAGGCTTTCTGTTTTTTTTTCCTGTAGAAAGCCTTTGCAGCTCTCTGCCACAGCACCCATCTGTACGGGAGACGTCTTGTTTTGGAGTGGGCCGACACTGAGGACACCGTGGAGACACTGAGAAGGAAAACAGCTGAACATTTTCATGGTGAAGCTTCCTGGTTTATTGACAAACTATAGAGCATAATTAATTAAAAACAAGCTAAATTGTTACTAATAGTTTTCTTCTTTTTGCTTGTTAGTGGCTGCCAAGAAGCATCGGAAGGCAGATCTTTTAGGAGGAATTCTGGAGACAATGGAAACCGAGGGAGGAGTTGAAGACTGAAGACTTTTATTGCTTCCATGCTTTGGAAAACTAATCAGTGGTTCTCTGTTTTTTAATGACTATTACTAATATATAACAGCAAAAGGTGAATTTGTCAACAAATGTAATGGAATTTTTTTAATTTTCTGTGTTGCTTTGTTTTGTACTGGAAAATATTGCAAATGCGATTCTATTAAAAAATACAATATAACAATAAAGCTTTGCCTTTTATGTGCTCAGTTTTTGTGAAGTAAGGCAGACTTTTATTTTGAAAGGACGGCATGTATCTAGTTACGGTCAGGTCAGGTGACAAGCCATCCGCCGAGTCACGTGACAGCACTGTAGCGTCCAACATGGCGCACAGACCAGCTGTTTTTCTAACTCCTCGCCGTTTTCCAAACATTTTAAGCGTTTGTGTGTGTTTAATGGTGTTGTGTTCGTTTGTTGAAGCAGAAATACGAACAGTGGTTTTAGACAAACGGAGCGGAAAGCTGTCTGTTGTCGAAGGCTTTCAGGAGGACTTTGTAGCCTGGGCAAACTTTACAGACGACATCAAAACAACAGGGTGAGAGAGGAACTTCACTACTTTCGTTGTTCAAAAATCAAAAGACCTTATAATAAAGTCATACCTTTTAGCCTTAGCTCACATTTGGAATAGTAACATTCATGTTTATTAGTGATGAAAATGCATTGAAAAAAACAAGATCAAATTTAATTGTTTTGAAAAAATAAAGTTACAAAATTAAATAGTTTAAAAAGGTTGTGTTGCTGATAATACGAGGTCATTTACAAAATAATATAACAGATAATTAGTTTGTTAAAGGTCTAGGAATTTACTTCATTTACACATTGAAATGATTCATTTTCCTCCTGTCACCTAATCTACTGTATGCAGAGGTTGAAAAACTATTTTATACCCCCCAGACTATTATTGTTGGTATGGTTTTGTAAAGGTTCGTAATGGCTGTCAAACTGCTTAAAGTTATATAGTTTTCAATTATGTAGTATTTTTCAACACCTCTGTGGTGTACCACTTGAGAGGCTTTTTTATGCCTGAATGATATGAAGGTCGGAGTTCTGTGACAACAAATTATAATAAAAAAATGATAAATTAAGCAGTAGTTATAGAAAATATTAGACCTTTTAAAAAAGTAAAATAATGCAATCAAGTCTTGCTTTGATTGCAGTAATAAAAAAAATTGAGAGACGTTGGCGGTACTAAACAAGACATTTTTATTGTTTTTCTTTTGTCATTTATTATTGGCACCTTCTTTTTTTTCTTCTTAATATTACAGATGGTCCTTCCTGGAGATCACCACCAGCAGTAAATACAATGACAGCATTCAAGCATATGCTGCTGGTGCAGTTGAGGCTGCAGTTACATCTCCTGTAAGTCCTATTTAATCAAAGGTTAAGATTATTTTTTGTATTATTTAATCTATGGATGTGCCATGTTGTTGTTTCAGCTCATTTATAATCACTGGATGAACACTTTGGTGAATTACTGTGGGCCCTTCAAGTCTGAAACTGGTTACTGTGAGCGTCTAAAGGCTTTCATCACAACCAACCTGCGGTGGATTCAGACTGTAATAGAGTCAGAACCAACATCACCCTACTGGTACCAGGTACTGAGACATCTGTAGAGGTCTTATTCTGAAATATTTATGTTGAGTTCAAACGTTTTAGCATGTTTTGCTTCTCAGGTGCGTCTGGTGCTTCTGCAGCTGAAAGGTCTCGAGGACAGCTACCATGACCAGCTGTCATTTCCAACAGGAACCATTTCACTCAATCCATTTGGCTTCCTGTAAGCTCTTATTTTTATTTTACAATAAAACACTTATTGAGATGAAAAACTACATGTTTTGGTGTCATCTCACATGCTCCACTGCTTGTTTTTACAACCAGACTTTTCCAAATGGGTGGGGATCTAGAAGACTTGGAAGCAGCTCTAAATAAATCCAGTAAAACTCAACCCCTTGGATCTGGTTCCTGCTCTGCGCTCATTAAGCTGCTACCAGGACATAAGGATCTGCTGGTGTCACAAGATACCTGGTCAACCTATCAGTCGATGCTGCGCATTATGAAAAAATACAACTTTGCTTTCCAAACTTCCCCTTTAGGTAGTTCAGAACACACACATTGCAATGCTGGTCATCATTAATCCAAGTCTTAAGATATATATATATATATATTCCATTGTGTATATCAAATAATTGAAATTTTAAAAATATTTTCTGTAGTTTTTTAAAACATTTATCTACAATTTGAAACGAAATGTGAAACCCTCTTTGCAGACAATAATCCACTTCCTGGAGGAATTGAGGCTTTCTCATCTTACCCTGGAACAATCTTTTCTGGGGATGATTTCTACATCCTCAGCAGTGGTTTGGTAAGAATTCTTTGTGCTGGAGATAATGAATCATTGGAAAACACAAACAAACAATTACATGATGTGGTTGTGGAGTATCATTACTTATTGTGTTATGTGTCCTCAGATTACGTTGGAAACCACCATAGGCAACAGCAACGTTGACCTCTGGAAGTTTGTTCATCCTACAGACTCTGTTATGGAATGGCTGCGGAACATCGTCGCTAATCGACTAGCTTCTACTGCTAAGGAATGGGCAGAGATATTTAAAAAGTTCAACAGCGGAACGTGAGTGTTAAAATGAAATATGCTTTTTTAAAATTTTATTTGTCGCATTTTAATCTTTCAGGGTAATTCCAGGTTAAAAGGTTTTAATTTTCTCAAGTTCACACATCAACGCACGTTTCAACTCGCCTAGGGCACCAAAATGGCTAGAACCGGCACTGCTAATAAGAAATAAAACAGACAGGCTGTTTATTTCTGAATCACATGATGCTTGTGAGGTCATTTGGGTCTTGAGGCTGATCAGGATGTTCACTGTGGAATGCTGAATCAGTCACATGAGCTTATAGCAAATAAACCTTTGAACACTGGTAGGTCAAAGGTTATAAATGCATTTCAGTCTGTTTTGTTTGGGTCTTCTGTAGATACAACAACCAGTGGATGATTGTAGATTATAACCAGTTCACTCCAGGAAAGACTGACTTGAAAGAGGGTCTTTTTGTTGTGTTGGAGCAGATCCCGTAAGTTTTGCACCAAAACTTAAACCTGTAGATCAATTATTCAAAACCTTTTCATAGATTCTGTTGCTCCTTCACTGCTGCTGATCAGTTTCAAATAAACACGTCTCATCTTGCACCGCTACAGAGGACTTGTTATCGCTGAAGATAAAACTAAGGAACTGTCGGAGAAAGGATACTGGGCCAGTTACAACATACCGTAAGATTCCAGTAACATTAAGCAATATGGACATCTGCATCTTTGAATACTCGTTCTGAAGAAGTCTTTATACAGTTATGTTCTTCTCATGCTCATTTGTAGGTACTTTAAGGACATATTTAATGTCAGTGGCTACAACGAGCTGGTCAAGAAGTATGGCTCATGGTTTACCTTGGAACAGAATCCTCGCGCTCAGATTTTTAGGAGAAACCATACACTTGTTACAGACTTGGACTCCATGGTTCACCTCATGAGGTATAGTGTGAACACAAATTTTCACACTTTCTATTGGCTGACATTATAATTTTGCCATAATAATGGGATGTACTGTTACCCCTCAGGTATAATAACTTTAAAGAAGATCCATTGTCAAGGTGTGAGGAATGTAATCCACACGGGAATGGAGAGAACGCAATCTCAGCCCGTTCAGACCTGAACCCAGCTAATGGAACTTATTCGTTTGGAGCCTTAATGCAGAGATCACATGGAGGAATAGACATGAAGGTTTGTATTTTATATTTCCAAATTTATGCACACACTGTTCTGTATCACCTTTTGATAGCTGGTTTGGATGATTTTTGACCATTTTCCTGGTACACTCAGCCTGGTGAAGACCCACTGTTCCTTATGGGGACAAAAGCACGGTCCCCATCGGGAGAAATTATGGGCGGCTGTGGCGGAGTGGTTAGGTTTAGGGTAAGGGGTCATGGTTAGGCTATACAAAATGACCAGTAAACTAATGGAAGTCAATGTAAAGTCCTCATAAGAATAGAAGAACAAACGTGTGTTCAAAATGAAATGACTGAATGACTTTTTTTATTTGTTTTTGTGATTCATTCTGTGTCTGTTCAGGTGACGACCTATGAAATGTACAAAGAGTACGTCATGCTGGCAGTAAGTGGGCCAACCTGGGACCAGCAGCCAGTCTTCCAGTGGAGCACTTCTCCTTACAAAGACTTGGTGCACATGGGTCACCCTGATATCTGGAATTTCAAGCCCATAAAAGTCACCTGGATGCCTTAAATACCAAACTGGACAACACTAAGTTTTACAACTAGTAAAAACACCAGCTGCGCCAGATAACATTTCAAACAAGGGAAATTTTAAACACATTTAAGTTTTTTCTCAATAATTAAATCTTGAAATGTTTGCATAATTTCAGTGTTACACAATTTGCTTGATTAAACTTGAGTAAAAATACAATGAAGAACTTTAACATTTATTTAAAAAAAAATTGTAATTTGTTTAGAAATGTTTTTAACTTTTTGTGTTGTGATTTTAGCTACAGGCTGCAATAACTATTTATCAGGTTTGTGAATCAGTGTCCTTTTGATTTGTAGAATTATGCAATAAATGTGTTCCTTTAAAAAGATCTTATCTAAATGGTACAATGTTTTGATTTTGTAATTTTTAACAAATTATGTTTCTAAATAAATTTGTCATAAACATTTGTCATACTCCTAAATTTTGTATGAACTATTATCAACTCTAATAATTCCCAGCTGCAGCTGTGGACACTACAAAATGCCCAGAGAAACAAATTTTCAATGCAAACTGAGTATGGCTGTTAAAGGGTTTAAAAAAAAAAGAAAATATACATAATAGCAGGCTTATAATAAAACAAATGGGTGTGAAAGGGTTAATATTGACTTATAGTGTAAAAGCACTTTGGTTAAGACAGAAAAAGTACAGTAGTTTATTTTTACAATTTTAGGATCAAATTGTATGTATTAATCATGAAAATCCAATAAACCAGAACAATGAAATCCCCAACTCAATTCAACTCAAAAATACTTTATTAAATGATGTAGTCAACTATTATCATATGTTCTTCCCCCTCTGTGGTATATAGAGAAATGTTCTCTGCCTCTGTGTCAACTGCAGGATCTGCCACAGCTAAAAATGTCTCAGGGAGGTCTTCTTGAAAGTTTTCACTACTTATGAAAAAGTCAGGTTTTTGCTGGTACATGTGCCACATAGCTATGGCTTTGTGTGGGCAGGATTTCCGTGCCTTCATGCAAGGGCAATGCCAGGTATTTAGGACACCATTGTAATGGACCACGAGCCTTCCCAATCTGGAGCATGAGGAGATGCGAGGCTCAAACACAGAAAAGAAGTGCTGTCCTTCTTCTTGCACAAGATTTACTTCATAACTCAGCAGTGCACCGTCTGCATCAGCAGCAAACTTCCTTCTTAGACAACCTCTCTCTGTGCTCTTGCTGAACCACTTGTTGATGACCATCTCTGCTAGAATGTTTTCATCAAGTAAAACAGGTAAATCTGTGGGAACAGGACTGAACATCAATGACTGAATATGTTGGCATTCAAAGCTTATTTGACCACTTCTGCGTGCATAATCATATAATCTGTTGCATGCATCCAATTGACAGGTGATCCGTCGCTCCTCGCCCCAGGTACACTTTTGGACATGAATGTAATGAGCAGGAGCCTTGAACGTCTTCAGAACTGCAAAAATGCCTCTTTTTTTGTCAACACACACAGACTGTAGATAGTGATCAATGGAGATGTTTGGCATTTTTGCCGAGTGATGTCTATGGATGTGTACTTTCAGGTTCTTTTTATGCATTACCAAGCTGCAAAAACAACATCTGGTTTTCTTGCATTTTGACAGCAATATTTTGTTTGGTCCACCATTTGTCTCTGATGGTGGACCCCTCATCTTCGCTGGTGGACCCCTTGTCTCAGCTGGTGGACCTCTTTTCTCCACTGGTGGACCCATTGTCTTTGCTGGTAACACTGGTAGACACCTTGTCTCCGATGAAGGACCACTTGTTTCCAGTAGTGGACCCCCCGTCTCTGCTGGCACTGCTGGTGGAACTGTCACTGCCACTGCATGTTTTTGATCAAGGCACTTTTTAAAGTGATTGATGAACGTATCCTTTCTGATGATAGATTTGGGGCAAAAACCACAATGATAGTGGCTTCTGGCCTCACAAGCAAGGTGGCATTTGTAGACACTATATCCTAAAAGGATCACAGAAAAATATTTACAAGATATCAAGGATATAAACTGTTTTGTTCATACATGCATACTGTCAGAAAATAATTGTACATCATCAGAGGGTCTATGCATAAAACCAAGTAGTATGCAGATTGAATGACTGAGCATCAAACTGAGTTAATATTAAAAAAACATTTCAAGCACTATTGACAGCTCAGAAGACCTATATAAGGAATGTGACAGTCACAGTACACAAAAATAGAAATTGAGAATATGAGCCCACAATGTTTGAGTGAAAACTCATTCGAAGAGTCACAGAAATAAATGTGTGAATGTCTATTGTTGAAAACTTTAGCTGAAAGCTGGTGAAATGGAGCTGAATCGGTTAATAACAAAACAGTTAATGTGAGTTCAATTTGAAAAGCTGAAAGAAGAATAAAAATGTTTAACTTAGCAGAAAAAAAGCTAAAAAGAGCAGAAAAATAGCTGAAATAGCACAAAATGCTAGAATTAGCAGAAAAACAAGCTAAAGGTAGCAGACACAAGTTGAACTTAGCACCCAGATGATGAAAGGGTACAAAGATATCTAATTAGTAGAAAGAAAAAAATAAAAGTAAAAAACAGTGATAATTTGTAAAAAAAACTAAAAGCCAAAATATGCATTAAACAGCTAAAATATAGCTGGACATTCTTTAATTAGTATAAGGAGGACAAGTTTGCTAAACTTAGCTGAAAAAAGTTGGAACACCTGCAAAATGTGTATTTTGCCGAAAAAAGCTAACTTAAGCTAATAACAGCTGAACATTAGCTAAAATTGGAGCAAATAGCTGAATATAGCAGAAAGAGACTGTAAGAAGCAGAAATAGCTCAAATTAGCAGTAAGAAGTACAAAAGTACAAAATAGCAGAAAGAAGCAGAATTATAGCTGAAATAACAGATAAATAGTTTAAAGTTTAAAAAACATCTGAATTAGGTGCGTCAAAGAAGGGAAACTCATACAGGGCAGTGTGCCTTGAGGACCAGGGTTGAAAAACACAGATCTACAGAACTAAACTGAGAGACCATTAAAAGACCTTTGCAGGTGTTTTGAGTTAATTAGCTGATTAGAGTGTGGCACCAGATGTCTTCAATAATGAACCTTTTCACAATATTCTATTTTTCTGAGATACTGAATTTGAGATTTTCATTAGTTGTCAGTTATAATCATCAAAATTAAAAGAAAGAAACATTTGAAATATATCAAGTCTGTATGTAATGATTATAATATACTATCGTAGTTTCACCTTTTGAATGGAATTACTGAAATAATCTACTTTTTCGTGATATTCTAATTTTATGACCAGCATCTGTAGACGAACATACCTCCATATTTAACATTGGACCACTGGTGGCTTTGTAAATGTGGCACAAGATTGTGGTACGGCCCAACCCTCTCGCAGAATGGACACTGGTAATTGTCAAATCCCAGTTTCTTCAGTTTCGGTTTTATGCCATCTCGAAACGTAGTTATGTTGATCTGTAGAAAAATAAAATTTAAAACATATAAAGTTGTGATGAGTAATAAATGATTAAAGCAAAGATTTTTCTGTTTTTTTCATCTCTTGAATGAGTTGTTCTGAACTGTATTTTGTTGTGCTTAATGGTACAATGACAGATAAAGCTATCTAAATCTCAAAATCTCACAACATAGGTATCATTTTCTAGACTCAAACCAAAGCTTTAAACCAAGGCACTATCATGTTCATACATAATTACAAATGCCTGAATACTTGACTCCACTAATCTTTCAATTAATTCAGGCTACTAAAGCACAGAAAAGGCTAGTTCATTTGAAATGTGAATGTATGTACATCTAAACAGCATAAATTTTATAAAATCTGATTAATGCCAAATTAAACTTTTTCTTTGGTTCTTTTGTCAAGCTTTAGAAACAGTGAGAGATTATGCTTATTTTTGTTTAACGCTGACCAACCACAATCATACACTTAGATAAAGTCAGATTAAGTTTATGCCATACTGAACTTGGATAGCAGGTAATGTTGCTGATGGACCCCTCGTCTCCGCTGGTGGACCCCTTGTCTCCGCTGGTGGACCCCTTGTCTCTACTGGGGGACCACTCGTCTCTAGTGGCGGACCCCTCGTCTCCGCTGGCAGACCACTTGTCTTTACTGGCGGACCACTTGTCTCTACTGGTGGACCCCTCGTCTCTGCTGGTGGACCCTTTGTCTCCGCTGGCAGACCCCTCGTCTCTACTGGCGGACCACTCGTCTCTGCGGGTGGACCCCTCGTCTCCGCTGGCAGACCACTTGTCTCTGCTGGTGGACCCCTTGTCTCTACTGGCGGACCACTTGTCTCTGCTGGCAGACCACTTGTCTCTGCTGGCAGACCACTTGTCTCCGCTGGCAGACCACTTGTCTCTGCTGGCAGACCACTTGTCTCTGCTGGCAGACCACTTGTCTCTACTGGCAGACCACTTGTCTCCGCTGGCGGACCCCTCGTCTCTACTGGTAGATCCCTTGTCTCTACTGGTGGACCCCTCGTCTCTACTGGTGGACCTTTTGTCTCCGCTGACAGACCACTTGTCTCTACTGGTGGACCCTTCGTCTCCGCTGGTGGACCCCTTGTCTCCGCTGGTGGACCCCTCGTCTCTGCTGTCAGACCCCTTGTCTCTGCTGGTGGACCACTTGTCTCCGCTGACAGACCACTTGTCTCTACTGGTGGACCCTTCGTCTCCGCTGGTGGACCCCTTGTCTCCGCTGGTGGACCCCTCGTCTCTGCTGTCAGACCCCTTGTCTCTGCTGGTGGACCCCTCGTCTCTGCTGGTGGACCCCTTGTCTCTGCTGGTGGAACTGTCACTGCCATTGCTTGTTGTTGATCAAAGCACTTTTTAAAGTGATTGATGAACGTATCCTTTCTGAGGATAATTTTGGAGCAAACTCCACAATGATAGTGGCTTTTGGCCGCACAACGCAAGTGGCATTTGTAGACATTATATCCTAAAAGAAGGACAGAAAAAATATATAGAAGATACCAAGGATATAGTGTAAGTAAACAGTTTTGTTCATACATGTGAAGAAATTTATTGGGGTTGTTTACTACTGATTTTTAAAGACACTACACTTTGTATAGTCTTTTATTAAAACAGTAATATATTTTTATAATGTGGTTATTTCTGATTGAATTGATAATTTTATGTGCAGACTGGGTTGTGGGACTCTTGATCAGGGTTTCACAGCGGCCGGCGATTAGTTAGATACATGCCTGATTTAAAACAACACATATAAGAACCGTGATTAAACATTAGAGTGAGGAACAATGTCTGACTGATTGACTGAGGGACAGAGTTCCACTCCTGTGCAGCTGTAACTGAAAAGGCACTTTGACTAAAAGCACTTTTCCAGAGAGGAACAATACAATCTTCACGGATTGCTCCTCTTGTTAAAAGATATGAGTTGTTCCTTATATTTACAAACTGAGAAAGTGGTGGAGATGACAGACCTTTAACTATTTTGTATAGCAGACAGAGATT
>JARVGW010000750.1:14243820-14270999 GCA_031762495.1 Anablepsoides rubrolineatus
AAATATAAACTGGAGACTAATAACAGTTTCTGATACCCATGCATTCCCTCTATTCATGGCTGTAGATATAATTTATGTAAGTTAACCCATCAGACATAATGACAGAATTCAGCCATGTATGTTTACATCAAGTTTTAAGGACTTTATCTCTAAATGATGTAACTCTAGTGTTTTTTTTATTTTAAGAACTTCGAACAATGTTGTTTATCAAGTGCTTTATAAATAAAGTTTTATTTTTTTGTACTATACATCACATAAACACGTGAAACAAACCTTTTCGTCGTGTCAACAAAAGTTATTACTAACAGTATGTTAGTTAACATTGTTGTCCCTCTTGTCATTAAATAGCTTACAGAACATCTTAGTTAAAGTATATTTAGCTCAGGCTGGGTAAGGTTATTCTGACAACCGGACCACCTAGCCCGATCAGGCTAACTTTGCTGGGACTCAACCGGTCAGTTAGCTCGGTACTTACAGCGGTGAGGACCCGGAAGTCATCTCGAGATAAATATCTCAGCATCACCACGTTTAACTTCCCCATTATTTTTTGATACACAAAGAGCTAATGGAAATAAGCTGCTATTATTAACAAGTTGCTTCGGCTATCGCTAGGTTGCCCACATTAGTAAACGCACGTGCAAGGCGGAAGTTCCGCACAATACGTCACTTCCTATTATTATTATTTTTTTCATGCAGCGCTCAAGTTGAATTTATTATGCTTTTAGTAAAACTTTTATGAAATTGAATAAATTTTTTAAATATAATTTTGTTTTCTAAACTAAGGAAAAAACTAGCTGTAATCATCAGGCACTGTAATGTTCTAAAATTATTTATTTTTTGTTATTTTGAAAATTGATGATTTTTTTTAGGTTAAGACCTGAATATGTAATGTTAGCATTAAATTAATCTGGATTCCTTTTATTGTTACAATACAGTTATTATACATTCGTAAGAGCTTAGTATGTTTTTAAACACATCTCAGAAATTAAGTCAGTTCTGTAGGCTATCTGTGGTTTTTATTGTGTTCTGAAAAAATAAATAAATAAATAAATAAATAAAGATGACAATTGAAGTTTTCCAGCAGGGGCAATAAAATAAAACATATTGTGTTAGAAAATGAAAGACATAAATCTAAAGCAATTCTACAAGGAGCACAATGTGTTTCATCTCAAATTTGAAGGTCAGGTGTGTGTGAGATGTATGTGTGTGTGCATGTGAGGAAAAAAAAGACAGATTTACTGGCAAGTTTTTGTTGCCATAGCTTCTAGCTCAAGGCATGTTTTGGGTAGTTAGTACAAACTGTGTGTAGCCTATGTGTTGGTAACACTACATGTTTGTCTGAAACAAGCCAGTCTGTGCTGTATAATGCTTCATCTCACATATAAAATCAGCTTCTGAATTTATTTCCAAACATTACAGATTTTATGTTGATAACAGACATTTGCAGTGAGCAAGAGTGAGAAAATGAACTCTGTGAGTCAGTTTAAAGTGTTCAACAAGTTTTTATTTGCTGCAGCGACCACATCTTCTTAATCATTTATTATAAGCACCCCTGTACACCCCTGACACATCTTCTGAATATCTGCAGACTCACTCTGTGAGGAAATACAGTAAGCTCAATCAACTCTGCCTGGTTAAAATGGAACAAAGAATGAGATACTAAAAAATGTTACCATATTTTATTATGTGCAAAAAAGTCTTAAAACTGAACTTAACAAAACACTTCTTGTCAAAAAATAAAAAAGTGACTGTGATTCATGGTGAAAAAGTCGAATTTCTTTATTTATAAGCTAGATGGCACTGTAACACCAGAACACACGCACTTACACACGTCTGAGTTGATGTCATAGTCTCCACAATTACTATTGCTTTTTGTGTGTTTTCTAAAGCTAACAATAAACATTTTTTAAACTGAAAAGCTTTTCACTGCCTGCCTCAGATGAAGGAGTTCAAACATCTAGAGCTTTTGTTCACAAGTGATCATCGTAATGATGGAGTGAGAGATGGGTGGACAAGGCTCTTGTCAGTAATGATGGTGCTGGTTTAGTCTGTTGTGATGAAAAAAGACGAGTTGAAAAGCAAAGCTCTTAATTTACTGGTTCATCTATGTAAAAAAAAAACTCACCTATGGTCATGATATCTCGTATCAAGTTTTTAAAAACTCAAATCCTGCATAAAATAAAAGACAACAAATGAAAAAAAAATCTTTAGTGTAGACCTAAAATTTGTTTTAGGCCTACACTAAATATGTTTTTTCTCCAAACTTCCTTTTTTATCAAAAGATTTAGAAAAGATAGTTTTTACTCCGCTGCATGATCTTTTAATCGCTACAGATTCTGGAGACTCTGTTGTACTTCTGCTTTTAGACCTGACAGTGGCATTTGATACAATAGACCACAATATTTTACTTTCTAGTTTGGATCAGTGTGGCATTAAAGGCACTGCACTGGATTGGTTTAGGTCCTATCTGTCTGACAGGAGTTTCTCAGTGAGCCTTGGAAATTATGTTTCCTCTTCAGCCCCCCTCACATGTGGAGTTCCCCAAGGATCCATCTTTGGTCCTATTTTATTCTTCATATACCCTATTTTAGAATTGATTTTAAACTTTTATTGATGACCTATAAGGCTCTGAATGGACTGGCTCCTGAATACCTGTCTGACCTCCTGCAGCCCTATGTGCCCTCCAGATCTCTCAGATCACATGATCATTTGCACTTGGCTGTCCCGCGGTCCAGAATGGTCCACAGAGGTGACCGAGCCTTTTCAGTTGTGGCTCCCAAACTGTGGAACCAGCTGCCCCTTCATGTTAGATAGGCCTCAACTCTTGGAGTTTTTAAAACTCATCTTAAAACACACCTTTATTCAAAAGCTTTAATGTAGTATGAGAGTTGTTTTTCCCTATTAATTTGGTTTGTTTTTATGGTTTATCATTATTTGTGTATTGTCTGTAATGCTTTGTTTTTAATAGTTGCAATATGTAAAGCACTTTGGCCAACGGCAGTTGTTTTTAAATGTGCTATATAAATAAAGTTGACTTGATTTGACTTTAGACTCACTTTGTGCAGAGTAGAAATGAGTCATTTTGATTCCTTTTTGTTTCAACTTGTCAGTCAAATATTCTTTCTTCTATGTGTTTCTAACTTTGTATGATTTCTTTTTCCTTTGACCTAATCTTTACTTTTTTTTCTTTAATATCACTGAAAATAAACTGGATCACATGATAACACTTTGGAGTGGCTAACGAAGAACCATGTCTCATTTAAATTAAATCAAATCATTATATCACGCTCCATAACTCAGATTCTCATGGCTGCACAACACTGCAAAAATTGTCCATCTAACCAAGTCTTACACTCATATCCAGCCAAAACGTATTTTTGAACTTGTTTGAGACAGATACACTAAGGAAGAGCATTTGGGTTTGATTATTAATCTTAGCCTGGAAATATTTCTGTGTTCCAAGAAGACTTAGCAAGTGCAATTGTCAGACTGAACTGGAAGATAATTTCACTTAACTGGAGAAAATTCAGACAAAATTCTATTTATTTTAGTGTATTCATAAAAGTTTGACTGGAGCTCTCAGCAGCTGCAGAGTTAACAAGTCAAGAGGTTTTTTTTTTGACAGTAACCTTGGACAAAAACAGACCAGAGCATCTAAAATTGTCTTAGTTGATCTTAGCTTGTAGCGTGGAGGGAGTGTGTGGCCTGGCCTGGCGTGGAATTATCTGGAACGAGGTGTAACAACCAGATCTCATCCTCCCACGCACACTCAAACACAGACATAGTGTCATATTTCCACATGGTTAGCAACTCTTTTATGCTTTAACTGCAATGACAGACAAATTGCTTATTTTTATTTCTTATAAAGTTTAATTTTTGTATTTTTACTTGTGCTTCCAGCCTTCACTCCCTGTTCACTCACACCTGTTCCCTGTTATCATTTTACTCCTCTCATCAGCATCTGTCCATAAAGTCTCTCAGGTTTTCACTTCTCATCAAGCTGGTATTATACATTCTTATTACCATGTCATGCCTCAGTGTCTCCTTGAGTTTGTTTTGTCGTTTTTGCCTGCATTTTTGTTCTCTAAAGTTTCTTTTTGCTTGAGCTAAACCATGACTTTACCTCTATACAATCCACTGTTCGTCTTTATCCCATCCCTTCGTTTTCAGCTGTATAGACTGATTGAAATGTGTCCTTGTAGCTTTGTTTATAAAAGCACTCGCTGCCCTTCAGGTGCATTGTTTGAAAATGTGACAGCCCCCTTCACTTTTTCAAGGCATAAATGGTTGAATACTGTCAGTGATCTCGCAGTGAATCAGGCTCCTTTGATAAGAAATTAATGATGTGCTCATTAGTGTGAGATGAAAGTGAGAGCGGGTCAGGTCAAAGTGATGAAAGGATCTCTACAGCAATAACTGAAGTGATCTCCACGTTTCGCGTACACTCAGTATATCAAAGCATTCGGCCCTTCCACTTTTATTACACTCACATAAAAAAGTGCTTATTATGTTTAAATAATGTACAAGAGCTTAAAAGTAGTCAAACATCTGCTACCCCATCACATATTGACCTCCAGGATGTATTAAATGAAGCTTATTGGAAAAGTATGAAAGTACACGATGCTGTCTGCAGGTTTTAACATTTCTCTTCGTAAACATGAAATCCTGGAGGACACACACTCATCACTTCACAGAGGATGTCGCCTCCACAGAAGGACAGTAGTTGCACACACATGCGAGCACACACACACATGCAGCGTCAGCCGGCTAAATTGTTTTCGTGTCGTTTTCCAGCCCTAAGCTCTAAAGGGAGAGAAGGCTAAATTGAGGCAGGAATTGGAGAAGCTTAGGTAAGTTTCCAGCAACAAGCGCGGGCTTTGTTCCTGGGTTATCTTCGCCGTGCCTTTACCCAGCTGCTGTGTGTTTGGAAACATCAAATTTGATTAGATTAGACGAGAGAAGAAGAGATCCACTTTCTCTGCCTGTTCTGCTGCCAGTCTCCTAAACAATAATCTGCTCTCAGGTGCGGGTACAAGTGGCTTGTAAACGAGGGGCCGAAGGATAATATGAGTAGAGGGGGGGAGTTAAACCTGCTCCAAGACAGACATATAAAGACACAAGAAAGAAAGCCTCTGTTATCTCTGGTTCTCTCTAAACCTGTAGCTCTATAAACTTTTTACAGTTTGGATACAAAGCTTCAAATGTACTTTTACAGTATTTAGTGCTAACACGTGCAACTTTTACAGTTTTCTTTTATTTATTATTATTATTTTATTTTATTACAATTTTTGCAGACTGGTTATGCAGAATGTTTATTTGCACCTCAGATACCAACACACCACCGATGTGCAAAACATAATGAAAACATTACATCACCTGAAAGAGTGGGAATAAAATTATGAAAGAATAGTTTGTTAGTCATCGCTGAGTCATCACTGAGTAACAACATCCTCACATCATGCCTGAGGAACTGAACTTGTAATAAAATAAATAAAACCCAAAACACTATGTTTACTTTTTATGCAGCTTTGCTCTAATGGCAACAGAGATTATATCATGTGGAAAAAAAAGCTCAAGAATCGATGTCATCATGATTGTTTTTATTAGTTTGTTTAGTCTTTTTGTACTTTATGATTAGGTTCATTTAGATTTTGTAATTCCTGTGTTAGGGTACTCACTTGTGCTTAATTTCTTTTAGTTTCCTTATTTTGTGCCATCTTTCACTTTCCCTCAGCTTCTCAGGCACTCTTACCTGTTCCTGAATTCCGTTCAGCTCAGGTGTCTCCAGTTTCCTCATCATCCCTGTCCTTTATTCTTCAACCTCTTTCCATTGCCACCTCAGCAAAGCATTACTGACCTTCATGCCACATGTCCAGTTTCTTTCCATTTTCCCCGTGTTTCTTGTAATTATATCTCAGAGTTCTGTAAATTTGCTTCCACAACAGCGTTATAAATATTCAATTTTTTTCATGGTTGTCCGCATTCTTCTTAAAACGGTGACATTAAATGTGTTAGCTGTATGCAACAAAGCAGTTGTTCTGACCAGGTTGTAACTCTGAACATTTCATTATTAAGAGTTTATTTCAGCCTCAAGCAGCTATTCAAGGATCTGTAATAATTTGGTTCCTGTGGTTCATCTTTCAGCCCCAGGAAGAAGCTGCTTAGAAATGATGAAGAATGGAAAACAGGAAAACCAACAAATTTCTCTCTCTGTTGTTTATTTACATGTTTGGACATATGTGTGTGTGTGTGTGTGTGTGTGTGAGTGTGTGTAAGTATGACTGATGTAACATAGCCTCTAGCCAGATAATAACATGCCATGGTGATAGAGAGCGCTGCTAAATAACAACAGCCCTGAGATGATCTTCTCCATCACACACACACACACACACACACACACAGGTTTGTTTTTATATCCCTGTGGGAACAGTGGATTGACTTCCTTTCATTTTCTGGTAAATTTAAATTCTAACTCTGACTATTTACCCTAAAACTAACCTCACAGATACCTACTTGACCCTAAAACTAACCTAAACTCAATTTACACCTTGGTCCTAAACGTAACCCCTACCCGAAATTATTATTCGTACCCGTGGGGACCCACAAGGCTGCCTTTTTCTGGAAAATGTGCCCCCCCACACAGTCATGTCCAACTGATTGTATGAGCATGTCTTTGTGCACATTTACACTCGTGCTGACTGATGTTCAACCAATGATTCTATTACAAGAGCAAGAAAAGCAAGAGTAGTGTGTTTGTGTTGTTGATGTGTGTTTGCATGCAAGTGTTTGGTTATGTCTTAGCGTCTGGCTTAATATCGTTAATTACTACAAGCGTGAAATGAAACAGGCTTCCACTATTTGTCTTCAAGGGTTGAGAGAGCAGCAGCTGAAATGAGCTGATGAATCATGTAAGAGAAACTTTACTCATTTCTACAGAAAGGCATTTTATAAAAAGCCAACACATCTTGCACCTCTTTTACTGTTTCAAATTGTATTTTTTCCCCCTGAAAAGCAAGCAAAATTGACCTTTTCTGGCCACTGAGCAGGATTTAACCCAGCTCAATTTAAAATCTTTAAACCACTGGTTCAGTCGTTAGAAAGTCAGATAATCAAATGTATGTCAGCGTAGTTTTATTGTATTTTTCTACCATAGCGTACATAGATCAATATATATTATAGTTCAAAATGCTGTTTTGCAATGGTAAGAAATGCAAACACAAGCTTGTTATATTCTCATGAAATCTTCCTGATGTCCTGACAGCAATCTAAGCCCTCGATCAATGAGATTAGTGCATAAAACCCAGAACAAGCTGTCCAAGACTCGCCTGCAGGACATCAGGAACAGTAGACATGTGATAACTGCCAGAGACACTAGAGATCAAACAACCTGACCCAAAAACAAAACAAAAATAAAAAAATCCAAAAAAACAGACGATCTTCTCCTGTCTGCTACTTTTCAATTTTCAGATCTGTTTAGTGAATCTGCAGTAAAACATCACGCTCACACACTCTTTGCACACAAGCAGGGACTGTGCATCACAGTAATCATGGCGCAAAGGATGCTGGGTAATTTGGTTAAAAATGTCAGGAACGTAAATCACCTACAATCAGACGGGCTCTCTCATTGGTCAGTCCTCCCTCCTGCAGAACTTCTCCATTGGTCACTTGTGTGTTTCTGTCAGTCTCGCTGCTCAGCTGCTGCTCAACAGGAGACAGCTAAGAACGTTCTCCTCCAGGCCCTGCAGAAACATCAAAAAAAGAAAAGTAAAAAAAACATGATGTAGTTGTGTCCTTTTATGTGGAAATAAATTGGTTATGGCTTTGGAAAAAAAGATAGTGAAATATGAGTTTCTCCTATAATAATCTAATCTGTTTCTGCAGGTAAATTCTATTATCTTGCTGACAATGGATGTTTGATACCTCTCTATTGCATATCTTTTATTTATTATTTTTACAAAACCAAGATTTAAAGTTAAATTTAGACCATGAAAGACTATATTCTGTAAAAGAATAATACACAAAATAATAATGTATTTTTTTTCATTCAACAGGTTTTGAAGCATAAACTTTATGATGTTCCTGCTTAGAAGGCCACAGGCTGGACCAGAAGTGCTACAGCTACCTGCTGCTGTTAACCTCTGCTTCTGTAAAAAGCAGTTATAATAATAAATATAAAGGTGTAGAAAACACCATTTCTATGCACAACTATGAAACTTTTGAAACTGTTTTATTGGCAGCTGTCCACGTCAATCTCCAACAGGTAAGATATTTATTATTCATCTGATCTATCCCTTTCAGATCTGCTAATGTTCTGAAACTGGCTTAAAAAAACTAAATGAAATAAAAACAAATAAAACAATGGTGTGTAATCTCTTTACACAATTTTCCTAAATCTTTTTTTTTAAACAAGCATCACTTTTGGAACACAATTTCACCTTAAACAAAAAATAAAAGGAAATACTGAGTCACACCGAATGCTTCACCAAATAAAACACAAATTCTAGTCAAGTTTTAGCTGTTCGATGGTGTTCAGTGTTTATTTCTGTCTTTGCTCTGCAGTGGTTTGGAGAAGTCACTACGCACACACGGGCACACACACACACACACACACACACACACACACACTTTAGATGTTCCGTACTTTGATTTTCCAAAGTCTGCACGACAAGATAGGCAGCCAGAAAAACTTCAAACAATACCTGGATAACACTTTGACACACGCACTGCATATCTAGTACTAATGATTTCTTGTTAAACACACACACACACACACACAAAGGATCTTTCACACACACATAAAAGCATGAGCTCAGACCTAATGATTCTGCAAACGGTGCACATCACAGAGTCGTTCCCATTTGGTTTCTTTCCCCTCAGGCAAGGACCTTCATCACACAACCGCTGACTGGGACGATACACAGCATCAATAAACGAAACGCTCACACACTCACACAGGTAGAAAAATGTTTGACATTCCTAAGTCAGTAGAAAATTATGATGCCAACATCAAGCTGCGACAGAGAGTGTTTACTTTTCTGGTCCCGGGGGGCCCAGGGTAGGTGATGGACAGTGAAAGGGGCATACAAATGAACAACCACCCACAGGGAAAATCATCCCACCATGGATGTCTGCAGCACAGGGTCCGCACTGTGTGAGCTGCCGGTTTTCTGTAAATATTCCTGGTATGTGTGCATGTGGTATAGCTGCTGGGAGGGACGGCTGGAAACGCAGCCAAAGAAATGATGTGTGTGTGAGAGAAAGTGTGTGTGTGTGTAGGTGTGTGTATAGTGCCCTGTCCAGGTGGATGCATTCTGGGTCAGGCTGTTTGTCAGAGCTCAGATCAGATCGATGTGGCTCTAATCTAAAGCTGTATGATGTGATTGATTACCTCATATTCTGGGGCCCTGCACATAGACCTCCACTGGCCCTGATGGACACACACGCACACACACACACACACAGACGTAGACACACACTCTTTGGTCAGTTCATCCAAGCAAAAATTGATTGGGATGAAATGAAATAAGAGCAGATTGCCGGGCACCAGGTTAGACAGTTTATCCAAGCGGTCAGAAAAGATGATGGGAGCAGAAAATGTTCATTGATGCCATCTTTCATGTGTGAGACGTTGGAGCCTGCGTGTGTGTTTGTGTGTGTGTTTTCACTCAAATTGGTTTTTCCTTAGCCGCATTAGTTTTGCTGTTTTTGGTCCATCTCATCCCCCCCGATGTGTGTGTGAACACTAATGTAAATGTGAAAGTGCTCGATGTTGACAAGATGTTTGCTTTTGCGGAACACTGATGGATGAGAGAAGCTGCATTCGTCTGAGCGGCCGGAGGACTGTGTTAAATGAGCAGAGCTGGTTTTGCCATCGCGGCGTGGTGGGGTTGTTTGCATAATTTTACATGTTTAAATGTTAATGACACCTGTAGGCAATGCTATAGTGAATCTGATCACAAGTGAAGCGGGGAGGAGGGGGTGTGTGTTTGTCTGTGTTTGAGTTTTCAGGGTGTCGGTGTCCTTGTTCATCTGCTCCTACTGTGGAAGTCTGTGTGTTAGTGTGTGTGAGGGTTTTATATTTGTTTTGGTTTCAGTGTTCATTCGTTAACATTCATAAGACCAGAAACCTCACTCTAACTCCTGATAATGAGCTCTACTGTGTTTTCTCTGAGAACTAAAGCATTAAAAATTCACTTCTTTGTGTCTTGTTTTTTCTATAGATTAAAGCTGTCATATTTTGCAGACTTTATTTACTTGCTGATACAAAATCTAAAACCATCACATACTAAAAATGTGCAACAGCTTTCAGCCATTCAGGCTGATTGAGCCTAATGTTGGTTTAATGGTTTTAAAATAAGACCTTTAAGCAATACTGTAGCATCCTGTCTGTAATTTAATTAGGCTCTCAAGTCTGAGCTGTAATATTTAAGCAGACATTTGACCATGACAAGTATGAACAAGTGGGGGAAAAAAATCTCAAATCATCAAAATATTACTTGTCAACAATTTTGCATTATTGGCTCATGAGGTTTTAATATATAGAACTGATTCAAATATTGCATGGTATTTTTAAAGACACATTTATATCAGTGCATTATAGAATTAATACACTCTTTTTTTGCTTTTTGCTTAGTTTATTGCTTGTGCTGGATTTTCCCCCCCTTCTGGCATTGCTGCATCTTTTTTATGTTCTTTCTTGTCATTATTAAAAAGATTATTATTTTTCTGACTGATTGTGAGGCTGATCGAGTTCTATTTATTTTTCGACGTGAACTACACTCCCTCTTCGTTGGTCAAAAATGTCAAGTAGCAAAGCAGCAATAGACCATTTCGTAGTTACACGTGTTGGTGGAGCCGATACACTTTCGGATCACAGGTCAAAAACGTTGAGGTTCCTATGAAAATGCCATTGGAATTATACAAATACAGCAGGCTGAACAAGCAGATTTATAGCTTAGATATTTACAAAAATCCCATCTGTGATTCTCAAAAAACTTTACCATTAATCAGTTTAGAGAAAATACATTCAATCTTCATAATTCTAAAGGGCTTTCCATAGAAACCTCAGGGTTTCCCCCCAAAAAAAGAAACATGTGAGATACGTCCGCTTTGTACATTTGTAAAAATCAGAACTAACATTCCTAACTATGAAATGGTCAATTCAAAGAATATTGTTCAGTCACCCCAATTCAAGATGGCCACCACAGCTAATCAACATTAGCAAAGACAAAACATGTCAGTCAGTTTTACAGATATTAAGCTAAGATTCGGTGTGGTAGTAGCTGAGGGCCATCCCAACAATCTGAATCGAGCTTTGGCTTTATGCTCAAGCATATTTGCTTTTGATTGAGCAGCTAACTAGTGATGAAAAACAGTGACTGAGTCAAAAAAAATCAAAACCTGGCCCATAGGTTCAGGTCCAGCCTCAGCCCACAGGGTGGACTGTAATTGTACTTATAGCTCCATAACTCTGTCTCTGCACAGATGTGCTCCCTGAGCCTCACAGGACACCACTCACCACAAACACATAACCGAACACAGAAAGGCCTGTCTGCAGGATTTATTACAGCTAGTTTCATTCTCTGAACGTGTGAACCCCACTCTGTCTGCCCACCCTTTTGTCACTCTCCATATCTCACTCTTCTCCTCTGTAGCTACGACCTGCCTCCATGGCTTTGCATTGTTCTTTTATCTCACTCCCATTCCGCCCCATCCCATCCGTCACTCTGCCTCTATCGCGCTGTGGGAGGAGGAAGATGTCCCTTCATGTTTTGCCCATTTTCCCCCCCCTCTGAGGTGACTACATGTGCATGTGTGCGTGTGTTTGAGCCATTGCTTGAGGCCATAAAAGAGACGGAGTGGGCAAAACATCATTACAGAAGCAGGTGTCCTTCCATCTGTGCTTATCGCAGTTTTACTTTCTCCTCCCTATTTTTTACTAAGACACATAATGTCTCTCACGTTTTCACAATGATGCTCGCTATACAGGCAGGATGACAAAATACACAGAAAGAGGAAATGTGAAAAATGACTAGGTAACGGAAAATGTGATGTTGAAGAAGATGAGAAAGAGACAAATAGGCGAGCAGAATGATAAGGGACAAAGAAGCACAACAAAAAACGGGATGCTATAGGAAAGATATGTAACAGGTGCTTGTCTGCAGAGAAAAACGGGATCCGACAGAAACAAGTTTTTCGAATAAAAACAGGAGAAATGAAATCTGATGGAGGAAAAAAAGAAGAGGCAGAGGGCACTGGTTAGGTCACCATCCATGATATGTATGCAACTCGGTGTTTGTGAATGTGCACGCATCTCAAGAGAAGCAGAGGAGCTAAAAGTTCAGGCTCACCATTAAAACATGTCTGAAGGCTACAGGAGGCAGCTGAGCCTCTCTCCCGGGAGAGAGCAGCTTATACTGCCTCATGAACAGAGCCATCCTGTGAATGTTTGTGCAGATATATGCATGGATGAACGGTGCTCAGACACATGGGTGGTGCTGTGGACAGACAGAGAAAAACAGACAGATGCACCTGAAACTACACCTGAATAATAATGTGTGGCTACAGGTAACATCCACACATTAGTGGCTATTGATAATCACCATCAACTTGTTCTTCTCTGCATCTCCTCTGGTCCTGCAGTGGCAGTGTGTGGAGCTTCATCACTCACTTTCATTGGCTCATAACTTTTAAATTTGGTTATTTAAAATAAGAGGAAAGATGCGGTGGAACTACTTTGAGTTTTCTCAACTTTTTTTCTCAACTTTTTTTAAACACACCTACCTAAAAATGCCAGATCTAGCCCTTAAATATCATTTAACTTCTTTTATCCACACAATCAATTTGGACTGTTTAGATCTTACATTAACATGTTAAAGGAGGAGTTTTCTTCCTACAATAAACCATAAGTGATGTTTAAATATTGCAACTCATCATCTGTTTCCATATGAGCAAAGATATTTACATTCATTACTCATGTTAGGTTTGAAAAACAATTCTGTAGAAGTTGAAGTATCAACTTGAAGAAATTTATTCTGTCTATTATTGATTTTTAATTGCACTGCACACACTGATTTTTCCCGAGGAGAACTAGAATGTTTTGTTAACCTATTTTGCGTAATTAACTATTTTTATAATTAAACTGTGATTTAATTGATGTCACGGTCACTTCAAACAGAATATACTTTACTCCATATGATTAGTTAATAAACTTAAACTATTTTCCCCACTAGTAATCAGAATTGTTGTTACCGAGCTCAGTCCTTCGATAGGGAGTTCTGCTGTATTGCCAGAACCAAACATGGAGAAGCAGCATTCAGCTTCTATGCACCACAAATCTCTAAGTTCCTTTAAATCAAGACTGAAAACCCACCTGTTTAGAGTTGCTTATGAAAAATAATGATACATTAATCAACATTTTTATGTGTAACAATAGCACTTGACAAATTGTAATGCTTCAGTTGTTAACTGTGGGTTCTATGACTGTATTTTTTGTGTTTTTATGCACTTTGAACTACCTTGTTGCTGAAATGTGCTATACAAATCAACTTGATTGATTGATTGATTGATTGATTGATTGATTGATTGATTGATTGATTGATTGATTGATTGAGTGATTGAATAGTCTGTATTTTGGTACAGCTGTGATATTTTATGGCTTTATTAAACTACTATTTAAATTAAAGGCCCTATCACACTATAAAGTTTTGGACAATCATTTATGACTTTATGAAATTTTGTTATGACTATTTTACTCATTTTGGCTATATTTTTTTATCTAATTGTTAGCATTACAATATAGGTCCAAAAGAGGCTTTTAGTAGATTTTTTTATTCCATCTTCAGCTTAGACATCTTTAGCATTAGACAAACTTTTCACAAGTTGTCTAAAATGTGTGTCAGAACCTTAAAGTAAAAATTTAAAGGATTGTAAAGAGAAAAATGTCAACAAGGATAAAAGCTTATAACCCCATTTCCCCTCCAAGAAAAACATTTTTGTAAAGTAAATATTGAGTCAAACTGGAGTCAAACTGTAGTCAACATGAAAACTGGAGGAGTTAAGCATCGCTGTCAAACTACTCATTTTAATCTTTTGTAAAAATATATTTCTTGTCACACTAACATAATCCTAAATCTCTCCATCCTCTTTTATGTAAGAAAACTGTATTGATATTTGTGTGTGTGTGTGTGTGTGTGTGTGTGTGTGTGTGTGTGTTATCTATTTGTGTGTTATCAGAGTTGCTGCTGTTGCTCAGATCTAAAACTCAAAAATATAACTCATTTTAATGTTTTAAAATGGTTCTACTATGGTGTGTTTACATGCGATGAAGTTTTAAATTATGTTGTTTTTAGAAAAATCCAAACTAATTAAAGTAAGGTGCAGAGGGATGTTAGAGATGGAAACAAATCGGCGCCAATTCACCTGAAGGCTGTACAATGACAGCAAAGCCTGTTAGTTTCAGAAGCCACAGCAGCCAGTGACACACTTTCCCCGAACACTTTTAGACACTTGACCCACTTTTTTGGGGGGGATTGAGAAGAAAACATCTGCACAAGCAGTGTTTTCTTTACCATCAGAGCATCATGTGCCACGTGCAGCTTTTCTTGAAGTTATCTTGAGACTCACATCAGCCCCAGGTCACCCAAAGGCCGGCCAATCAGAGGGCTCGTTGTCTAGTCCGCAGCAGAACCCCCCTGGCAGAACCAAGCATCATAACAGTGTATCATCTTAATCAGACAGACATCTGCACCGAGTGAATCTGCTGCTCCTACATTCATCTGTTTGACCTCTGGTTTTTTTTTTTTACCAACAGTGAACATCACAGTGTCTGTTATGGTGCCCCAAACAGTGAACACATCTTATTTTGTTCTGAATTATCACTCAATCAAAGAAGCACATAAGAAATAAGAGTGAAGTTTTATTGTCTTTCACTCCCTGGAAGATGATTTAAAGGAAACTCGGAGCCCTGGAGTCAGACGTCTGGATGTGTCCGCTCAACCATGTATGTGTGTGTGTGTGTGTGTGTGTGTGACTGAATGCATAATTCTGTGTGATGCAGTGTAGCAGGCACCTGCTGGGGCACTTTTATAGGGCTGACCTCACAGACACAGTCTCGCTGCGCCCCGGGTTTAATGCATTCATTTCATTGGTGGTAGTGAAATGGAAAAACAGTCCGTGCTGTTTGAGGCAGAGAGGTCCGTGTTGTTTGCCTCCTATGTGCAAACAGGTTCTCTAACTCATTGTTAGAGCCCATAAATGCTCCCTTTCACTAATTAAAAAGACAAGCATGCCTCAGAGATTTATTTAACCGTGTTTCTTTAAAGAGGACCACTCCAGTTCAGTGCTGCATTTATGAAACCTGAAAAAAGTCAAAATTTACAATAAATGTCACAGCCTGTTAGAATTTAATGATAGTGTGAATGCTGATTCAGAAATGACACTAACATTTTCCTTTTTTAAAAAAATAGTTTTCCGTCAATTTTGTTGTGCTCCACATCTGCATACGTTGCACTATTTCAGCCAATCATGTATCAAAATATTTATCTCTTTCAGAAGATGGATGTTGTGATTTAATGGTTTTAGTAACTTTTGTACTTTTCTAAATACTTAATATTTTTTATGAAACATTTCTAATTAAAAAATAAATTGAGATCTCATCAATTCCTTGAAAACATTGTTCACTTTGAAAGCTGCTTCAGCTAGTTCAGTTTTTGTCTTCTTTTGCTACATTTAGCTTTTATCTACCATTCTGCTACTTTTAACTTTCAGCTAGTCTTTTTGTGCTTTTATCTTTTAGCTACTGTTCTGCTACATTTAGCTTATTTCTACCATTCTGCTACATTTAGGTTTTGTCTAGTCTTTTTACACTTCTATTTTAGCTGCTGTTCTGATGCACTTAAGGCTCCCACATACTCGGGCATACTGTGTGTGGTCCGTGAGCCGCACGAACTCCTCGCATACTGTCCGCAGACGTTTGGGACTTTATACTCGAACATAGCTACTGACAAATTCTTTAATTTCTCACAATTTCAGTCATATTGTCAAGGACGAGGAGGAAGAGATAATTTGCATTTTAGCTTTAAAGCAACAAAAGAAAATAACTTATCTTAATTGGGATCTGAGCTATTTTCTCCTACAAATTTGTTGCTCGCTGTA
Organism: Anablepsoides rubrolineatus; assembly: GCA_031762495.1. Lineage (NCBI taxonomy): Eukaryota > Metazoa > Chordata > Actinopteri > Cyprinodontiformes > Rivulidae > Anablepsoides > Anablepsoides rubrolineatus. Next base: position 14,259,976 of record JARVGW010000750.1, read on the forward strand.
AGTCCTTATATTCCTTCATTGACGCATCATAAAGTTTTCAAATTTCCTCCATGAGACGCTCTTCAAGGTTTGACTCCATTTTATCTACAAATGACACAGATTCTCAACTTTATCAGCTTAGTTTCGCATCCAAAACAGTACTCTTCAGGCAGTTTATTATGTGCACCGTGGTTCTTATAGACGTTGTTTTATCACTGAGGAAAAAGGATGTTGTCTTTAGCTTATTTATTTAGTTTTACTTTCTGTTGTCTTTTGGGACAAGACAATTAGAACTGAGTCAAAGCTGTTTTGCAGCTGAATATTTTTAGAAGCCTTGATGTGCAGTTATCAAATTGCACCTAAATGGGCCCTGCCCTGGCCTGAGTAGCTGTTAGTTTGACTCCTTCATAAGAATTTGTCTCTGATTCATTACAATTCATATGAAGTCACATCAACAGCTGTCTTCTGCAGGTAAGATACTGACTACTCATTACCATATTTTTACAACCACATTAAAATTACTGGTCATCAGACCCATTTAGGCTGCCTCAGGTGACATGATCAGGTCTTTAAATATTGTAAAGTTCTGAAACCACCAAAGACTTTGAGCAACATTTCTCACACTGGGCAGGACTTTTACATCTCTGTAAACGGACTTTGAAGAGTAAAATCAGAGGAGGTTATCCTTTAATGAAAATTGCTCTGCAACATCTTTCGGCCTTATCGGGATTAAAAAGTGATTGTGCATATGAGCACTTCAGTGAGTGTTTTCTTATGTGAAAAAAAACCTTTAATAAGAACATTTATCACCAGCATGTGCCCCGCAGCAATCGCTTGGGACCAATTAGTGCAATTAAAAATTCCATTACAGGGAGAAAAATGAGTTGCTGGAATCTAATGAGATTTTAATTAATAAAACATTTTCATTACAGCAGCTCAAAAAGGTCACAAGATAAACTGTGAAATAAGCTTAAATTAGGAAGAAAAAATAAAGAATAAAAAATGCCATCGTTGCTTGATGTTCCATGAAAAATTAATGACGTGCAGGTGTCCAGTGACAACAACTCATCATTACTGAGACTAAAACACAACCATGCCTGGATTTTTGTTTGAAAATACTTTTTAAATTATATCTAAAGATGCTATATTGTCCAACCAAAATATAAAAGTGGATTAAATGTAACCAAACCAGCTACAGCATCAGTTGAACTTGGGACAAGTTTGCATGTTTTTGTGTCTGTTAAGAAAATATCTCATGAACCAGTGGATGAATTCTAATGAAACTTGCAGAATGTAAAGTTCAATTGTACATGCCACAGCTAATTGACCGCAACAATGCAAAAATGCTTTTTACTCCAATAATTTTATAAATGTCGAGATGGAATTTGGTCCGGTAATAGATTGCAAAAGTTTACTTTGTTTTAAAATATTGCCTTTCACTAGTAAAACATCTCATGAACTGTAAAGATTGTAAATACATTTTCAGGAAGTCACTAATCTACATCTACAACTGATTACCTTTAGGAGTTAAAACCTTTCAAGATGGCTGCCACAGTTAATTAACCTTAGGAAACACAAAAATGACCATAAATTAGTCAGCTTTATAGAAGTTGTGCTAAAATGTGTCCTTCACAACACACTTTAAATGCCACTCATTGCACAAGATCTTTGCTTTAAACTTAAGCATAAACTGTTGGAGTCAACCCTGTTTGTTAGCAAAAAAATGAACTAGTTGGCTTTTGAAAATCATAAAGTAATTTTTGAATTTACATCTAAATTAAACTTATCAGTCCAGTTCAAGATGGCCATCACAGCTAATCAATATTAACCAAAAGATTTATTGATTTAAAAAGAAATGTGAAACTGAGGGTTGTTCATACAACATAAAATGACTTTAGTTTAAAAGTTTTGGATGAAAAGTGACAGCCATTTGTTCAAGCAATTCCAGGACTTTATTTATACAGTTTTGTTTATCTCTATTTGTAACCTCGCAGTGCCCTTCCTTTCTTTTCTGTTGCCTTTCCTTTCGCTACTTCTCTTTAAATTCTCCCATGTGTGGTTCCTTTTCTTCTCCTGCTTTTTTTTCCCGCCTCGACTGGGACTTTTTCGTTCCCTTACATCGCTTTCTTCTGTTTGACATCCTCAGAATGGAAACCAAAGGTAGAGCGGAAGATGGAGGGAGAGAGATAAAACGGCAAAAAGCCAAGTGAAGTACTTTCAGTCTCTCCACTCCGCAGCTTCCTCCCCCTGCTCTTCTTTACATCACTGGCCTCTCCTTTTTTTGCTTAATGTTTGAAAGGGCTTTTATTCCACAAATTCTCTTTGCGCTCATGAATAAAACATGAGCATCAACGGCAAAATTCTTCTTCTCCCCACCCTATTCTTCTCTCTTTTACTTGCTAAAACACACACATACACACACTTCCACTCACAGATGGCCTGAGCCAGGTCATTTCCTCTGTGGATGGAGGATAACTGGATTTACCAGACTGTTGTGTTCTGTTGTTCTGACAGATCTGTTTATGTACCAGAAAGAGGGGGAAAAAGAGCCAATAAAGTGTACTGCAGTGTGTGTTTCTGCAGGTGTATCTGTTCAGAAATCCTTGAGGAGTTTTGTTTTTTGACATCAGTAGTAGCAGAACTCCTGCTGATGACCACAGTTCCCCTGCCGTAAAGTAACAGTGCAAGTTGTTAATAGTATATCAGCCACCTTGTGACAGTGTAATGTTTAGTTAATGTGTTTAGCAGATTATTCCATTACAGTGCGCTCTGTGTTCTGCTGAGAAGGCATAATGGTGTTATTTCTCATTTTTGGCACCATGTGTGGCTACCATCAGTTTCTTTGCAGCTCACACTGTCGTCTGTAAACATTACACTGCTCTGCTGAAACGGGCCTTTTCCCCCATCCAGTTTGATGAAGTTCCCAGTGATTCTGCTGGTTCTGTTTAAATCTCAGATACGTCACTTTGGAGAAAACATTTCAGCAACTGAAATGTAATACTCGATGCCTTCAGACTTGAATGAGTAAAACGCCCCGGGAAGTTCTTGTATCCATAAAACACTTTTTAAAGCTGGAGGAGAAGCATTTGCCACTTCTAGTTGCACTACTTTCTCTCTCTCTGTATCTCTTTTGTCCCCTTTGGGAATGAGTACATTTTCCAAACTGTAAAGTGGTGTTTATTGTCATCAGCTTGCATGACAGTGTTTCCAATCAGTACAGTATTGGGAAGCTTGAAGACACCATTACTGTGAAGAAAAATTAACATTTCGCACAAAAAAGTTTCGATAGAAGGAAAATGCACGGATTTCTATGGGGCGCCAAGTGCAAAATGAAATGTGAAAAAACATATTTTTCATAATTCAGCTAGAAGTGTTAGCAGAGGTTAGCATCAGCTTACCAGGATGATGTCATCATTCTGCTAGCCAATGCTAGTGGCTGCTAACGCTGCTGAAGATGATATTTATAATCTAAATTCAAAATGTATTCATTAAAAAAACAATAGGTGTTACCTGTGGTCCAGCAATTTGAAGTGCAGCACAGCCAGAACTGCAAGTTTGATGTCTTGTAGGGACGCTTTAGCTGCAATGGAGCACTAGCAGTTGCAATGACATCCAAAATACCTAAATGTGAACTTTAAAATTTAGGGTTTAACTTTTACATTTAGATCTAAACATTTAGATTTAGGTTTCAATATTTAAATATACTTTTAACATTGAAATATAACATTTAAAATGTGCTAAATGTAAGAACAGTCAGCTAAATAGCAATAAAAGGTCAGTGAAAAAGGAGTTAAATAATGAAAAATGTTAATGAAATTTTTTACATTCCAATTTATGCTCGACGCTCCTTAGATTTCTTCAGTAAGACATTAAAATAACTGTGAAAAAGCAAACGTCACACACATTTAAAACAAATGATATCTTACCAGAACAGTAAATAGAGTTAAAATAAAAAGTATGGCAAAGAAGACTGATTGTCCTTCAGTCCTTATTATTTAATCTAGACTTAGTTGTGTTAATTTGCACAGAACTGATCATATTTACCTGTCTAAATTAATTATCCCACATGTCTCCTTATGATAATAATGTCTCATTAATGTATATTTTGCTACATAAACACACACAGATGCATGCTCACACATCTCCGCCTCCAAACCAAACAAATCATTAAAGATAACTCTCTTTCCCTCCTCCATGTGTCAACTGAGCTGAGACACAACATAATTCATGTTTTTGACTTGAGTAGTCAGTCAGCTGCCAGCTTTACTGTATGCTACTCTGTTCCAAACTGAAGCCATGGATCAGCCGTCATGCTGAGGGAACACAAAGACACACACACGGACCTGCGCTGCTGGAAATTCAAGGCTGTAGTCATGCTGGGAGAAACAAATGTAGACATCAGATTATGACTGCTTTATATCACTTTAGAGCATCATCACAAGGATGGACACGCAGCTATTACAGCTTTCTTTTTTTTTTTGTTTTGTTATTGTTGGTGCCAGGTGGAGTCAGGACCAGACAAATTCAGACTGATTACCACTTGTCCTCTGAGCACCTGCTTACACAAGAGTGCGCTCACTAACATGAAGCGGTGGGTGAATTCCCAGTCTCATGTTTGAGCTGCATTACAAATGCATATGTAGTGTTTAGAGAGGCGCGGAGCTCCTTTCATATGGTGATGTAGCCGACGATTCAAGGCTTCGACCCAAGACTTGCCTATCTGCTTCAGCGATATACCCCCACCCTCCGTCTCCTCATCCCTCCTCTGATAAAATATTCCTTCCTGTGTGTCGTCTGCATGCATTTTATAAAAGCCTCAGCAATATGCAGACTAACTTCTATAAATAGTAAAGACAGCGCCGTCGTCCCAGTTGTTAGTCTTTGTTAGTTGGCAAGATCGTAAATTAATGATCCAGGGAGAGGGGAGAAAAACAGTGAGATAAAAAATGTAAATGCAAACAGAAAGAAAGGAGGTCTCATGTAGAAGAGCCATACGTTTCTCTAGTCTGCTGGTAGATAAATGTGAAAGAGATGGATATGAGTGAGGGCTTATTGTTTGGCTGCCATGGGAGATGACTTATTGTGTCATATGTCTCTGTGTGTGTGATTATATGCATGCTTCAGACTCTATTCTGATTGTCAGTCTATAATGTGCTCACCTCTGTCTGAGGTAGGAGAGGAGAGGAAACAGGAGGAGTGCTGAAGGAGAGCAGTAGAAGTTGCAGTGGAAGCAGGAGGCTCTGATCAAACGTTTGTCAGAGATTTGTGTGTCTGTCTAAAAAGAAAGGAGGAGAAGGAGGAAAATCTGTTATTTAGCAGGTGCAGTTTGACCTGCCACATTCTACCTTCCCCCTTTTTGCATCATTTCAATTTTTTTACTCTTATTTTAGTCTCTTCATTTGGCCAAAAAAAAAAAAAAGACAAGAAAGCTTGTTTTCTCTGAAGTCAGGCTGAACACATGAGATGAAACACTTTTCTTTGGCACAGTTTCCTTTTATGTGCATTTATAGTGTTTGATTGGTTTCCTGTTTGTTGTTTCCTCCGTATGTTTTTGGCAAACTACTTCTGGGTACTTGATGTAAAACATTCAGCTTAGTTTACTAATATACACCTTCATATACATTCATTTATTTACCGTACTATACGGTATATATGCATTTATATATGTGTTTAGTATATAAGTATATGTGCATGTACATTGTTATATATCACGTGTATAGTGTTTTTTTTTATTACTTATCTTTCTTTCTTTTTATCTCACCCTCTCCTGTATTGAGCTGCAGTAATGTGAAAATTTCACCACTGTGGGATCAAATTTTTTTTATCTTGATTTATTTACAAAAAACAAATACTTTCAGTTCCCACCCCAAAAATGTTGCTCCATTTTTTGCTCCATCAGGTCTGCAACAACTATTTAGCTATTTTTGACTTTTTGCTACTGTTTTGCTAATTGTGCTCATGTTTTAACCTCAGCTTTTAGCTATGGTTTTGCTAACTTTAGCTTCTTACTACAGTTTTGTTAACTTAAGCTATTTGCTAATCTTTTCTTTTAGTTACTCCATTGCTGATTTTAGCCTCTACTCCATTCAGCATTTTCCTACATAGTTTAAATGTATGTGAATCTCATTGTTTTTATTTCCACAAACAGTTTAGCGTCTTCTCCAGGACACAGACACAAGAGCTGAATGCATGCATAATATTTTCTAAAGCCACTGAGCCCAGGTGGTGTATAGTTTTAACAGTGAATATATACATATATTTGTCCTTCAACTTTCACCTTTCCCCTCTCACTAAAGAACACACACAAAAACATATGCATGCACACACAAACACACATACACACACACACAACCTGGTTTAAAGATCAGTCATTGATCTTCTTTTTCCTCCCCTGGCTGGGCAATTATCTTCCTAATTATTCACAATCCATCTTCCGCTCAGTGTAGGCCATCAAACGAGAAGCCCGCCCAGTCTGTGAGTGTGTGTTTGAGCTCAGACGGGTCTCAGGATGAGACAGAAATTGTGATCCTAATTGCTGAAAAACGACAGGGAGTGGGCTTCCGAGCAGTACTGCAAACAGCAACCTGCAGTGTAAAATCAGGTATCACTGTGAGTAGGGCATATGCACACACACACATACACACAAGGCCTTCACATGAAGAGTATGTCAAGCCTGTCATATTTAGAGAGCCATTAGGGAAGAGTCAGCACCCCAGCACCTATTAATGATGTCACTCCGGACAGTGTGTTGTATTAATGATGTCAGAGCAAGAAGTGAGATCCAGCAGCAGGCATTCATCAGCCCATATGTGTGTGTGTGCCCATGTGTTAAGGTGTGTGTGTGTAGAGTGAATAAAAGTGGGGTGGAGCAGTGCTTCATTTGTAACACGGTCCGACCTTGATGTCTGGAAACGAACAATGGGGGAGGGGAAGAGTGCTGAGGGAGGAGGAGGAGGAGGGACAGAGAGGTGTAACATCTCTTTGTCATCACTCCTCTCTGGTGGTTTTCCACAAGGCCCCTGAACTCGAGGGGGTTTATTTTAGCGTGGCAGTGAAACACGTGTGTACATACAGACTCAGACGCCAGAACAACACTGAAGCATTCCTCTGGTCGGAAAGGGATTTCATCATCCAGTCGTGCAGAAAGAAGGATGAAATATGACATAAAGTGTAAACAGGATGTCTGTAGAAAGCAGCGTTCAGTCTGCATCCCTGTCTGACGATGCTGCAGGTGCATCACGTCAGTAGCACCAGATTAGAAATGTTTAATTTCAGTTATACACACTTTTATGTTTTATGTTTGCATAGCTGATTACCTTGATTCAGGAACAAACTCTGTGACATCTTAGTTTAACACTTTTTTAAACATGCAAGACGGTGCATTCTTCCAAGGTTTACTACACTTAGCACAAAAAGTAAAGAAATTTGCTTTTGGTAGATAATTTCTTTGTTGTAACAATGCTTCTTGGCAGAGTTGTAAAGTAACTAAGTACAAATACTTTTTTTTTGCTGTACTTAAGTAGAATTTTTGGGTACTTTACTTGAGTAGTTCTTTTTCAGCCTACTTTTTACTTCAACTTCTTACATTTTCACACAATTAACTGTACTTTCTACTCCTTATAATTAAAAAATAAGCAAGAACTAAAAAGTTGTTACTTTTATTTAATTTTTGCTTGTTTTCATTCCAGCTTGTTATTGTAAAAAATAAATACTATCCATATAAATTGCACCTCCTAGATAGAGTGAATTTAATTGTGGGTGAATGAGAAGTATAAATATATAAAAGTCTGATACCATATTAGTTTGTAAACAAACAAATCATGTCACACTCCAGCAGGACATAATCATTAAAAATAAAAGGACTGTATTTAAGAAGTATTTGTATTTCATGAATTATATTACTGCATTTGGCCCGCAGCCCTCGGATAGATTTTTATTTTGGAGAAAAAGTTTGGGCAGCCTTGATATAAAGTGAAACAGCTAGTGCATCTTAAATTTAACATAAATTAATTATTTTAATACAATATAGTCATTTCTGCATTTTTTGGGAAGGTCACCTCCTAATAAATGTCATTAAGTAAAATCTAACTGCTTATTTTAAATCAATACTTTTATTTTTAATACTTAAGTACAAAAAATATTAGATACTTTAATACTTTTACTCAAGTATTATTTCTAAAGGAGACATTAACTTTTAGCAAAGTAATTTTTTGGTAAGATCCTTGTACTTTTACTCAAGTATCACTTTGTGGTACTTTACACAACACTGCTTCTTGTCAATAAATCTTATACCATTAGAAAGCCTGTTAATGTTCCTTTTAAATGGTGCCACATTAAGGAACATGCATTTGTGGGATGAGCAGTAGAGATGATTATGTGGGTTGCGCACATGAAAAATATGTCAAATCTTTTCTGCCAAACATCTTATTTTGCTGTTGCTTGAAGCTTGTTTTGAGCTTTTAGTACCTCCAGGTGCTGCCAATCAGGTGCTAAAAAGCAAATAAGTTTTTCAGTCTTCTTACTTTTTGGAGCCTCGATTCTTCACCTGAATCATTTCATTTCTCCAAGAAATGACTGCAGGTCAGCTTGAAGTCCTCTAAAATAATGAACACACTTGTTTGTTTGAGAGGTTGTGTGCACAAACTGTAGGTGCTGACTTTACAGTTCCAAGGTTAGATTAGTGTCAACAAAAACAATTCATATTGATTTACACCTTGATCTACGAGGGAAAGGTCACAGAAATGGCCCAGATTTATGCCTTTTTGCCATAGCTGGGCTTTAGTCTTCTGCATGTTTTGTCACTTCTCCTTTCATCCATCCATTATCGTTTTACCTGTTTCTCCTTTTCAGGGTCACGGACCATCACAGGACTTTTTGGGTACTTTTAAATAAATATACATCCTCTTTAAAGTCCAGGTAATCCAATGCTTGTGTCAAAAGAAAGTAATGCTCTTTCCAAGGCGTGGTGCTCAAAGATTGCCTCATTAACAGACAGTCTCTGTGTAAGGATGTCCGTTTTTGATCTTCAGAAAATAGATTGCTCTCATCTGTTCCAAAGTTTTACTCTCAAACTTAATTTCATCTTAAACATAAAAAAAGGCTGACAAAGAACTTGGGAGATCAGCGCAGAGAAGCGGGACTGTATGTTGCATCAGTGCCAATAATGATGCGGGAACTGGAGACTGAGGGAAAAAATGGACTGGGGCTGACAAAGAGATGAAAAAGAGCTGAGCTTAATGCATTCGGGTGCAGGTGTGAGTGGGCGTGGCAGGACCGAGGAGTGGAACAAAGGAATTAAAAAAACTGATCAAATAAAAACATAACTAAAAGGACAACCACAAGACTCAAATAAATGTACTCATAAAACACAAAAAACTAATAACAAAAAACACAGATCCTGACATTTACTAGAATACCATACTGTTGTAACAATTTATTTTGCAAGTGAGGTTTTAAACATCCTTAATTTCAGTAAATGACTTGATCATGTTAGGATGTAGTGACCATAAACTGAGATTGTCTTGTTAATGCTGACAATCCAGATGGAGTATTTAACAGTCATTTGTGGCTTTAGTCCAATCACGCAGGGGAAATTGCCGCCAACTGTTTCTTGTTGATCCTTCTGGACTCTCAGAAGAGAATTGGCCTCTTTGAAATTTTGTCAATTTCTGTCTTCTCTTTCACCGTTTCATGGGTTTATAAGGCCTCTTAAATCTGGTCTCCAAAAGCCTTCTGAGCCCTGCACTCTTGTCCGTCTGACCTCAATCTTTGTGCACACAATACGTATTAATTCAAAAGACAGTGCTGAGAGAGAGTGTGTGTGTGTGTGTGTGCCATTTCAATGTGTTTGTGCTTGACAGCTGTGCCCATGTTAAGGACTCTTCATTGAAATGCATTGAAATTATTTTGGGTCCATGTGTCAGAAGCGGTTCTTCAAAAAAAAAAAAAAAAACCCGTTTTGAATCAAGTCTGTTTCAGTGGGAGTGTTTTCATAAAAGGAAAGTGTGTGTGTGTGTGTGTGTGTGTGTGTGTGTGTGTGTGTGTGTGTGTGTGTGTGTGTGTTAATGCATTATCCTTTTGAAGGGACATAATTTACATAAGTGATGACCAGAGAGTGTAGATATATTTTGAGGTAATTATGACAATTGGTCAGTTTTACACAAAAAGACTCACATGGAGCACCATGTGGGGGTGGAGGGTGTGTGTGTGGGTGGGTGGTCAGGGGTTGGGGTACTTCAATTATCACCCAAGTCACAGAGTGCCATGTTCACACAAACCAGAGCTGCAAATAAAACAGCAAACAGCTGTGAACAAACAGTCTCATTCACACATTATGGTGAGAAAACACCCACAAAAATAAGTCTCATTATAAAGTAATCTACATTTTTATGCACAGATGCATACAAACTTGTTTATCTTGTGGTATAATGACCTTCACCCTAAGTTGTACCACAAGGCCTAATCCATGACTTTACCAAATAAAAAATGTTAAAGTCGAGGTGGACAAACCTTAAAGAGTTAAAGACTCAAATCATTTGTTTCGTGTTTTCTTTGGTTTGATTCGGTCATAGTTGAAAAATGCTGCATTCCTGACACACAGAGGCAGATCTCAGCTGAAGCTTTTCCCTTTTAAGAGACATATGTTTTTAAGTCTTTCTTTTTCACATTTAAATAATTCAGTCGTCTCTATAAAGTCTCTATAAAGTGGAACTGCAATGCTTTGGTCAGAGTTCTGCACTCAATAATCAACAGAATGCATTTAATGGCTAAAAAAGTGGATTTTGCATGATTTGTGCCAGTTAAGTAGAAACCTCATTGAGTATTTAAAAATTGAAACGTATCTTTTAACTAAAAAATATATAGATTTTATTTTATTTTATTATGTTACAGAAATATATATTTTTTCTTAAATCAGCTTCATAGAAAATCAACCTTAAAATCCTCATAATTTGCAGAATAACAATAAAATTAACCTGGTATGTTACAAATGCCAGATGTTTACACATATTTCCCTAAACTAAAAACTAATCAAAACAAAAAGCAAG
>JARVGW010000750.1:14273561-14311345 GCA_031762495.1 Anablepsoides rubrolineatus
AAATCCAATTATTTTAAGCTTTTACCAGGGAGAGAAGAAGACCTAACTTAAAAATCTTGTATAAAAGGAATTTTGAATGATTTCTGCTGTAATATCTGGCACTATTTAGAAAAACACTCACAGCTTTTAAACATGTTCTAACAACACTGCTGCACAGTATTGTACAGCAAGGCTCTGTTAAACATATCACAGCTTTCTTGTTTCACTTTCCTTTAGAGATTATCTGCTTAATGTTGGCAGGATTGGTTGTTCAATCACCACTGTGGGTTTGAAGCTGTGCTGACATAAAAAAAGAAAAATCACACAACTTCCCTCTGCGTGTGTGTGTGTCCACATTGATTTAGCACTTTTAACAAAAATAACTTGAAGTAAAGCGTGTTTATGGCTCTGCAGCTGGGTTTTAGTACAGATGGGTTTAAATATCTTTAGGGTGTAATCACTGGTAATAACCAAGCACTGCAGAGCTCAACTCTGGTATTCAATAAGAAAAAGATTGATCTGTAAATCTATATTTATGGGTAATAGACATTTATGTTCACTTCTGCCACATGCAATGAAAATAATGCGCATAAACAAAAGAACCTCTGCAATTTATGTTGTAAATATTGCATTATATTTTTGAAATGTATGATGCAAGGTGTGGGCTTTTGCAGAGATTTGGTCTTTCTGCATATTCAGCAACCTGCATTGTTTCCATGTCTTTATACCATTCCATCTTGGATGGATTAGCAGGTACCGTCTACGGATAGAGAAAATTATCAGTGTACCCATAATCCAAGAAGTGCATAAAAAGGTCAGCGGTATGCTCTGTTCTGAGTTCATCGGCCAATCCCAGCCTTGGATCATTCCAACTACCAAGCTTTCTGCAGCAAAGACCTTGAAAGTGCACACACACGCACACACACACACACAAAACACAGTATCTTAAGGGTCTGACAGCAAGTCACCGTCTGGGACTGAAGATAACAGTGAGCTCATGTTTGCATCAGTGTGTGATTGTGTGTCCACATGCTGAGAGCCAAACCTTTACCTCCATCTTTTCCTCTTTTTTTTCACCTCTGCATGTGTCTGAGAACAGAGAACAAAAATGTGCTCTAAAGTCCGGCGTCTGTTCAAAAAAGTGTGTGTGTCTGTGTGTGTGTGTGTGTGTGCATGTGCAGTCAGGGATGGCTATGAGAAAGGATTAGGACAGCTTTAACCAGGCTTTGTTTAATATGCAACACAACGGCTGCTCCGGATGGGAAACTACCATCCTCCAAACACACACAGACACACACTTATCAAAACACCACAAGCACATTGGAAAGTTACAAACGGGCTAAAAAAGCTTTGGCCTTTGGTTTTGTTATGGTGGAGACAGGCTTGTGTGTGTGTGTTTAGGTTCTGTTCCAGGGATTGGCGTCCCTGGCTGTGGTAATTGGGACCGATGGAGCTGAAAGCGAGGGATGAACCAGGGGATAAAGAATGGATAAAGAAAGGATGGCACTATACGCATTGCCCAAAGAGCTCACCGATTGGCTCAGGGTGACTGCATGTGTGTAGAGCTGTGTGTGCATCTGTGTATGTGTGTTGTGTATTTATATCCCGGCAGATGTGAATATCTTAGCAATTTCCTCAACAGACCAATTAGATGAAGGGAGTTTGGTCCCCAGGTGTGAAAGCCTCCTTCTGCTAATAGGAGCTTGATTAGTTGGTGTATTAACTGCGATTTAGCCAGTTTGAATATGTGTGTCTGCACGTTCCATTTTCTCTGCATATAAGAAGATTAAAAATGCCCTTAGGCAATTGGCGCTTGTGTGGGTATTTGTGAGTCTAGCCAGTCAAGTGATGCTAATAAAGCTCCAAAGAGGAAAACTGAGAGCCATCCTTTTTTTTAAATACATGCAACTACCTCACCTGGTGGAGAGCTCCTCATCCAGGTCAGTGGGGGGTCAGACAAGTAGATGTATGGAGCTAAAATATATTTTACAAAAGTGCTTGTTAGCATGATCAACTCTGGCTGAGGAGACAACAGATCTGCACAATGAATTAAAAGTGTCTTCATGATCTCAAAGTTCCCAATATCAAACTGCAAACAAATGCTGAAATTTCATTTCCTGTGAAAATTGATTGTTTATTGCTGAAAAAGTTTGCTGAAAATAACTCAAGCCAAGTTGTAAAGGTTTAATAGCTAAACCTTTAAGACGAGTTCAATTTGAACAGCTGCCTTTAGCTAAAAGTGAATTAGCAGAATGAAACTGGAAGGGGCCTGAAAAGCTGAAACTAACAAAAAGAAGTTGAAAGAAGTCTGTGCACAAAGGAGTTGAAAAGTAGCTGAAGAAAGCAAAAAGCTGAAATATGCAACAAAAAAAGATGCAAACTTAGCACAAAGAAGTAAAAAAAAAAAAAAAAACAGAACCTGTGCAAAAGGTGAAAAGCTCTAATATGTTAACATTTCACAGTGTTTGACCGCTCCATTTCTTTTAAAGTGTGGGGAAAAAAATCTAAATATCTTCAACCGTATATATTGTTGAAGTATCAAGAGTCATAGCAGGACTGAATGAGCTGAATATTTGGATGTATAAATTGTTTAAATAGCACAAAAATCACAAAAAGAGTTATGTGTGGGAAAACATACAGAAGAAAATAGGATCTCAATAGTGTGAATGTTTCATTAGCATTCATGATCTAAACAAAATGTGTTGTGAACATCATAGAGACAGAACCAAACCTGACGAGTGTGGAAAATGTGGGTTTACCAACTGATGTTGCATTATTTAATAAAATAATTTTATTTGCATGTTTTTCTTATATAAGGCAGCTTTATTGACAGGGGGAGGGTTGAATGAGACTCACAGAAAGACGTGGACGATATAGAGACTGAGAGGGTCTGAGGATAGAGGTGAGGCCTCCTTCTCTGCTCTACTCCTGGGAGCCTAAATGCTTCTTCATTGGTAAGCAGTGAATAATTCATCTTGTTACCATAGAGAGGATGCTCAAAACACATCTGCATGTGCAGACACACACTCAAACACACACACACACGCTGCAAAAATCATATTCATGTCACAGACAGGCCATCCTTACGACAGACAGCCCCATCCAGCGTGGAGCCTTTATTATTCACTAGCTTATGAACTCCGTAGGACCCTTCACTCCCCGACAGTCTGTGTGTGTATGTGTGTGAGTGTGTGTGTTTGGGTGTGTGTACAGATGGGGCTTGTGTGTATTTGTGGCATGTAGTAGTTTCATTTTTCTGCATGTGCAAGAGTGAGATGGAGGACATAGAAGAGAGGCATTCACCTTTTCATAACCCTGAGGTGCACACACACGCAGGTTTGTATTTATACCCCCGTGGGGACAGTGGATTGACTTTCATTCATTTTCTGGTAATTCTATATCCTAACCCTGACCATTTACTCTAAAATTAACCTCACAGGTACCTACCTGACCCTAAATTTAACCCAATCTAACTCAATTCACACCTTGGTCCTAAACCGAACCCCCCTCCCAAAATAAGCATTTGTACCTGTGGACTGGGCATTGGTCCCCACGATGCACATTCGGTCCCCTTGAGGCTGCGTTTTTTACTTTTGTCAGTTTTAAATTATTTCAGAAAACTTTTATACTTTTTATCTAAAAATTAAAAACAAATGTATCTACATGTTTATTTCTAAATACTTCACTTATTTCCTATTCTGATAGTGAACATAAACACTCTTGCTGTCACTGGCACGTCTTCACACACTTACAGATTCTCATTCCACTTGAGACTGTCCTGTCTTTATTTGTCACATGTCACTGGATGACTTAGTGGAATTCTGCTGCACGCTGCAAAATGAAAAGAAAAAAAAACAATATTTGATTTCATTTCCATATCTCCTGCCTGTGAATTATTATGATGCTAATGTTGTCAGGGAAGCACTGCCACGCTGCCCCAAGGTGCCAGCCCCGCTTCGAAACATGAAAGAAAAACACAAAGAGTGACAGAATAATCAGAGATAAACTGTTTATAAAAGTGGCTGGCGTCGTCTTTAGCTCTCATCATTTTTATGCAGCAGTATTTTTGCAGAGAGCTGTGATATTGTAATATGGTACAAATGAAGGAAATTGTGTTTTTTTTTCCTGGGTAATTTCAGTCCTGCTTGTGTATGTGTGTGCGTTGTATAAGCCGATGCAGGAGTCTGACCATAATCTCAGTCTAAAAATACTGAAGACACCTGTCCTCCCACACTAGATCCTCCGAGGAGCTCCTGTTCAGAGCAGGCCTGATTTACCGGACCCCAAGGGCTTCCTCTGTCCTTCTTTTTCTGTCTGCTTCATCCCGTCCTTCTTCCTCTCCGTCACTCTCAGACATACACACTCAAACAAACACACAAAAAAAAACCTTCATCCTGAAGGGCCGCAGAGAGACAAAGAGAAAAATGGCTCCTGTCATTTTCTCCCCTTTTAACTGGGACTCTGCAGGACTCTCTGTCACAGAGACCCCCGAGGGGAGGACGTCCAGCAAAGGAAGAGCCTTTCACACTTTATTGTCTTTTGCCACAGAGAGCTCATATCTCTCTTCTCACCCTCTCAATCTGTCTTTCCTTTCTGTTTTTACACTTCTCTCATATTCCCACTATTCGTCTTCTCTTCCTCTCTCCACCCGATCTCCCCTCATCTATTCCCCATTTTCTATATTTCATAAAGTTTGACGGCTTGACAATGCCCTTTTGAGCGAGCTAGCTTGTCAAAGAGGCAGAAAGAGGGCAGAGTTTTGGAGAGAGACACCAAAGAGCAGCAGAGATGGATGTCTGTCTCAAAGTCAAACAGAAGTCTGCCACATCAGATCAGCGTTTAAACAGCTGAGGCTGAACAGGAAACTGCAAACATTAATTAACTTTCATATGATTTAATGACTTTTGCTTATTTTTTATCCAAGATTTTTTTTGTTATTTAAGTTATGTATTCTAGTCTTGTCTAAAATGTATTCTTTGTTTTTTTTTTTGTCTCTTATTGACCATGTTTCACACCTGGTTTCAGTTTGCCAATTGCCTCCCACCTGTTGTACATTTGTGTTTGTTACCTCAGTATGTGCTCTACCCACTTTCCTTTGTTCCATGCCAGGTTCTTGGCATAAAAACTCATGTTTTGTTCAGTTGCCAGTTTCTCTTGCCCTTTTTGTTCTATTGAATCACTTGGCAAGCACAGCACTTTATGTTACTGTTTAGTTTCAAATTTTTTCTCCCATCAAAGCTCTTTTTTTCCTATCACATCTGCTCGACTCCTTGCCTTCGACCGTGTTTCGAGCCCACATACTACAGCCATGACATATGAGAAAAAAAGATTTATTGCAGAGTGCGTGTCAGATCTGCACAAATTCCTGCAATGCCTCAAGTGAACGCGTGTGATTTACTATACATGCTCCTTGTTGAAATATTTGTGCTCGTGTGGATTTTTCTCCTAAGCTGAAGCTGCATCAAAGCAGCAGGAACTTCAGAGGATTCAGTCCTCTCCTGCAGGATATCTATTAGACACATTCTGGTCTTTAGTAAGTGTCTACACATGGGATAAAGATGGAAAATGAATAATTCATGCGGCACAAAGCAGAGTAAAACACTGAGGCAGTTCGACTGTGCAAACTGCTTGAAAATGTCATCAGTTATATTACTGTCATTACTTATTGAACAGTAACTTATTTAATAAATTCTGATTAGTATGTTTGATTCATTACAATTTAAACTAACCTCAGTTCAGAAATAATAAGCAAAGAGGAAACTGATTTTGTTTTAGTTATTTTTAATCTGTCCTTCATAATTTTGTCCTGATTTAAGCTGCAGTAGAACGTTCTGATTTTTGAAGGACAGCTGAAGATTTAAACAGACTGAGCAGTGATTTAACTTCAAACAGCCCTTCATTCATGTTTCACTAAGCTCTCTATAGATTATTAAGCTTTGTAAGATGATTTTATGCTGATAATGTCTTGTAACTTTGCAAAAGAAACATCTTGGTTGTTTTATACATAGTCTATAATACTGCTCTGTTCCTCAGTAATAAAAACAGTAAAATTATATAATCAATAAAAAGTCATCCATGATATTGCAAATTTTATTTCAGCTGCTGAGTGTGTGTGTGTGGAACTGGAGTAAATTGCAGAGGTACACAAAAGACACAGTTTGTGTCTATTGGCTCTCATCTAGAGCTGTGTGTGTGGTAAATTACACCAAAATACACTCCAACACACACGTTTCAGCAGGACCAGGGCAGAGGTTAAAAAGGGCTCGGAGCGGCCTTTTTCAGAGGTGTCCCTGAGGACTTCTTGCCCTTTCGCAGCCATCAGAATTTCTCTTAGCGAAGGAGCTCACAGCGTCATTATTTCCATCTTCCTTGCAGGAGGCGGATGCCTCAGGAACCACATGGCTCGACCCAGCTGGTATCTTCTGGTCTGAGCCGGGGGGTCGGCCAATCAATACTGCAGAGGGAGATCAATCCTGCTGTGTGTTTCTCAGAGGTTTTCAAATTGTGTGTGTGTGTGTGTGTGTGTGTGTGTGTGTGTGTGTGTCATTTCCCATGTGGCTGTGGTATTGTTGCTGTTACAAGCCCTAATCAGAGACCACCTGACAACGAATATCAGGAGCATTGCTGCAAAACACTGAGCTCAATATATGGTACACCATGTGGCTGAATGTTAAAAACTACGCTGACAGTTTGTGTGTGAGGGCATACTTTTTTTTCCCTTTTATATGCACAGGGGAATGTGTGGATCTATGTGTTTTTGCATGTGTTGTACCCAGGTGCACTGCCTGAAGGTTGGTGGGGTGAGGGGGGTGGGAGTAGAGGGATGACAGGGTGTGTCAGGAGGATTCTTTTCCCAAAATCCCAAAACAAGAAATAAGGTCAAATTCCAAATATTGAGTCAGAGAAAAGGAAAAAAGAAGGCCTAAAGGTTGGTTCTTTCTTTCTTTCTTTCTTTCTTTCTTTCTTTCTTTCTTTCTTTCTTTCTCTTTCTTTCTTTCTAAATTCAGTTTCTTCTTTTAAAAAGAATATCGTCTACTGAAACTGAAAAACAAACCTCTAGGAAAACCATGAAAATCAGCTTTCACGCACAAATATCAACCTATTAAATCCAAGGTTCTTTCCAAACAAACAAACAAAAAAACGTTTTCAGAAGGCTTCACTCTTAATAAAACTTCACATGTTGGTTTCTACTAAACATACTGCTTTCTTACACAACCGTTAGCACAACCAAGAATAGGTGAGATAATAATAATAAAAAACAGTAAATCAGACAAATTATGTGCATAAAAAGACAATGAGGAGAGAGACACCTGCAAGGGTCTTCATCAAACCCACCACCTTTTTTCATTTTTGCCCTCTGGTGACTGGGTGTGTGTGTGGCTGTGAATATGAAGGGAGCGCACACACACAGAAAAACACACACGCACACACGTGCAGACACAATGGTGTCTGAGTATTTCACAACACCCGACCCGCGAGGAAATCAGGATGAATCATGTGTGCAAACATTTGGTTTTCAGCCCAGGCTTCCATATGAATAAGCAATCAGCGGGAGCTGAGAGAGACTGTATCTGCATCCATGTTTGTATTTTCTTTTTATTTGGGCACATATAAACTGCAGATTCAAGAGTATACTTTGCCGTTGGGGGCCGGTGGACCATAAAACACAGGAAAGAACAAGTGTTGATGCTGGTTTATGTTACGACAGCAAGAAATAACGAGAAGTGATAATAAATAGAGGGGAATTATTCAAAGTCATGCTTGTTCTATTAAAAAGAAAATCTGTAGAATAAATTAGTGGCTTTTAAACAGATTGACTTTCATTCGGTTCAGATTTCTCTTCTTTGTAACATGCATGGCCAATCTGTCTCAATTAATTACATATTGTCCCATTGTCTGCTGCAGCATCCTGATAAATGGTGGGTCTTTGTGATGCGAGATGGTCTTTTTTTAAACAGAGTTCAACGAGACAATCAGACACCAAGATCATCCCTGATGGATGATTTCTTTTGAATTTTGATCGTGAAGCCATGTGTCTCCTCCATTACTTGCTGTCATCTGTTTTGACGTAAACACCGAGCAAGTGATGCATTGCAGATTTAATTACTTGGAGTCTCACACTGTGTCTGCCGACTGCTTTTTTAGTGCAGATTCCATTATTTTTTTTATATTGTACCACAAACTATTTTTATTACATTGCATTAGAGGACCTTAAGGATGTTGTAAATATCAAGATTCTGCACTGATTTAATTAGAATCACTCGCATTGTTGCAAAAGTGTCTTTATAAGAGCAGCACTGTTTTAGCACGATGTTCCCCCAGCCTGCACCTCCTCTGGGTGGGCCGGGTCTGCAGGGAGCCAAGGGTGGTGTTTGTGGCCAATGATGTGAATTGACATGCTGTTTAAAAATGGATCTGTCTAAATTATTCAGTTTGTTATTTTTTTGGCATCACCATTCGAGGGTGATGTCTGGTTGTCACGGAAACATAGTCCCATGAACTAAACACTGAGTCTGGAAAAGAACCCGTGTCCCCTCAATCATTTACAAAAGAGAAATGAGGTGGAGTTATGAAGTCTGAGCGTGTCGAGGAAAATGACAAAACTGAAGCAGTTCTGGTCAAACTTTGAATTTAATATTTAAAGATGTTGGTGCTCAGGATATGTGTTGTTAATGGCTCTCAGCTACTAAAACGACTGAATTATATAGTGTTTGGGTGGAAATTTCCCACCTAATTATAAGGTTTATTTTGGTGTTATAGATCCACAATGACATGTGACTAAGGAGGTGAAGAAATACAATATTTGTCTGAAATAGTTTCATTTATGCATGCTGTTTTTCTCTCTGTCTTTCTTTGTCTGTCAGAGCGCGCGCGCACACAAACACAAACACACACACACTGTGCCTCAGGCTGTCATGGTCAAACTTTATGGATCTCCTGTGAGACATGAACACATGGAACAGTCATCTAGCTTCCAGCTGCTGGTGTGGAGCTTCGTTCCATCTCCCTCTGAGCTCCTCTCTGTGATGAGAGGCTGCATCTGGGGGCATCCTCTTCACATACTGGACACTCTCCTACACCCCCACTCAACAACAACAACAACAACAAAAAACTGCTTGTTGTCGGCGAGCTCTCCGTGTGCTTGTGTCACCTCATGTCTTACAGTCTCCATGTGTCTTTGTGTGTGCAGAGCAAACAGCTCTTTGTGAATAAGGACGGCTCAGAACAGCAGGGGAATCAGACAGTGATTCTGTCTGCCTCCTAAATGCTGGGATTTACACACAGCCGGGAATCCAGACGCACAAGATTCTGGTGCCAGAATGAGCCAAACATGCATATGCATGTAATCATGCACACACACACACAAGAACCCCCCAACTCGCACAGCTTGCATCATAGATTTCAGATTGTTTCATCATCTGCTAACCGTTTTTTTTCCCCCCATGCAAAGCTCTCACCTTAAACAAACAAAATCAAGATGCTTATGGATTTATTCAGGGACACATACGGTAGCAATGTATTTTCTGTATAACTTGTTTCTCCTTCCAAACAGCTTGTTTATTATAGAACAAGCTTTTGCTGTTCGATTTCACACAACACTCTTTTGGAAGCCTTTTTAGTCAGTTTGTAAAATACTGTATCTCATAAATCAGAGGACATATTTTAATGAAACTCTCATAAAATTATTATTGGATGAACTCCTACAACTTATAATCTTTGGAGTTAACTCTATGTAAGACAGCCTCCACAGATAACACAGTGTAAAAACAGCTTTAACTGAGACAATTTTATACATATTGAGCTGAGATTTGTCGAGTTAATAGCCAATTCAGATCCCCTGCACATAATTTGAGCTATTAGTGATTGTGAAAAAAAAAGGTTTTTATAAACTTCAGAAACAATTGTGCCTTTCTGATAGCAAACTCTTTCATGAACCAGTGGACAGATTAATGAAACTGTCAAAAAGTAACCATGGTTTGCACATCTACATTTGATTTAACATGACACCAAAGCCAATCAACATTACATAAACATGAGTATAACTCAGTCAAGAAACTCTTAACGTTCATACAAAATGAATATCGCACCTAAGATGTTGTGTAAGCTCATCACTTAATACAAGTTAGATTCTAATAATTCCCTCAGCAGCCACGTGGAGACACGCAGCCCACCGTCCTCTCTGTGTGACTCTGAATCTTGTCCCTGTCATCTGTTTGTTTGTTTTTTCATCCCTACCTGTCAGCAGACACACCTGCAGCGATCTACGCTATCATGTGTATTTTTGTGTGCGCTCACGAATGAGCTGTGAAATCATATTCACAGGCAGCATTTGTGACAGGCCTAATGAACCCCCAGAGAGCAGCTACCTGCCAGCTTCCTCATGTTCCGTCTTGTCTTTATTGTTCTCACACTCTGTTTTCTAACTTCATGTCCCCCCCCCCACCGTGCTGTTTGTCAGCCTAAATGATGCCACCTCTCTCACTGGATGTTTGCCTCCCTCAGCACACCAGACCCTTATCAGCTCTGGGGAAACTTTTCCCGTTGCATCCATGAATGTGGGAGACAGACCCGGCTGGTGATGGTGAGAAGATGCAAAATAAATTCTAAAAATATGGCTGAATGACACAAACCTTCTCAGTGTCTATGTCTGTTTAAATCCTTTTTAATAAAACAAAGATTTTCAGTTTTTTTTTTGCTTTTCTACACCATCATTACATAATGTAAAACACTGAGATGCAGACTTTCTGCCTTATAAACCAGCGAAGGCTTCCTGCAGACTTTAACTGTCACAGTTTGTAGGAAATCGGACCCAAGAATGCAGACTTGACTTGGGGAGTTTTAAAAAAATAAAACAGTTCTAAACATAAAGAAAATAAACTTACAGAATAGAGGTGTGAAGAGTTAACTGAACTGTTGGACGATGCACTGCTGAATATCTGACTGAACACATAAAAGCATGAATGTCCTGAGGCTGACGAGGGGATGAGAAACAGCTGAGCTAAATGAGACAGGGTGCAGGTGTGTGTGGGTGTGGCAGGACTGAGGAGCAGGAGCTGCACTGAAGAGAAGAGGCTGGTGGCGCAGAGAAACACAGAACTGATTAAATGAAAACACTCGATCCTGGCTGAACATGAACCTAATCAGAAAACACAAAAACACAGATCTTTTTAACAGAACTTTTTAAGAGCAATAATCAATCTTTTAAAATAAATCAAACTATAATTGACTTAAGTCCTCCTTTAATCTAATAATTCCAAAAGTTGCATTCTTTCCCCAATCACTTCTACAAAGTTTCAATAAAATCCATGCAGTGATTTATGAGATACTATGCTAATGGAAAAAGTTGACACTAATAGTGAATTCCAAATGAGTGGTGTTATATATTTATATTTCAGGCACAGTTCTGCACAATCAAGTAACTATATTACCTTTAGACGTTATGAAAATGTTGTAAATGTCAAAATAATCTAAACACCTTCAATTGGCCTCTGACTCTTTGACAACCTCCTACAGTTTCAGACACTCCCACTTCAGCACGTCTTCACACAGTAAGTGTGAGGCGGGATTTCGGCTGCAGATGGAGTTCCAGGGAGGAGCTTTGGATAATTGGGCAGTGCTTTGTAGCAGCAAGCGTTTCTGTATGGCTACAACAGGAGATTTAAAGATTTCCCAAACATGCATGAATGAGTCAAAGCAACTCTCTGGGTATGTTTTTGATTAGGGATTGACATTATAACATGATATAAAGCACAAAAAGTCGATTTTGCATAATACCATAGCTTATAGAACCTGTAACATTAGCTGAATTAGCACATTTTGTGTTTGTAAAGGTTGATCAGCTGCAGTGCGTGGCCATATTGGATTGACTGTGAAAGATAATCAGTTGTAGATGTATATTAAATAATTACACCCTTAGCAAAAACTAGTATATGCAAGTATCCTTTAAGTATACTCATTTTAAACTAAACAAAAAAGAGCATACTTCCAGTTTACTTTGTATGTACTTATCTGAGATATACTTAACCAAGTTTATCTTACATTATACTTGGCTTGTACTAAAAATATACTAAAGGTTTAATATACTTAGTCTATGCTAATGTTTAAACCTTTGGCCAAGATAAAGTAGTAGTAGTACACTGAAAGTATATTTTCACACAGACTGGGTTGTTTATTTGTAGTAAAAGTATACTTAGAAGCTTACTTTCAGTGTACTTCTGAGTATACTTTCATAAACTTATTGCGGGCCAATTTAGTCTTACAAGTATACTTGTTAGTAAACTGCTAGTATACTTATATCAGTGTACATTGTAAATAAAGGTACACTTAGGGAAATACACTTTTATATGCTTTACTTACTTAATGCCATGTGCTTTTAAGTGTACTTTTTTTGGTAAGTTTATAAACTTAAAATACATTATAACAGTTTACTTCAACTATACATTTTATAAACTTTAAAAGCCCAATTTATTAGGAACAAGTATTAAATCAGTATACTTTCTAGTACACTACAAGTACATGATGCCTTGGTAAACATATATTTAAGTATATTTATTTAAATGAACTTCAAGTATACTACTTTTTGCTAAGGGCATTCTGAGTTTCAAAAGGATCTGTGTTACTGTTGAAGAGAGTCAAAAAGAGTCAAAGTTAACTGTAAGAGTTATTGGAAAAGTTTTGAATCAAATCTTGTGTGTTGGGGATAACTCTTAGCTGCAGGGATCTCATTCATTTTATTTGGATATAACACATTCTGTAAAATGTAAGTGAAAAAAAAAAGTTTTTAGCTTTATTACCAGCAGAACCACCAACTTAAGGATTTATTTTATCAGACTGAATGACTATTAGCACATCAATCTGTGTAAAACTGCCTCAAGCTGAAGTTCAGCCCAAAATTCTCTAGAAGTCACATTTTACAAGGGCTGTGGTTTATGGCAAAGCCACCAGGGCCAATAAGTGATGGTACCCACCCTGCTGCTTTATTTATTTACAGTCAGTTTTTTAAAACTGTAGCAAACTTGAAAACAAAGAAGCTGTGCTCCTTTGATTTAGACATGGTTGAAAACATCCTTATCTATAGTTTGCAGAAACATTAAATGTCAACATTTTATGACAGGCAAGCGGGGTTTCGAGATTGAAGCTCCTTCAAGAGACAACGCTTTAATTATACTTACCCATTTTGTATTAGTCATGCCTCAGCTCAGCTTGTCTTTCCAAAATCCATTACCTATGCCTGAGGAGGCCTTGTTAGGTTACAATTGATTGCTAATTACACCGCATTATGATACATTGGCCTCATCTCTCTGTAATCACAGTAATTAGGGGAAATAATGTCTACATGAAGTCTACATGAGCAGAGGGAACGCGAGAACCACGAACAAAAGAGTCACATCCAGATGGTCCATCTTTTGTTTATGTTGCAAAAACCTAAAAAAAAGAAGAAAAAAACACACAATAGTGCTCAAAAAATATAAAGTGCATATTTTTACACAAGTCGTGAGTGCATCGCAGGAACTGAGGCGGCGCGAGCACACGCAGAGCACGAGTGATGAAACGCTTCACACTCATTTGGCGTTCACACTTCAAATGAGATTGGCACAGAGCAGCGTCTAAAACACAACCATTAGATCTGTAATGACTCCACAGCTCAGTCCCCATGGACACAATGAGCCCCCCCCCCCCCCAACTACACGTACACACACACACCTCCAAACTGTCTATGTATAAT
This sequence comes from Anablepsoides rubrolineatus, assembly GCA_031762495.1. Taxonomy (NCBI): domain Eukaryota; kingdom Metazoa; phylum Chordata; class Actinopteri; order Cyprinodontiformes; family Rivulidae; genus Anablepsoides; species Anablepsoides rubrolineatus. The sequence goes on from JARVGW010000750.1 coordinate 14,287,267, forward strand.
GCATTCCATCCATCTGCCACTCGGTGAGTTCTCTATCCCATGGGGAGGAGAGGGGGAGGAATAGAGGGGAAGGCACTCACAGCTGGATTTTGAAAAGATAGAAGGGAGGTCATCCCCCCCCACTCCTCACACACATCCTCTTCTCACCCTTTGTTTTGGTCTCTCTTTCTGTACAGTACATCTGTCAGGTTGTGAGCTGATGGAATGTGAGGGGGCTCACCTGTGTCTCAGCTTCCTCCTCACAGACAGGTATGAGCACACAGCTCTGGAGAATGAGTGATTTATAGATGCCCATACGTTTTCAGTGTGAGCGTCGATGTTGACATCGGTATGTGTTTACTTCTTAGAGTTGTGTAAAATGCAGAGGTAGATGGAAACTGACCATCTGTGAGGCTTAAAGGGATGGTTCAGTGGGGTTCTGTGGAAAAGAAAGTCAGAAAGTCACAGGTTCGATTTCCCTGCCACGCCTTTATGTTGTGGTGTCCTTGAGCAAGACGCCTATTCTCTGACTGAAATAGCTGGGTGTTTTTGACATATGGTAGGTTAAATGAAGAGCACAAATTGTATTATTGTATAGAAATATGCATTGATGACCTTACATAGCACATCATCTTACCTGTTGTAGACAGCTCTTTGAACAACCTCAGTTTGGAAAAGACCTGATGTCGGTTACCCACACTGCACCAAACAGGACATCAGCAGCTCAGTTTCTGTAAAAATACATTCAGACATTTGAACTAGATTGTTGTTTAGGCATTAGCATGGATCATTTTTGTTGAGTTATCTCTTGGTTGAGTTCAGTGGGGCTCAGGATGGATTGTGTTCATCAAAAGAACGAGGGTAGGGATCCTGATTTTCTGGACCACCTTCGAAGGTGGTCTGAGTGAAGAAGTTTTCAATGTGCATTGAAATGGTTCAGATGAACTAATCAATCGCTCCGGCTAAAGTTTAGCATCAGGTCTAAGCAGGGACATGGATTTCAATACTGATTGGTTTTTATAGACCTCTCATTTTGAACTGGTTATCTGGCACAAAGTTCAATATTCCTGCAGAAAGTGCTTCAGGCTGCACAAGAAGTGCAGCAGCTAGCTTGCTGTTGCTATTTAACCTTGCAAATAACCATGGAATTTAATGTAATGATTATGTCAAGCAAAATTAAAGTTAAAGACTCATAAGATAGATTTGGGGTGGACTGCTGTGGACTCTCTGGGAGATATTTTAGGATGGCAATAATCCAGTTTGGTCTTGGCCCCGACTCATTAGTCTGGTCAGGATTAAACTCAATTTCTACAAACTGAGGTGGTTCAAAGAGCTTTATACAATTAACTAAAAACAGCACAACAACAACAAAAACCTCATCTTGCGCAAAAAGACAAAATAAAAGTCTTTCTGTGTATAACGTGATCAAAGGACAGACTTGAAGAAAACAGTCACAGAGGAGGAGATCAGTTCTTCCAATCATCAGATGCTCACATGTGTTCAAGTTTCTGGAAGTCGAAAAAAAAAAGGGTGTCTCTCATCCCTAAATTAATGTTGAGGAAATCACACGGCTTCTGCCTTTTCAAGTTGGCGTTAGCTGGCAGGGTGACTGACGAAAGAAGTTTCACAGCGGCGCGACGCTGGAGGCGAGCAGCTTTAATAGCACGTCTTTGTCTCACAGCTGCCAAACATTCGGCCTGACCCAAACCAAACTGCAACCCCATGATCCTCATCTGCCCTATTACATCCCTCAGCTGTTTCCTTCTTACTTCTCAGTGTGAGCAAATGTGTGTGTGCGTGTTTGGGTGTGTGTGTGTGTGTATTTGCCCAGAGAAAACAAAGGCTTCGTTGTGACGGTGCTGTCAGATGCAGCTGTGTACGCTTCAGATGTTTTTACACAAAGGATGAAGTGAAAGATGAGTGAAATGTGGGGGGTAAAGGCAAAGACGACGCTGAGCCGGTCAGGAAAATTACTTTTAAATGTGTCAGAACTGTCGGTTTATCTCATCCTCCACTGGCTGAAAAATCACTTTACATTTACAATTGTTTTTTTTTTATTTATTTATTGTTTTTTTAAAGGATCAAAACCTTGTCAAGCTAAAAATAGAAAGTGAGTGTGTGGACCAGTGACACATCCAATGATAAGGAACAATATTTACTTTGAAATTTTATAAACCAATGCTACATCTGGCATCTAAATTTCCTTTGAACTAAAAATAATAATCCTTGTTTGTGCTTTAGTGTACAAAAATTAAATGAAACAATTTTCTGTGCATGGAAATTATAATAGGAGATTCATTAAGATTCTTAGAATAAGAAAAACACTTTAATTTGACCTTCTTATTAGAAAGCTTGTGCATAATGGGGTTATCACTTTAGTGTGTAAAAACTAGTCAACTAATAATGCAGTAACATGTGCAGCATTTGTGGCTCTTTAGTTTATTTTGCCATCAAACCATCTGCTACATTTTGTGCAGGTCCTCCCTGTTTTGCCAAAACAGTCCTGACCCGATGGGACGTGGACCTCTTTATGTCCCGTCTGGCTCTGGGACGTTGGAACTGGTTCTTATGAATCTTGGATGGTGTTTGAGGTCCAAGGATCAGGCTTGTTCCTGCACATCCCACAGACGCTCGATAGGATTCCCATCTGGGGAGTTTTGGAAGCCGCTCTGTGCCTTGGGCTCTCGTTTGATGAGCTGATCTTGAGCAGGTTTGTGGAGTGGAGTTTCCTGCTGGGACAGGCTTTTAGCTCTGTCTGCAACATTTGTGTTATTAGTGCTATATTGACGCAAATGTCAAAACCCAAAGTTTCCCAGTAGCCCAAAAAAATAAATTACACTAGTGTTGTGTTGCTGCTGAGTCAGCATTCAATCTATTGATGTCCTTTTTTATTTTCAATACCTTTAAGCAATCTAACTTCATAGCCGTTCAGATATCAAAATGTTCAGCTTATTCCTGAAATGGATGCTATGACTTTTGTTTTTTGTTTTGTTTTAGTCTTTAGTGTTTTAGCAGAGCTGCTCCATAGTTGTCTGTTTGTGCTTTTATAAAATTTTAGCTTGCTAGTTTTACCTTTTATGACTTTTCCTTAACATTTTGCTACATTTACCTTTCAGCTAGCCTATTGCTACTTATAGCTTTTTGTTACCACCTTTCAATCTGACTTGGTTTTTCTAGTTAATGTTTTTTTTATCCATTTAAACTTAAGCTTTTTTCAGTGTGAAATCAAAAGTATTTTGTGATGTCTGCAGTAAAATGCAAGTATAAAATAGTATAAAAAAGTTTGAGGTGAAACATTACTTGAATACCAAAGAAAAAACTGTCTAAGCTGTACTCTTCATACATTAGTTTTAGGTGAAACTGATGAGTTCCTATCAGAGACTGGACGGAGAAAATCAGAAAAGGTTTTAACGTGTAAAGAAAGGAGGATCAGAGTGATGATCTTTCTTTCTGTCTCGCATTAAAGGAATCATTTTGAACCGATCCAAGTTCTCTGATGACTCTTCATTTCTCCTCAGTTCTATAAAAGATAAACTCTTTCATTTCCTCTCTCTGGCACATCGGTGTCAGTCTCCTCTTTCTAACAGTGGGGTGAATGTGAAGGCACAGAATGGTCCGATAAGACTAACTCAGGTAAAACACAACATGAGCTTGACTCTCGGAGAGGAACAGCTATTAAAGGATGTTGTTTCCACTCGGATTACATGAGGCTTTGATACTCTGACTTTATCTTGCATGTTATCATCTCACATCAGGAATTAAACCACACACACCTGCGGTTTCCCCCTCACCTTTAACACACAGTTTTGACTCAGGAGTCAGGTTTGTGGAATTTCTCTGTGTGTACCGTGAAAGCTCAGTTTAACAATGAAAACACCAGAGTAGTTGTGTGGCTTGGTGGTAAAAAAGGGGCACAGGTGCTGATTAAATGATCATTTTAAATGGTAAGTTTGAAGTTTTGCTCTGCAAAGTGAAATATTCTATTTACTTCATTACTATCATATATATAATTATATAATTAATGAAACCCTTTTGAATCAAACATATGATTATTTCTGAATGGGCAAAACTGACGGCCTTTTGAAGTCTATTTGATTCAAGATACTAACTAATCATAAAACAGCCTTTTGGCTAAAACTCAATCAGTTAACTTGCTTACTTTTAGTAGTTAAGAATCGTCCGTAATAAATAATCAAATAAAGCAAGAGATTTCTCCTATTTTCAAGGTTTCTCATAAATGATCTTAGTTTATAACTCTGGCATGAAAGGCAGGCAGTGTGCAATCTTTTGAAGAATGTTAGTTATTTTTAATTTTTGTTTAGTTTTTCATGGATTTTTAAAAATAAAAAAACCCTTTTATTTTTGCAGAAGAATTTCTTTTAGTGAAATATGTCATTATATTGTGATATTTGAAGAATGCATCACTTCCCCTTGTCCAAACACAGCCTTTGACAGCTTTGAAACAATGCAAACTAGACACTTGCACACACACACACACACACACACACACACACACACACACACACACACACACACACACACACACACACACACACACCTACTATTGCAGGTGTGTTGTGGAGTTGTGTGAGCTGTTGAGCGATGGCCTGTTTGGAGATGGGGTGAGGTGGAGGGAGGTGGAAGGAGGTGGAAGCGGAGAAGGGAGGCAGAGGTGTGGAGGTGAAGACAAGCCAGACACTCAGAAACAGACTGTCTTTGTGCCTGAGGCCAGTGTGTGTGCATGTGTGTGTGTGTGTGTGTGTGTGTGTGGATGCACGCAGGCTAAACAGCTTGTACGGGAGGGGGGGTAGGTTATTTTCCTCCAGTCTCAGCTGTGAGGGAACTGATTAGATAAAACCAATGAAATATAGAATTAAACATTGTGAACAGAGTCACATGTTATTGAGGTGTCTGATTAGAATGAAATATAAAATTAGTCTTAATTAATAGCAGTGGACATATACATGTAATTGAATCAGCCATTCTGGGTTGAACGTGTTCACCTGTGCTTCATCCTGCAGAGAGGTGCGCTGCGAGCTGACAGGCTGGTCGGAGAGACTGTCAAACTGTCAGAACACAGCTTGTTTAAAACCTGTCCCAATATTTGGTATCCAGGATGTACAGCTGGGTGGCAAATTAAAGTTAAACAGCATTAAGTGGCTCTGCAGGGTGCAGGAGCAGACCACTACAGGCCTCCAACCGCTTTTCGCTCCATCTCGGGATGAGAGATTCTGCCAAAAACATTATATGCTCCCTTTATTCTTTTGGAAGAACTGTTCCTTCTTTTGTGTTAGGCAATAAAGAGAGGTTGAAGATTTTATAATGAAGAAATAAAACCTTAAAAACTGGGGAAATTTGTGACGCATCAAACAAAATGCAATAAAAATGTGCACAAACATAACTTACCAGATGCATAACAGTAAAGACTACATATTTGTTTTTTCCTTTTTAAACTGCATCAACTGTTTCTGGGTTTGTTTTAACATGAACAGCAAGTCAGTTCAGGACACGAACCATCACTAAAGAGCCATTCAGTTTTATTATGCTGTAATATCTCACTCAGTGTGAGATGTTTTAGTTCTTCTTTCGAGACAAAGAAAAATAAACATCTGTTTTGTGAAAATCATTAGAAATTTTTCAAGGGCCACAAAAGGCTGTATAAAAGTAAGCTGTACAAATAAGAAACAGCTGGAGGAGCATTTTGCAACTAATTAAGTTAATTGGCACAAAGTCAGTAAAGAGGACTGGGTATAAAAAGAGCCTTTTAGAAAGGCTGAATCTATGAAAAGTAAAGATGGGAGGAAGATCACCAGTCTGTAAAAAATACATCAAAAATAGAACCATTTCAGAATAATGTTATGCATTACAAAATTGAGAAGACTTTGAATTTCTCATCATATTACAAACTTTTGCCCAGTTCTGGCCTAGTGCACAAACACTTGGCTCAGATACTAAGTGTAAAGAATGACAGTCCTTTGGTGGCGCAGATGTGCTTTGTCAATCCATGCTTGGGTCAGAACCATATAAACCAAACCACAACCAGACCAGTTGTGGCATTGATGTTGGCTACATAAACCAAACTACAACTAGACAAATTGTTAAAAACAATGTTATCAGTGACAAACCACTTACCATGCCAGCAGTCTGCCTGCAACATCATCATAACATTTCAAGATTCTGGAGAAATTTATTTGCACAAAGTACAAAGCTGAACCGCATGTGATCCCATCCAGATGTCTTTTTTAGAGAAAGTCTTGCATATTTCAGCAAAACTGCTGAAAACCTGCTTAGATCCAGAGGTCTGTAAAGTACTTGAAAAAAATAACTTAGTAAAAATAAAATTACATGAACAGAAAATGACTTTGGTGAAAATAAATTTCACTCATGAGAAAACTACTCAAGTAAAAGTCATAAAACTGTTCAAAAATTGGGAAAGTAAAAGTACTTTTACACACTCTCTAAGAATTAAACTGTTAAATTTACTGAACCAAACTGGTTCCACTAAGCCAGGTTGAGTAAACTGAGCAATATATGTATATTTTTTGCTCAGTTTACTCGACCAGGCTTAGTGGAGCCAGCTGACATGACTTTGTTGAGTAAATTCAACACTTCATTTTTTTAGAGTGCATAAACATCTTTCACGATGAGTTAAAACATAATTAATTTTGTAACAAGTAGGTGTTACATTTTAAAGTAAAGAAGTAAAAGTTTTATTTTTAGCTTTAAAATGTTACAAAATAAAAGTAAAAGTAGCTATTTAAAAAAATGGTAAAATTACAAATCCTCAAAAAAACTACTTAAGTAACAAAGTAAATGTACTTAGTTACTATAAACCTCTGCTTACACCATCTATTACAGCCTGGCTGCTGAACTGACCTGCCTGAATCCAGTCCTCTCACCTATTCAAAACAATTGATGCATCATTAGAAAAACAAATAAATCCAACTTGAATCCTACTTGGGACAATATTTCCCCACAAAACACACAAGAAATGTTTTAATTGAATAATTTCTTACTTTAAACATTTGATATGTTAACTGTGTTCCATTGTGAATATTTTATGGTGTTCTGAGATTTTGCAAATCCTTACATTCTGTTTGTATTTACATTTTACACAATGTCCCAACTTTTTTTCATAAATGTGGTTGTGTAACATCACAACGTGATTTCCTCACTTGTGGACACCAGATGCAGACGTTTCCACTGCTGAGACCAGAGACTTCTGGCACAAACAGGAAGCTAACATAATCTAATATGAGAGCCTGTTTGAGTTACACGCATCATCTCCTTTGGTCAAACTTACTGTGAAATCCTTATGAGCCACCATGCAGTGACTCTGTGTGTTTATTTTACCACAACATTCAAGAAAGTACAAGTGGCCAGGACCAAACTCGCATCTGGTGAATACAGAAAATATGCATTAGAGTGAAACTGAAGGAATTTTTATTCTTTTAAAAGAACAGAAACTATCAGGAGGACTGGTTTAAACTGCTCAGACAAACAAATACACATTCTCACACATAAACTGATCCAGGATGTTGCAAGTGACAAACAAGTACACACACAGAAACACACAACAAGCACACACAATATGTAAAATATTATCTAAAAACTATAGATGCTTCGGCACTTGCTTTGAAACTAGTTTATAACCTTTGTTTGAGTTAGTCTGGTTCAAGTTCAAACCTTTGCAATCATTAAAAAAAAAGTCAAAATGCAGAAACAAGGTGTGAAGTTATTCATTCATGAAATACAGTTGTAGGCGGAGGGAACAAAAGCAAAGGTCCAGGTTGTTTTGCACGTGTTCAGTGTCTGTCATTATCTCAGAGTGATGTTTACACGGTCCGCTCACCTTTTCGGCTCCTCTGTTCATCTGGCTGTAAAGATTTATGATGCTTTCTGTGTTAACTGTTTGAGCTCGGTGCTCATTTCTGAACCTCCCGTGACTTTTTAAATGATTTTAAATTATATCCAGAAATGTCCACTTCAGGAAACCAAAAAAAAAGTCCAAATAAGAACAAGGATAATTTATTATGTGTAAATACATTGTGTCCTCAAACAGAATATTTAAGAAAAACATGTCCCGATACCAGTTATTCTCAAATTGAGTACAAGTACTACAAATTGAGTACTTATACAGAGTACTTACTTCAACTTTGGTACGTTTCTTAATTATGGATGTGACAAACTTTTTTCTTGAAACTGAAACACATTTTCTCTTATGTGAAAGTTTATTGTTTTGTTTGTTGTTATCTGGTGATCTTTGTGTTTTTATGTGCATTTTAGCTCCTTGCTAACTAATCATAAAACAGCATATTGGCTAAAACTCAATCAATTAAAAAAACAAGTTTCCAATATTTTCTGGCTTGGGGGGGCAGTGAGGTGGCAGCAATATTACTTAGTGGGCCTTAGACCCTCCAGGTACATTCTGAGTGGTGCCCCTGTTTTAACCTTTTTTATTCATTTTAGTTGTTTTGTTTTTCAGGTGGATATTTTAATGACAGGCCAACAAAGTCCATGAGATTCAGCTGTAAAAAAAACAACAGAAATAAACTTTACAGACCCTTTATGGTTGGAGTTCACCTTGTCAAATAAAATGGCAGCACAACGCTGTGATTTACACAAAGATCATAGTCTGTGACTGTTTTACAACTTTGAGTCTCTCTCTCTCTCTCTCTCTCTCTCTCTCTCTCTCTCTCTCTCTCTCTCTCTCTCTCTCTCTATGCTGTAGGCGGGTTTTCCGCCAGCAGGGTTTGGTTGATTCTTTATTGATTTGTTGGAGAGGAAGAGGAGGAGGAGAAAGTGAAAGGGGAGTGGAGTGGAGAGAGTGGAGGAGAAATCCCGGTTTGATGAGGGGAGGGAGAGATGTGAAAGTGGGTGTAGGACAGTAGAGGTGAGTGACCAGAATCACGGCAAAAAAAAAAAAAAAAAGTCGGAGAGCGCTCCTAGAATCACGTGGGCTGTGGATTTACTCACGGAGGAGAGAGACAGAGAGAGAGAGTAAAAGTGAAGTGACTTTTTGTTTTCCTTCCTCCTTGTTTCGGGCTCTCCTGCTCGTCCACCCTGCGTTCCGCGGAGCAGCCGCTGTGTTTTGATGCTCCTGCGCACCCGAGGAGGAGGAGAGGAAGGAGAGAAGAGTGAGGAAGTGGAGGCAGAAACAGAAGAAGTCAAGGAGGCCCGGACACCACCCCGTCTCGCCTTCTGGGAGTCGGTCCACTCTCCCCTCCTGGCCCTGCATGGACGGGGATGGGGAGAGCCAGATGCTGTTGCCGCGGGGCTGAGCGCCTCGCCTCCCCGTCTACGGTGCGCCGCCTCCGGCCACTGCTGCTGCTGATCGTCGCTCTGTGCTGCGGAGCTCGTAGAGGTAAAACTCCTTCAACACTGCAACAAGAAGTCTCCCCAAATATTTGGTTTTTTATTAATATTGTTTTCATGCATTGCATAACAGCCTCGGTTAACTCTGCATTTCTTTGAATCTGTTCCAGTTAATTAATAATTATTAGTTATTTTGTGAGCTCATTGTTCAGCCCGGTCCTTGTGCTGCTGGGCCCTGGCAATGGCTCTCTCCAAAGCGGCAGTGCAGCAGTCTGAGCACGGATCGAGTTTCTCCTCCTCTCTCCTGGGCCGTCATTCTCCTGTCTGCCCCTTAATGGCTCATGGAGGAGGGGAAGAGAAGGGAAAAGAGGACGACTAGCTCTCCTCCTGTCTATATACACAACAGACCTATTGAATCCAACTTAGAGCAGAGGCTGTCAGAGGGTGGCTGACCATAAAAAGTCAAAAGCGAGGTGTAAATCTAAACTTGAAGTAGAGCAAAATTCATTCATAGGAAAGGTGTCAGCTTTGTAATGGTTGTTTTTTATGTTTATCTTTTCACCAACATAACATGTCATGTTCCCACTTTCTTTGCTGCACATTTAATTCCACTTCTAAACATGCATTTTTCTGTGTTTTCCTCAAACACATATCCTCTATCCAGCCTTTTTTATGATTGTGTTTTTGGCTCTCTGTCTGTGCAGGGGGTCGGCTGGAGTGGTGGCTATTTGTTGGGCAGTCACACCTCCTCTAATTAGTTTACCAGGATTCAGCAGCAGGACAAAAATCCACCTCCTGCACACACACACACACACACACACACACACAGCCTTGTGGGTAATGCTCCTGCACATTAAGACTCTCTCAGCACCTATATACTTCCACACGTGCGTCACCTGGAAAGAATGTGCATTATTGTTCAGTTTGAGGCGAAGCGGTGGGTTTTTATTTGCCAAAGCGTGTGAAATGTTTCATGTTTTTTTTAAGACAGTTTGTCAACAGCTGTCAAGCGCCGCGTGTTTGGACAGGAAGGCAAAAGGAGTGTCTGAATCGAGGACCATTGTTCGCAGTCGAGTGCGGTGCTGTATGTGGAGCTTTGCGTCGGTGTGATTTGAGCTCGGGAGTGTGAGAGAGTGCACACAACAAGGTGATCAATAAGCACTTCACAAGCCATTCCCTCAGCTGAGAGATGATCCCAGCGGATCCTTTTCTGATCTGGGGAGATTAGAAAAGTTGGAGGGAGTCTGAGTGGGAGACAAAGAACCACTAAGAAGAAGAACACGAAAATAAAAAAAAAGCAAGTTTGGGAGGGTCAGATATTTTGACCTTGTTTGATGGTGGAGAAGGTGCCTCAGGATGCAAAAGGAGAGGGGGCAAAGGAGCTGAAAAGACCAGAAAAGCTGCTGAAAATCTGAAAGAAGAGAATAAAAAAAAAGGTTAAATTTAGCAGGCAGTGCTGACTCCCCTTTGTGTCTCCTCTTAGAGTCGACAGCAAATAAAACAGCATTAATCCCCCCACAGGACTTCCCTATCCTCCTCTTAATAATCTGTAAATCTGTTGATTCTCTTTTCAAGTCTTATTTAGTATTCACCACCTCAACTCCATTTATCATAAACTCCTTATTTATATGCATAGATTAGATTTTCCTTTCAAAGTACAGCTCTGCGTGCTTGAAAAGATGGGTGGGCGACGTCCCTGGAGAACCAAAATAAGAGAGTTGTGTTTTGACAATCGACTTTAGATCGTCAGGACATAATTAATCAGCTTCTTGTTTGAAAAACCTGCAGAAAGTTTGCATTGCAGTGCATCTTTAAAAGTCAGAAGTTGGAGCTGGAATCTTTCAGCTACGAGGTCAGCTTCCTTTTTGCTCAGACATTATTGAATAGATGCTTTAGTGTGTTTTAGTGCAGCGCAGCAGAATGCTTTAGGAACCAGAACAAACTTAGTCCAGTTTTTGGGTGCTGCGGGCCTGATAGGAGGGAAAAACTGTGCGTTTTTGGAGTCGGCAGACACAATGTGGCCTCAGTGCTCAGACGATGTGCGGCTGTGGTTGGAGTGGTCCGACAGCTTGTGTGTGTGTTTGTGTCAGTATTTAACAAGCAGGGCTGAGATTCTGAAGTTGGGCATGAGTGGGGGTCCTCCTCTCGCACCCTGATTGTCAAAACTCGGAGCAGCACTGCCCCCATATGGTGGCAGTGGCACCCAGTCCTCCGTGAATCCGTGACGAGGAGCAGGCTGATGGCTTTGTTTTATTCATTTCTTGGTGCTAACTTAAGTGGATGTGAGGGAAAAAAAGGTGTACACTTTCTGCTTTTGCTTGAACACAAGAGAGTCATAACACCCTCTGAAGATTTTTGATTGCAGCTTGAATTTTGTGTGCAGCTCCACACACACACTGCAGAGCCTTTCTATCTGGCCTAATCTAATAGCAGCACGCTGTGACTGATGCATTAGGTCTGGTCTCTAATCTCTCTCTGGCTCTAACTCCCTGTTTCTCCCTGATGATCAGTGATACAAAAGGCTGCTTTGACCCTAGTCTCGCTCAGAAATGTAGAAACAGATAAGAGGTCACAGACAATTTTAGATCGAGAAATCTGTTTCTGATAGGTATGATGGTGGTCTTTTAAAATAGTTTTTCTCCTGAATATTACAAAAAATCTCTCTGATGTGCCCCAACAAACAGGCTACACTTCATGTAATCGTGGAAGATTTGTAAGTGCAACCCTGTGTTTTATGTGCTTCTTGGCTACAGTATCATCTGACTCCTTGTGGGAAAAACTTGCTTCATCTTTCCTGTCTGACTGCTCTTTGGTTTATTACTCTTCAGCTTTATTACACTCACAAAGCGGCACTGCTGATTGATCAAGAATGGGCAACAAGTCCGCTTTTATTTTTTGTAGTTTTATTAGTTCGAACGGGCTGATACCATTGTGAGTTTAAGATCAAAGTGAGCTTTTTCTCTCACAGTAACCTTATCTGTCTCGTGTGAGTGCACAAACTTTCCACTTCCGTGTAAAATCCAGCCTCTAATCAGGTTCAAACCTGATTTGTCAGACATCTGAGATTACATAACCGTAATTACTTTGCTTCCTGCTGGTGATTTTGACCCAGTGTATGTGTCTTCTTCAGGTCAGTGTCAGGTGGCCACCACTCAGTGTCGAATCCAGAAGTGCACCACTGACTTCGTCTCCCTGACCTCCCACCTGACGCCTGCCGTGGATGGCTTTCACACGGAGTTCTGCAAGGCTCTGCGCTCGTACTCGGCCTGCACTCAGAAGACAGCCAAGGCCTGCCGGGGAAACCTGGTCTTCCACTCGGCCGTGCTCGGCATCTCGGACCTCATGAGCCAGAGGAACTGCTCCAGAGATGGGCCGACGTCCTCCACGCAACCCGAGATCCACCCCGAACCCTGCAACTACCACAGCCGTACCCAGCACGCCCACACACACTCCCACGGCCACACACACTCACACCCTCACAGCCACAGCCACTCTCAGCCTGCGTACTTGTTCTGTGGGCTGTTTGGAGACCCGCACTTGAGGACATTCAAGGACAGTTTTCAGACTTGTAAGGTGGAGGGGGCGTGGCCTCTGATCGATAATCACTACCTGTTGGTGCAGGTCACTAACGTTCCTGTGGTTCCTGGCTCCAGTGCTACAGCCACCAATAAGGTGAGGAAGAAAGGGGGTTATGTGGGGGTTAATTTCTTTAAAGTATAATTCAAATATTTTGGAATTGGGTTTTGTGGAAAGGTTATAAACAATCAGTAACTTACCTGTTACAGACAAGGGCCATTGGAAATTGACATTCTTATAAACCCAGTAGTTGATGCTAAAATGGGACCAGATTCCTTACAGGCTGATTCCAGTAAAAGTTTAGGTCTGGCCCCTTACATACACTCAAAAAAAAAACTAAACATTTTCATCTGCTCAACTGAATTGGGTAAATCTAACACAATTACTTCACATTAACTTACAAAGTAAGTGAAAAAATATCTTTGGATTTACTCAATTCAATTGAGTAGAACCTGTTGAACATAATTTATTTAAGTAAATCTAACATAAACATTTAGATTTTGAGTGTATAAATTGACAGACTTTAGAACTTGGATTGTTCAAAAACAGGAAGGAGAGTATTTGGGGTCTAGATGTGGTCTCCCTACACCCCCTAGTGCACATACTCTGGTTCCAAAAATGTAACATGGCAGTGCCCTTTAACTGGATCTTGTGGTTTTAATTTTGAACAATGTAAAACTTTGTCTTATTTTTTTGTAAAATATCTCTTTGAACGACCTCAGTTTGGAGAAGTGAAGTTTAATTCTGACCAGATTATTGAGCTAACAGCTCGTTAGGTCAAAGTGGATCGTTGTCCTAAATCATTTTTGATCAACAAAAATTTATAGCGGTTCATATGAACTATAAGACCTATCTAAAATAACTAAGTTATTATATGCCCTTTCATTTTCCATGGAACCCCACTTCAAAATAAACATCTGAACTATTTTTTTTCAGGTTAAATAGCTTCTTAAGTGTGAGCAGCTGATGTAATTGGCCTAATTTTTAGTGCGTGTGTTGCTGTAATCATTCCTCGGTTGCGTTTCTGTGTCACCTTATCAGTCTGGAACTACAAAACCCCCTTGGCGTTTGTGCCTCATTTTGTGCCTCTAACTGCCGCAGACTCACAGGTGTGAGGCGAGCGTCCTCGAGTCTTGTGACTGCCTCTTGTGACTGCAGCGGCGTTGCAGATCTAACTTGGTTAATAGCTGCATGCAGTCTTGACCACTAATAACCGTGGAACGAGATGTGTGAAAGAACCCACTGTTTACTTTAGAGTGTGTTTGGAAGCGTTTGTGTGTGTGTGTGTGTGTGCGTCTCACAAGTTCATAAGTGGCACTCCTTGCACTCAGCTTAAAGCACTGTGTGTTAAAAGGTCCCAGTGCAATGGGAAAGACACACACACACAGTTTAGTTGTGCAAATATGTATGTGCACAACTAAATGGATGACAAGCCACACAAGGTGAGCTTTGTGGTGTTAAAGAAGCAATGTTGATGTTTCCCCTGATGATCTGCCCTCTCTAGCTTAGTCGATGGCTTTAATTATTAAAGCACATACACACTTGTAAACACACACACACACACACACACACACACACAGTCACACATAGAGCAAATAGTAGTTTTTCTTCACTTTGTAGCTGAAGGGTTGACCTTGTGTCAGAGGTGGAGCGAGTTATTAGTCACAACTAATAGACACACACACTTATATACACACACACTTATATACACCCACATTAACAGCCCTCCAGGCTTAATGGGCTGCCAGGCCTCATTCCTCACGGCTGTCATGTGAACAAAGCAGCCATTCACCGGAACTATGATGCTAGCGCTAACCGTAATGCTCACACCACACCCTGCATCTGCACACCACTGGAGTGTGTGTGTGTATGTTTTTCAGTTTGACTGTGCGTGTGCTTGCGTGTGTCAGCATGTTTTCATAGCTGTGTCAAATTACAACTTGTTAAAAACTCATTAAGTCATTTCTCAAATGTTGTGTGAAAATCTGTGTGTACGTTCCCTGCATTTTTTCTCTTACCTGTTTTACATTTTGTTTTCTTCAGTTTTACTCATTATTGTGGAGCCTAAAATGTGAATTTTTCGAAGATTTCAACAAAACTGACCTAGCAGCTATTTTTCCTTTTTCTCTGCAGATCACCATAATCTTCAAGCCTTATGAGGGCTGCACGGACCAAAGGGTCTACCAGGCTGTCACAGACAACCTCCCCGCTGCCTTCGATGACGGGACGGTTAGCAGCGGCGACCCCATTCACGCCTCAGTTGGTGCAGACGGCTCAGCAGGGAAGGTCCGGGCTCTGTGGATCTCCGAGCGCAGCCCCGGGCACCACGTGGAACTGCATGCCGGCTACATCGGCGTGACTGTAATAGTTCGCCAGCTGGGGCGCTACCTGACGTTGGCGGTGCGGATCCCAGAGGAGCTGGCTCGGGACTATGACGACACCCAGGACCTTCAGCTCTGTCTGAACGGCTGCCCCGGCAGCGAACGCATCGACCAGGCGGGACATCTCCCCCTGCCGCTGTCTCCGCCCGCGCTCGGCCTCCAGCGCCAGCACCAGCGCCGGCCCAGCTACTCGCCGCAGACGCAGACGTATCCTCATGGCGCCGTGCGAGTTTTTGGTGTGGAGGGGGCGAAGGAGCGCTGCGGGGAGCAGCTGGAGGTGCCGGACATTTACTTCCACTCTTGTGTGTTTGATCTCCTGACCACTGGGGACGCTAACTTCACGGTGGCTGCGTACAGCGCCCAGAAGGACATGGAGAGTCTCCACCCGCACCGGGATCGGTGGAGGATCTACCCCCGTGGATCTGCCTGGTCCATCTTCCACTCTGACTCTGAGTCTGTGGAACAGCTCGTTCTGCTCCTGCTGTGTGCTCTGAGGGCTGTTGTCCTGTAGGGACAACAGTGCTTCTGTGTGTCTGGATGCATGTAGGCCTGTGTTTGTGTGTGCACTAGAATGAGAGTTTAGAGAGTTTTATCTCTTTTTTTTTTTGTATTTTTTGCTGAGCACTGATCTTGAGCACTGATGTCTTTCTCCTGCGGAGAGGAAACAGCAGGCTAGACAATTACTAGGAACTGGAAGTCTTTTAAAGGAGGTGATACGCCCCCTTAGTGTGCGCAGAGAGATGATCAACACTCGCAGCATTTTATCTGGCAGAGTCAGAATGCAACTGACAATGAGACGTTTGCTTTTATTTGGTGAATCTACTGTAAATAGTTCATTGTTCTCTTCAGTGCACAGTGTAATGATGTATAGTTTGTTTTGGTTTGTGTCATTTGGTGTGATTTATTTTTTTTTAAATGCCTCAGTCTAAGGATTTTATTTTATATTATTTTATTTTAACAAAAGCACTTTATTTTAACTTTTTTCACACACAGTGCCAGTCAGTGTTTCTTTTGTTTCTTTTTTTTTCACCAAAACCGAGAAGTTTCGTCAATATTTCGTCAGCTTCTGTTAAATGCATCATTCTTCCAGCTGCAGATCTGACTCAGCGTCTCATTTTACGTCGGTCAATGTGAGTTTTTCTGTTGAATGTATTAGGTATATTGTTGCAGCAAATGCCATCAAGTACTACTTTCTTTAAAAAAAAAGATTTCAGCTGTGTGTGCAGATGTGTTTAGATATGTTTTCTTTAAACTAACTGAAGAATGTGGGTTTGTTTCATCAGAGGTATTCTCATCGTTTTGCCAAAATGTGATGACTAAACTGTCATGTTTTGTACTCACTGTATTTTTTTCTTTTTTTGTTATTATTTGAGCCAAAGACAAACAATGTATGAGTTTTTATTACAAGAAAAAATCAAAACTCACCACCAAACCAGCACCCCTATTCTCTTCTTTTGTGAACTAGTTTTCTCATTTGGACAGGTACTTCTTATTTTGATCTTTGTACGATACTGAAGCGGAGAAAAAACTTTGATATGCTGTGCTGCTGTATGATTTGTACGCACAGTGTTGGGAGAATTTGATGCCTGGCAGGAATTTCAACCCTTTCAAACATGTAATATTCTGTATATTTATGCCCAGTTTGTTGGATCGGCTTAATCTTAGGTTTTTTGTGATCTTTTTCATCACTTGAGTGTCGGTTTGGTGAAGAGTGACTGGTCAGTGTTGAAGTACCTAACTTATTTATGAACGTAGTGTCCTGTAGAGGAAGTTAAGCTCCATATTCTTGCTGTTGGTTAATTATTTAAAAAAATGTCAGCTGTGATTGTACTGCCACCTAGTGGTGCTCTCTTGCTATGTTGGTGTGTTACTAAAGGCGCTGAATAACAAAGAAAATGGAGGAAACAAATTGTGTTTGTGTTTTATTGTCACTCAAAGGTGAAAGAGTGATAATATTTTTGTCTTTATGTTGATGTTTCATTAATTACCACATATTTTAATAGGAATTTCAGATAGTAATAATTGGTCTAACACAACTGATTAAATGGCTGCTTCAGCAAAACAATCTTAGCAAACAGAAAAATATTTTTTACAGATAATCAGCTAAAATTTTGTGTAGTAGTAGCTGAGACTTATCTCCAACGTATACTTTGAGAACGAATCAATTGCACATGTTCTGTTTTAAAAACTTTACCATAACCTAATAGAGGCAACATTTAACTATTTTTATTTTAACAAACTATTAGAAAAATATCTCAGGAACAACTGAATAAATTTTAATGAAAATATTAGAAACATGATTGAGTCAGGTCAATTCAAGAGGTTTGTACAGCCAACTGACCATACAAAACACAAAATCGGCTTCAGACCCTTTCACTAAAATGTAGTGTGGTAGTAGCAAAGAGTCATCTCCAACACATTATCTGAGTGCAAACAGATCTCATAAGATAGGTGTTTAATACAAATAAAATGACAATTTTCAATGCTTTTGAACTTTTTTATATTTTTACATATGTGAAGATTTTAAAAGCAAAACAAAGAAGCTAAAAATATTTAGAAAGCTTATATGAGATTTTCCCCATTTTCTTTTCTTTAAATTAAAAAAAAAATATTTACTATGAATGCAGCCCTACGTGCATCTTCATCCCAAAGCATGTGTGTGTACACAGACAGAAGCATTAACCACCTGTCTGAGGTTAGGCTGCCATCAGATACCAGCTTTGGCTCATCAAACTCGATCCGTTTTCAACTGCCACAGTCAGCAACACCTGGGAAGTGAAAAGACTCAAAAAGGCGCCAGAACTACTGATCCAGGTCACTTTCCTCTAGTTCATGTAACTTTACAAAAACTTTGAAGCTATCTTCATGAAGTCAACCATAAGGGCGGGAACATCTTCCAGTGAAAGTTCTCTCAGAAGAAGCTGGGTTCTCTTTTCAGTGTCACACAGAAGTGCTTTGTTTCCAGAAATCTGAAAAATAGAAGTTTCTGTTTACTCATTTTGTCTTTTTCTCTTAATATTTTTACTTTAAAAACCAAAGTAACCTGCTAGGCTCTATTAATATTATTATAATGATATAGCATTGTTATTATACTACAACAGAAATTTATAAGTAAATATCATTATTATAGCACATCAGTAATGATGCTTTTCAGTCTAAAAATCATTTTCTGCAGGTTTCTTCACCCCAAGAGAGAAAAAATAAATAAAATACAAATTTAGTCACAGTAGCATAAAGCTGTGTTTTCTTTCTAAACCTCATTCATAACAGGGTTTCTTTTAGGTAAATTTGAAAAAGATGACATCATCTCACCACTTAATGACAACATAAATGGTCAGCAGAGTGTCAAACACCACAATCTTCATGAGAAGCAGCCTCACAGCCAAAACAACCACCGTGTTCGTCCACACAGCAAAATCTGCACATTGATGAATCCACACAGATCAACACATTGTGTCTGCATAATACAAGGAAATGTTTTATGGAACAGTACTGTGCTAAAATCTGAAACCATTTTTGGCCACTTTTCTTGTAATCTTTTGAAGAAGTCTTGGTCAACGAATCTTTGAAAAATGTTTTTCTTGCCACACAGTCTATCCTCTGAAAATGATCTGGTACCAGACAGAGAACTGGTGAAAAAGCAGCCAAAGCTATAAATAAATAAATAAATAAATAAATAAATAAATAAATAAATAAATAAGATTTTTTTCAGAATGCCTGAAGATGTGCTGACAACTTTAAAAGATAACAAGAAAATCAGGCACTTTGAAGCAGAATGTAAAGAAATGAGAAATGACTAGAAACTTTTGCACAGTCCAGAGTGTCAGTAATCATCTTTTACCTTCTCTTTCTTTATTGGCATCTTCTTCTTCTTCATCTTTATTTTTATAACAAAACTTTTGGTTCTCTTTAAAACAAATAAAAAGGTTTAGTGATACATAAATCATTGATTTAGCTGTCTAAGTACAAAACTGAAGACATTCAGTTTTACCTGACGAGGCGGTCCGGTGCCTTCTCATGACTTTAGCGTGTTTCCTCTGACTCACAGAACAACTATACGATGGCCAGTTTCTAGTCGCCACAGATATGGTTGCCACAGGGTTGTGGCCCCGGTGCCTCCTGGTTACAACGGTGCTGTAAGGTGGGACGTACATGTGGTCCTCTGATGCTGACCTCCAGCTGATCTCCAGGTGTCCTCTCCTGAAGTCACTCACCACACACACCAGCAGGGTCCAGCCCAGCCTCTCCCCTGAGAGGTGGACCGGGGGGGCCAAAGACGCCAGCACATGACATTCTACCCCTGAGCCAAGACAAATACATACCAATGAGGTCATGAGTGAATAAAAACAGGATATATATAGGAAGTGATGTGGACGGTCCTCAAATGTAGCTGTAAAAATTAAACAGTGCTAGAAGTGGCATAGAACAATTATCAGCAAATCTTTAGTCCAAAAATAAAAATTTTTACTAAAAATGGAATATCTAAAAAGAATATATTTAAACACTTACCTGTCCATAAATAGATAAAAGGAAGGTAAATAAGACCCCTGGAAGACTCAGTCATTTTTGCTTATTAGTGACTTTTATGTGCCTTGATCAGTGTGTAAGTGTGTGTGTTTATGTGCCTCCCATCTGAATGTGGTAACTGAGGGCATGCCATCCAGCTTTGCCAAAAGCATTGCATTATGGGGGATTCACGTGTCTCATTGTTGTGACCTTATGCTAACAATGGAAGCCCCCTTGTGCCCTCCCAGCACACACACACACACACACACACACATTAACCGCACACTCACAGACATAAGGACAATGTGAACTCTTTCACATGTGAAACTCAGTCAGCATTTCTGAAGACCACAGGATACTGAGGAGAGGACTTTATGTGGACAGAACAAATAATAATAAAAAAATGACTTTAACAACAGGGGGAACACCTGGTAGCGGCTGTTAGATCTGAGGTGAGATATAATCAACACATGAACAGCATTAAACAACACCTGCACACACACACACACACACACACACACACACACACATTGCACAGTTTATTCCTCTCCAGTGGGTGGCATCCTAAAAGAGAAAGTGAAAGCCAACAGTTCAGACATTAAGGAAGCATGATGAAGCTGAAATAATCGAGGTAATGTCTCTTTTTGTTAAACTTTTGAATCAACACAGAGATTGTTTTAAAAACTGAAGCTATTGATCAGCAGCCCTCCTAAATATGGCTTGGTTCTTGTGACCTCAGAGTTTCTAAGGTCCTGCTTTGTCTCCTCAGTGACAGTTCGGCCATTAATAATTAGAGCCGTGCAGACGGATCTGAAGTGCAGCTGTTGTCAGCTCATTCTTACAGTCTCTTCCTCTGTCCACATGGTGTATCATCAGGGTTTTGGTCACATGTTTGAGTCTCCTTCAGGAGGGGATGCTTTGTGGTCACTTTTCATCTGAGCTCAGTTTGTCACATGTGGTCAGTACAGCTCAGTTATTATTGGCTGCTTAAATGTAGAATAGAGAAAAGTTCAAATTTCTTTTACTTTGGGAACTGATTTAAAAGTCAGTTTAGTTGGTAATCACTTGTATCATTCATCTTTCCAATTTTTACAACAAAAACCTCAAGGTCAAAAGCTGAATATGGCCAGAGAAAACAAAATGATCAATGTTTTTATTTTGATTATTGTATATGATATGAACTCTTATCCAGTAAGCTGAGATAGCTCTAAGATATTAGTAACAAAATCCCTCACACACTGTAAAATCTAATTAGTTATCATTACTTAAAAAAAACTTGTAAACTGATTGCACTTAAAAAATCAAGTACACTGAACTAGGTATTTTGAGTTTTGAGTTGTACTAACTAGTGCTTTTTTTGTAAAGTACACTTATATATGAGTTGAAGCAACTAAGAAAATAAAGTAGCATGTACTCGATAATTTACTTTAGGCGTACTTGACTTAATAAGGAATAGTCAGAATTATTATTAATCAATGCAAAGCTAAAACTCTGGTATCTGAGCTGATAGGAGGAATAGCCAGGAAGAGAGAAAAATACTTTAAACTTGTGTTTCTGCTAATTTATTTCTTATATTTACACATTATTAACTCTAAAAGATTAGACTGCATTCTGGGCTGGAGAACTGCACATGCACACTTCTTTGAGTGTGTGGGAGTGATGTGGGCTGCCTAAGTGAGCTTAACTCTAAATTAAGTAATGTTCATTTAAAAAACTTAAAATGTTTTGCACTTTTCACAATGTAAGTAACTCTTATTTACTAAATACAAGTCAGAAGTATAAATTGTTGATAACCAAGTAACGTTAACTTATGTTTGTAAGTCAGGAGAGCTTTTGGATTTTACAGTGCATGCTGTTAGTTTGATAATTAATGGAAGAGTCATGGCTTTTTGTTCACTGATTTGTGTCTTCCAGGTTAAAGAAGAAATCCTGAGGAGTTGTCACCTTAATGTTCACCACTGGAGTCAGGTGGTCCTAACTGTTTCAATTTGAGGGCTGTGATCAAATGTTTTTAGTCAGCCAGCCACACAGGTTGATGTTTCTTTTTAAGCATTAGCCAATAGGTATTTCTTTTGCAATGACCTCAGTAAGCTGTCTAGTGTTTTTGCTAGTTGTTTCGCTGGTGGAGTCTCAGCAGGTGTCCAGTCCTCCTCATTCTGCAGGAGAACAATCTTCTCTGAGCCAAGATAATCTGTCCTTCCCATGGAGCCGTCTCCGCCTGCCAAGGTACGCTGCACAGTATGGAAGCTCGATCAAAGACAACTGCAGGGTAGCCTTACGTATCTGTGTGTTTTTGTATCTCAGGTACATCATTCCTCTTCACTACCACCTCCTCCTGCACCCCAACCTCACCACTCTCCATTTCACGGGCACCGTGCAGATCCAGATTGATGTCCTGAACAATACAAACTGGGTTGTATTACACAGCAAGGGCCTCCAGATCTCCAACGCTACAATTTTAGACCATAACCTTGCTCATCTATCAGACCAAGTAGTTGTGGACTCTGCAGATCAGCTTAATTTTCATTGTTGCACAAAAACAACAGTCTCCTCCTGTTATAGGTTCTTCCCGTTCTTCATAATCCCTCCCATGAGCAGATTGGTATATTCTCTCCCAGGGTCCTCAACAGTGGCATGAAGTATTTCTTGTATGTTGAGTTTGAGGCAGAGCTTACCGAGGGGTTTTATGGATTCTATATAAGCACCTACAGAACCAGTAAAGGAGAAACCAGGTAGGCTTTCTGTTTCAGTGCACGCTTGGCAAATGATCCAACACACGTATTTTCTACAACAGTTTCCATCAACGTCTGTTTCAGAACCCTGGCTTCGACTGACTTTGAACCCACGAGTGCTCGGATGGCATTTCCGTGTTTCGATGAGCCAAGTTTCAAAGCCAATTTCTCTGTGCGAATCAGGAGGAGTCCAGAGTACATTTCTCTTTCTAACATGCCTGTAGTAAGTGTTGAACATTTGCTTTGTGTGACTTTATAATTTCACTGTGTACTGGGGAGAGAAAAAGACTTCATCTTTGTGTTTCAGGTCAAGACGATTAAAATCAGCGATGACCTGCTTGAGGATGAGTTTGCGGCGAGTGTGAAAATGAGCACGTATCTTGTGGCGTTTGTCATTTGTGACTTCAAGTTTGTCAGTGGAACTACATCATCTGGGGTGAAGGTGTGGTTTCTCCATGCCATGTTTTCATTGTTGCTTCCTCAGCCATGAATTCTGCTTTAATGGTTCATCTCGTAATGCTCTGTAGGTGTCCATTTACGCTGCACCTGAGAAGTGGCTGCAGACCCACTACGCCTTGGAGGTTGCCATCAAAATGCTGGACTTCTATGAAGAGTATTTCAACATTCGCTACCCGTTACCCAAACAAGGTAAAGTTTTTAAATAATCTTTGTCTGCTTCTGGTGTTTAATGTGTTCAGTCTCTGACCTGCTCTCTCTTTCAGATCTGATTGCCATCCCAGACTTCCAGTCTGGAGCGATGGAGAACTGGGGCCTGACCACCTACAGAGAGACCAGCCTTCTCTTTGACCCCGCCACATCTTCAGTTTCTGATAAACTCTGGGTTACTATGGTGATCGGGCATGAGCTGGCTCATCAGGTGAATCTCACCTCTAAAGATGCTCCTTCAAGAACCACTTTATCAAACAGAGGGAGTTTTAAGAGCTGAAATACATTGTATTCCTCACAGTGGTTTGGTAACTTGGTGACCATGGAGTGGTGGAACGACATCTGGTTGAATGAAGGATTCGCCAGATACATGGAGTACATTTCAGTGGAGGCCACTTACCCTGACCTTAAAGTGGTAGGTGCTTTAATACTTTACTGCTGAATGAGTATTAAACTATGAAAAGTTTGAAGTTGAGATGAAGTTTATGCATGTTCTGAACCTATATTCTTGCAGGACGAGTACCTTCTGCACACTTGTTTTGCAGCAGTTGGTCATGATTCCTTGAATTCCTCGAGGCCTATATCGAGCCCTGCAGAGAACCCCACCCAGATTAAAGAAATGTTTGACACTGTCTCCTATGACAAAGTATGAATTCAGCATTTTAATTAATAACTGATGGTAGTAATTTACTATGGTTGAATACCTGCAGAAACATGTTTTTACCTCTAATTGTCTTATATAATTTAAAAATGCTGTTTGCTGTTAAAAGTACATTTTTCATACCTGAAGCCATTTTATTCCAGACCTTCTGACAGACTCATGTTTACCTGCTAACACACACCTCTTCTCTTCCTTTTCTCAGGGAGCATGTGTCCTGCACATGCTGCGTCACTTCCTGACAGAAGATGTGTTTCAGAGCGGAA
>JARVGW010000750.1:14395950-14440500 GCA_031762495.1 Anablepsoides rubrolineatus
ACCACTGGAATGTTGTTGCATCACATACAGGCTTTAAGACCTTTATTGTGGTAGTGCTGTGAATTATAGAGGGAAATAAAGAAAGAAGATGATTTTAATTAAATTTAATACCGTCAAAGTATTTTTTTAATACCAACACTACTTCAAGCTGCAACTATAGCAGCAAGTAATTATAAAATATTAGATTATTAGTGTCATTTTTTACTTAACTTTTGTAAGAAGTGTAGTATTATGACTGTTACTAACTGGATACATGAAGTTTCAAAGCATCTTTGAGGATCTTGAAAAGCACTATAAAGGACTAATGCATTATTATTAATATTATTACATAGTTACTTCTTTGCTTCAATAAAAACACTGACCCATATGCAATTATGTGTTATTTAACCAAAGACAACTAGTGATTTCATTGTGATAGGACAGGAGTTTTAGGAGATGGACTGGGGAAAAATTGTGTAGTCAGGTTCGGGGAGTTGTTCATATTGTCAGTTGAGGTTTGTTACTTTTTAATACTTTTCAGTCACCTTATGTTTGTGTATTTCATTTACTACCTTTTAATGTCTTTTACAACCCCACAGACACCCTGTTATGTCCTACCAGTTGCCTTGGAAGGATCCTGGAAGCACTTAAAATGCTGAAATCTCAACATTTCTAACCTTTTTATTCTGACCAATCTAAGCAAAATGTTGTCGTCTGTTTGACGTCTACAAAACCTTCACTTTTAGACCAAGCGTAGACAAATTTTCACTTTCTAAAGTCCCAATGAAAATCTTTTCAACCTGCTAACATTAAAATGACTCCTCCAAATCTGAAAGAATTTGAACACTTCACAGTCAAAATGTGGCTAAAACTAGAGGCTCCACTGGCTACAAAAATCGTTCACGGACTAAACATTCAAATAGAGAAAGAAACCAATAACTTTGTCAGTGGTACATCTTTCAGTGTCTCCACACATAAACACATGCACACTCTCACAGGCGTGCTCCAGCAGCTGATGGGGCCATCAGATTTCACTGACAAACGCATTTAGTGAGTGAGACATAGTGAAAGTCAATACTGTGCACTTGCTTCTCTTTCTTTTTGACTCCCCAACCCGTTTCTTGCTCTCCCTGCACCAAATGCTGCCTTTCTGTTCCTGCAAACCGTCCTCTCAAAACTACTGAATACACTCCTCGCTCTGACTAACCACAGAGACTTGATGGAGCTAATAAAGTGGCCACCACAAGCTCAAGAGGCTGAAACTCAGCGTCATCCAACATCATCTGTGGTCAGGCAGAGAACATTATACATGGCTGCCCTCCAGATCACTCCGCTGTGAAGTAAATCAAGTCAGTTGCTGTCCAGAAAAACTAACTTATTCCAAATAAACTCACTGCGGGATTGTTTTTATAGTCAGTAAAAGTGGGTGATCATATAATTGCCTGTGTCTGTGCTTTTCTTTGTCTAGTATCAATGTTATCTGGTGAATCAGTGGACAGATTTCGACAAGACTCTCAGAAAGTAACCACTACAGTACATCTACAACAGATGAAGCTTTGGAGTCAAGAGGCCCACCAAAATCAATCAAACTTAGCAAACACAAAAGTATATGTAGTTTTAATCACCTTTGCAGATAATGAGCTAAATGTTGCTGTGGTAGTAGCTAAGTATCATCCATAACAGTTAGCTTGAGGGCTAACTACTTGTGAAATAATCTTGTTTAAAAATATGATGCATGAGGAGGATGGCAATATTTATTCCTTTAAGGAATACTTAGATTTTTTTAAATGTATTTAATTTTTGCCACATTTTAAAGCCATCTTGAAAAACTTGACTGTCTTAAGAAAACAACAGGTCTGCACGCTCTGAACCAACTGGTTCCTCCCAAATATATTAGAATTTCTTCAAATCCAAGTAACTGCCTTAGGTCTTTATTAAAATGTACCTTAAACTAGACCGGCTATTATAGTCTGTCTGCATCTGCCTGAGGAGGATCAGTGACCCACTGGGACTGGACACAATGGTGAAAGAATGGGGCTTGACCTCCGGGACGGATTGAGTACATTGTATGTGTGTGTGTGTCTGATTGAGAAATTAGCTACAGTTCCAACCAAATGGTCAACACAAGCGCGCACACATGAGCAGCATGCGCACAGGCACCAAATCCAGCCCCGAGGGGAAGAAAGCAAAGGCCAGACTCCAGTTGTCTCAACCCTGACCCGTTCGCACAAACAATTCAGCAGACTCTCACACACACACACACGCACACTGAGACTTGCACAACTGCAGATCAGCTATCACCTCAGCTTTTAAATGTCCAGCAGGGTCAAAGTTCATCTCTTCTTCAACTGCCCTCCGGCGCTTCTTTGTGTGAATGTGTGTGTGTGCGTGTGCGTGCGTGTGTGCACTCACAATTGTAAATGAGCGGCCGTTAGATCACTGCTGCACAGCTCGTTAGGTCAGCCCTATTAAAGATGTATGTTTGTGTGTTTGTATTTTGTTTAAGAGACCTCAATCAGTTTCAGCTGCACTTAATGGGGACTCTTCTCACTTTCAGTCATCAGTCTCTAAATCTTTACAATCAGCTGGCAGATTGGGTTTAAAATTAGATTAGGATGTGGTAAATTAAGGATTCAGATTAGCTCTGACTATACGGTTAGTGTGCATGTCCGATAAATAAATTAAAGTCAAAGTAAAGCCTTCTGGAGTGCTGCGAACATGTGTGTGTGTGTGTGTGTGTGTGTGTTTGGTGGGTGGAAGACATTTGAACAGATTGTGTTTTGACTGGACTTTCCTAAGATTTGAGAGATACTAAAGAGCTGATCAGTGGTCTGATGCAAAGAGACGTGTATGTGTGTGTGTTTTAAGTGTGCGCAGGGGTGTGTATGGGGGGTCAGACACAGATGGACAGCTGGTGTTGCCGCGGTGCTAAATCACTCACACACACACACACACCTCCCCAGCTCACATGCACACAAACACATTCACAAGTCCCATCCCCCCATCCACTAGAGGAAAACGCCCCTTAAAGCATTCCTAATTCATACGCTCAAAGGCGGCACACAACAAGACACCAAAATAAAAGTCTGGGTATTTCCAACCTGAATGACAGACACCAGAAACAGCCTAATGTGACAGTTCGGTCAGGCCACAGCAGAGGTGATCATTTCATGTTCATACATATTCATAAATCAGTTGCTCTCTGTAGGTAAGCATGATGCATCACACACACGCTGACACACACACACAAACACACACATTCTATTTTACGAGCTCATCAAGTCCCTCAGGTCACCAACCGCCATCTCAGACAGGGATGAAAAAAAAAAAGAAAACATCAAAAGGCCTACCATTCCCCACACACACTAGTGCACACACACTTTGGCAACTGTGGCAGCATTAATTTTTCCTCTATGCACTTGACTAACACATAATAATCCCAAACACTGCTGGGGGACCACCAAGCAACAGTACACATACACAGAGCCAGTAGGACCACCAAGCTGAGGGGCTGTCAAGACAAGATAAGTGTGTGTTTAGCGTCAGGCTCTGGGATGCGTGTGCTCACACACACACACACACACACATGTGAGTGAGCAGACACAGAGCAGCCACAGCACAACACAGCCTGGCCTGGACTCCTGAAAAAGCTCCGGCTTATCTCTCCCCACAGATAGTGAAATGGATTAAAAGCCACATTTGGCACGTCCAGGGAACTGGACAGATAACCAGGAAAACACTCTCTCTAACTGCAATCAACGCTCGACAATGATTTGTGTTGCTTTCCCGTATGAGAAAGAAGCGCTAACGTTGCAGCGTCGAAGCGACTGCTGCGTGGTCCTGCACGAGGCCCGATGCGTGTCTGGAGGAGTGATGCAGCAGTTGACCCGGGATCCGAGCCATTAAAACGCGCACATTCATCTTCCAAAGACACACAGCGAGCCGAAACAAAGAGCCGTGTGTGAGAGGACGTTCAGCATGTGTGTGATGTCAGCTGGAGACAGAGAAGGGGAGCCCATCATATCCTGTTAATGTGTGTACGTGGGTCTGTCCCCTGACACCACGCGACAACACAATGACTCCCCAGGTTATAGATGCCTGCTATGAAGATAACAGGAGAGCAAGAGTACCAATAAAAGAAGGAATATTATCTTTTTTTCACTCCTTTCTGTTATTTTTACTTTCGTGTTGAACCTTGTTATAACAAAGGATTCTAAGTAATTTACTTCTAGTGAAACAAATGTGTTATGACTGGCAATTGAAGATCTCTAGTATGAGTTAGGGATGATCCTTCGCTACTACCACACCAAATTTTAGCTCAATATCTGTAAAATCAACTGAGTTATCCATGTTTGTGTTCACTAAGGCTGATAAACTGTGGCAACCATCTTGGATTTGAAAATCCATGTTTATAACATATTTGGTAATACAGAAAACAAAATAAACACACATGGGCAGGAACAAATATAATCTTCCACTTTTCGATAGCAGGCAATAAAAATAATAATGCATGTTTTCCAAACAATGCGCCGGCCTAATGCAATCCATTAGAGATACAGCTGCACGTCCTATATCTAGGCAATTTTTGACAAAAAAAAATATTAGCCACATAACTTTAAAATCAGACTGAGTACTGTGAAGTCAACACAGGCTTTAACAGAAGCAGATGCACAAAAGAAAATAACCTAAAAAAGACAATTTTCATGTCTTCCCACATATTAACCTTCTTATCTGTCTGTCTCTCTCCTTTTCTGTCTATTAGAGGGAAGTTTCTGGCTTAATGGATTTCTATTGTATTCTGCCGCTCCCCCTCCTCTATTCACCACACCACCACACGCAAATACACACTCCCTCAGAGGGGGCCCCTTAACCAGGCTCTCCATATGCCTGACCTCCACCTCCTTTTTCCTCCTCTTCTCCCTACAACCCCCTTCTCCTTTCCCCTTCCCCTGCTCACACTCTGGCTTCTGCTCTGTTGCTGCCGCCACCACTGCTGCCCCATGCTGCCATCTGCTCCAAGACAAGTGAGGGTAAAGGAGTGCGTGAAAAGAAGACGACTCGAGGGGGAGAAAAGATGGCAGGGACAAGTGTGGAAAGAGAGACAAATAAAAAGATAAAGAGCGGGAAAGAGGAGATGTGTGGACACAATGCAAGAGCGAGACGAGAGGCTGTCCATCTGCTCCCCACCTCACCTCCTCCCCTTTCTTCTGACACACACACACACATCACAAAGAGAGTATTTAACCTCAACACACACACACAAATACACAGGCGTGCAGAGAGAGAGAGAGAGAGAGAGAGAGAGAGAGAGAGATGGAGACAGCCTCTCTCTTTAACCCGTTCCTCTCCAGTGAGCCTGCCTGCGATGCACCCTTGGGGTGGCAGGTGATGGCTGGATGGAGGGAAAGGATGTGAGAAGGGGGGCGGGGTGGGGAGAAACAGAGGGATGGAGCGGAGGGGATGAAGGGCTGAAACTGATCTGAACCAACATCAACACATTCTCTGCCGCCCCCCAAACCTCAGCAGACACCAGCTTTCCGCTCCATCACTATGACAACCTCTGTCAATCATCGCCAAGCGGCGGGCTTCCTAATTAGTGGCTGATGGCGCCACAATATGAATGGCTGCCCAGACATCAGAGGGCTATAAGGCTCAGACCTCCTGGGTTACGTATGAATGTAAACACCAATTTTATTACTGTGAAGATATATTTTCATGTTTTTTTTTCTACAAACAAAACAAGCAGATCTTTCAGTTCAGCCAAAATTATCTTGATTACCTAAACAATTCAGTAAATAATAAATCAGAAATTGATATGAAAATGTGCTCATGTTTATTTTTTCTAATCTATTACCACTGATAAGTATGTAAACTGAGAGGATGACTGGAATTAGGCCCCTAATATATTTATGTATTTATTTACGCAAATTGATTGCTTTGAGAAATCGTGATGTTTTTACATGCTTTGTCTGGGCTCCTCGTGAATAATTATCCAATCACAGAAAGAATAAAGATCCTTACTCTTAATTAGGTTATTAAAAAATAACAATCCTAAGGGCCCATTTGCGCCTTGAAGCCAAGCAAAAAAAAAATCACACGGCTGCAGCTCGAAAGTGCAAAAACACGCCTTGTTGACAACGTGACACCTTCAGTCCTGCTGGGCCAGTCGAGCTCTGCGCCACTGAGATGACGATCAGGTTTGGACACACACTCCCCACCATGTAGGTCAACATGCCCCACAAACACTAGATTCCCCCAAGGACCTGTACATACACAGTGTCACACACACCAAAAGCTAGTATGGAGTGGTACGGGTGATGGAGGGGAGGGTGGGGGGGGAGAGGGGTGTATGTGGGGGAGGTTGAAGGCGGTGACCCACGAGGGCTGATTTCATTAAAGGAGAGAAAAGGAAAGCAGAGGAAAGAAGCAGTGAGGAGAGGGGACAGGAAAGGTCTGTGTTTGTATGACCACAAATGGAGAGGGCAGACACCAGCTGTCACTTGCTTGTGTCAGTCCTATTCTCAGCCTATGTGTGTGTGTGTGTGTGTGTGTGTGATCTCAGTTAGAGTGGTTTCAATTACAGAGCAAACTTTGACTACTTGTAAACTAAGCTGGGGGGGACGGAAGAGATGTTGAGATAGGCGAGATGAGGTTTTCTATAAGTCAAACTTAGAAAAGACATTGTATTTGACATCTTATTACTCTCAAAGTGCATAACAGGAATGGCGACTTACCCTTTTCCTGGGGGGACCTCGTTCTTCGTCCTTCGAGCCCCGCCCTGTTCCTGTCCCGCCTCCCGTTCGCCCTTGTCGCCCCCCTTTGGCTTCTCCGGTCGGAGGTCTAATGGTCATCCTGATCTCTGGAGGGCAAATATAGTTCTCAAGGCTCTTGGGGGGCTTCTTGGTGCGCTTGGTGGTCTGTATCTTCAACTTTAGACTTCCTTCTTGGAAACTTGCCTCCTTGATGGAGAACTCCTGCTCCTCCATAAGCCCCTCCCCCTGCTCCTCTAGCCCCTCCCCCTCACTGACAGCACCGTTAATCGCATCGTCACCATGCACCAACCCGACCCCTCCCGCTGCTAATTGGTGCTCCGCCTTTGGCCCTGCCCTACCACCCTGAAGGTCCGCCTCTTTGGGTCGGGCTGAGCCAACCAGATCCCTTGGCTCCATCCACGCTCCCACCACAGCCAATCAGGATGGGGGAAGCTCTGGCAGCCAGCCAATAGGAAAAAAAATAATAAAAAATGCAGTGGTCTGGCGGGCTGTTTGGTGTTGTCAATCAGCTACTGTGGTTATGCCGGTGGTCCCACAGGAACGGAGTGAAGCCAGGGACAGTCTGTAAAAAGAGCAGGTGAATGACATCATTAGAAAAATAAAAAGGGCAACCCACCCTCTCAACTCCACAGCTTCAGTTCTATATCTGCCTCTCGGCACAGGCTTGTTCACTGTCAACATCACCGTCTGCCTGTTAAATGTTAAAATGAACGTGAGCTCATCATAGAGCTGCAGAGGCATGGTGCCAGACTCATTAGCATTTTGTGCCTTACATAAATAAACTGACTTTTGACCTCCGCCATTACTTGTTTTATTTTTTTTCCACCTCCTTTTCCTCCTAAATCCATCCTAACACTGAATCTGAGGCAAAGCCAAGCAGACACTAGTGATCACTGCAAAGTAAGACCTTCCTCTTCTCTGCTTTAAAGCCAGACTGAAGTTGATTGAATAGTTAGTACCTCATCAGCTTTGACATCAGTCATAGAGCACAAAGTATGGAACAAAGGACAGAAGTTATCCTCCAGGCTGGACTAAAAGCTAGTCAAACAAGTGACATTTTTTTTTTCAGACTAATGAAGCAAATCTTTCTCAAAAACAACATAACAACATGGAGGAACACAACTGTGCCTTATGTTGTCTGTTAGAAAGACTGTGACAAAGTAAGTAAACAATGTCACGCAATACTTAAGAACTCAAGGGGGACAAAATTCAAAACATGGTTTACCTAATGGTGGGTTCCAGTAGCACTAGGAAGTGGAAATTTCCTTGCTCCCATTCGTAAATTTAAACTGGAACTCCAGTGACAAATCAACTGTCATTGTTTATATTGTAGCAGTGTTGTAGCTAGGTTAGCAGGCTTACTGGATTGCAGTTTCATACGATTTGTTGGGGAATTACGTCACTACCACTTCCCAGTTCTGGAATACAATGTAAATGGAACGCACCATAAGCCAAGGGCCAATCTCTGTCAACATTTATTTGAAAACATGTTATATAGCAAATTACTCATAGAAATAAATTTTCCAAATCATACTGTATGTATAGTTTATAACATGCATAACCTAACAGATAAAGAAAAAAGACAAATCTTTAGCAATCATATTTATGCTTTACTCTCAACCAACTTCTTTTTAATTTATTAGATCTCAGACGTATTTTATCAAAATCCAGCAAATCAGTTGAAAAAGAAAATCCTTACCAAAAATCCTATGATTTGATTTTAAAATAAGAGAATACAGGAAAAGATAATTAAAGTCAATTCTCTGTTGCTCTTTCCACACTAAAATCAACGATTACTGAAAAATTCTAACTATTTTCTTGGTTTGAAAGTTGGTCAGCTGTCATAAGAAGAATGCACTAAATACTGTGACAAAAAGAAAAACCATTAAAGTATTTTACATTTGAAGCATTACCTTTGGAGGCCAGAAAAAAATGGTAATGAGGACCAGATTAGGCCCACGGGCCCTGAGTTTGACACATGTGGTTTAGAGGGTTCCAATGCTGCTGGGTTTGGCTTTTCTTTTACATTGGTATGTTGTGTTTGAGAAAGAATTGTTTTATAAGTCTGAAAAACAATAAAAATGGCACTTGTTTGGCTAGCCATTAGCCTAGCCTGAATAAAGACTTTTTTTGGCTTTTTCTCCATATTCTGTGTTTTTGACTAAAGTGCTAACTGTTTCTAAGTATTTGACATAACAGCTCTTCAAAAATGACTAGACAATTCCTTTAAGGTACAAAACTAAAAAACAAACTAACAGATTCTTGTGTTTTTTTGTTTTGTTTTGTTTTTTATGGAGGAGGAGGCCGGGGTGGGGGGGTGTCACACGGTGGAGGGAGAAACGAAAGCCAGCAGAGAAAGACAGAGGGAAGGAATCTAAATTCTTTCCCCAGATGTGGTTTACGAGCTGGTCTGGAAGAAAACCAGCGTCTGAACTGTTATACACACTCATGCAGCAGCATTGCTACACACACATGCATTTAAAGTTATGCTCATAAATCCACATCCAAATGACAATGTTGCTGTCACGAAGAAGGCTGAACTCCCTACAGCCCTACAGCACGGTGCTATTTGGGGAAACGACTGCGCCGCCATTTCTCAGAAGACTGAGGTTTTTCTGTTTTTGGTTATGGCACCGTACGACATGTCACCATCATACATACTGTAACACACATATATGTGCGCTTACACGAGCCAACTGACACACAAGAGTATAAACAGAAAGCAACCAAAACAAACAGTAGACTGCACTTCTTACTACAGCTCCAGGGAATCCCATCAGTCAATATGACATGAGGCATGACTGAGCTGGAAGTGGGGAATGCTGTCTCACACGCTGAGCTCAGTCTGACATTTACACTGAAGTGAACCCAGACTGGACCACTATCTGCAGGCCAAGACCTCTGAGTGAAACAGCAAACAGCAGAAATTAAAAAGTCTCCTGCTGTTACACACGTCCTGACGTTACTCGTGATTTTTTTTTTTTTTTTTTTTGCATTACCTGAAAGCATTTCTTTGAGTTCGAACTGTACCAGCCAGAGCTACTGTACAAACAGCTGAGCTCTACCATAATACCCCAAAGACCTCACAGCACATGCTTGGAGTGTGACTGAATAATCATAATCCACATTGGGTTTCAACAAACTTTTGTTTCTGAATACGCTGGTTTGAAAAAAAAAAAAAATGAAACAACTTTTAGCCCTAGCTGAAGGTTTGGCCAATCTGAAACCAATTAAGACATGTTTATGTGGGTTCTGTTCACTCTGTGGTGAAAAGGTATCAAGAAACTCAAAGAACCACCACAGCAGTGGTTTTGAGTGCTTATGTGAACTAACTCTTTTTGTTTTGTTTTTTTGTTCTTTTCTTATATGACAATAAATATTTTTAAGATAACTGATCAACTTTCATTTCCTAATTGGAAGTCAATGCTTTAAAATCCCTTCTTGGAGTCTGGAGTCCATTTAAAGAGTTCAAATTTAGGTACAGAATGTATTTTATTTTAGCTAAAGTCTTAACTAAATTTTTAACTAATGTTAAGGATGGGCTATCAATGAAAAGGCCAGCAGTCTTCAATAAATGCAGTGTATTAGTTTGTTTGGTTATATACTTAGTACAAAAAGTAAGGAAATTTGTGTTTGGTAGATTATTTCTTTGTTGTCACATCACTTCTTCTTCCTGTTAATTTACCTTTTACATGTTGCCACATTTGTAAGGAACATGCATTTGTGGGATGAGCAGCAGAGCTGAGTATGAGGGTTGCACACATTAAAAATATGCCAAACCTTCTCTGACAAACACCTTAATTTGCTGTTGCTATTGACACTTGTTTTGTGCTTCTGGTACCCTCAGGTACTGCCAATCAGGTGACCGGTCTATTTATTGTCAAGAAGCACTTTTACAACAAGGAAATAATCTACCAAACACAAGTTACCTTAGTTTTTGTGCTTAGTTTATATTTGGGCAATCTACAAGAAAAAATCATGTAATAAAAACTCATCCTGCCTGTTATCAAACACTAGGGAGGTTAAATCACTGAAGGACTCCTTTAAGGTCTGGTCTTTGAGCACTAAATCTAACAAATGAAGTAAAAATATT
Source organism: Anablepsoides rubrolineatus (assembly GCA_031762495.1). Lineage (NCBI taxonomy): Eukaryota > Metazoa > Chordata > Actinopteri > Cyprinodontiformes > Rivulidae > Anablepsoides > Anablepsoides rubrolineatus. Next base: position 14,406,796 of record JARVGW010000750.1, read on the forward strand.
TCTACAGGACTATAAAAAGTGTAACATGGTGTCAAAATTCTTCATTTGCCAGCAAACTTAGATCTTCCATTTTGACCTGAGGAACAAATCTAACAGTAGCAAAAAGTGGTCGTCACTGAAGAGCTGAAATAAATTTATTATTTTAAACTGCCAAGACTGAAATTTTAACATAAATCTCAAGAAAAACTTATAAAAATGTATCTCTTACAACTATATAGAATCTACTAGCTGCAGAAACAACCAGTAAATGTAAAATTAAGTTTCAAACATCAACTTCTGGAAACAATAACAATCTGATTTAAAATGTTTTGCACTAAAAAGTTAATAAGAACCGTGTTCAGGGTAAGTTTTGCAATCGTTACAAAAGTTTCCAAATTATGCATTCATTTTATCTGTCCAACAACTTTTTTTTTAATGGAAGAATGCAGCAAATTCACATTATTCCCTTTACAGAAGAATGCTATTTTCTTTTGCGGTTGATGTTCACATTTTAAGTGGAAAGCTTTTTGGCAGCCTGAAATCTCAGATGTCAGTGAGTCTTTGATTTAAGTCCTCTACAAAACACTTCTGAAAACAGACACTGCTCACTGCAGAACCACACAATGGCAAAAGTCACATCCGTCTGTAACGCTGATACATAAATAAAGCAGGTAATTTGATCAGTTTGATGGATTGCCAATCTCAGGGGTCGTTTTCATTCCCAACCAAATACGAATGCAAACGGCTGACTTCCAGAAACTTAGGAAATATTTCGAAAAAAGTTCAAAACCACAAATGTGGTCATTCAATCGTTTTACTGGAATAACAAAGAACATTAAAGCAACAGTGCAGATCTTTTGAAGTGGTGTTCTGTGGAAAGGTTATGAACAGCTACTATGAATGATGACAATTTGGAGAACTAGTTTAGAACTTATCTGGTTGATGAGTTAAAGGCTAGTCCAAACATTGGCAGGATTAAAGTGGATTAATTCTGTTTTAAACCCCTTCCAATTTAAAAAGATTAATAGTTGTTTATGCAAACTATATTTTAGCAACTTCATACTTCTGTGAATTTGAAAATATTTGCAAGTGCAAATGAGCAGCAGCAGCTTGAATTAGCTGCATTGCATTTAACTGCATTAGTATTAACTGTTACAGGAGTTACTGCTGTATTAACTGGCAACTGAGCATCATAATATTTTTGCCTGAAAACCATATAATGTGAAACTGACAATAATGGAAAGGCTTAAATTTCTTGTTTCCAAGAAAGTAAGGTCGTCGTGTCCGTGTTCAATTGTCTGCCATGTTAGTAAAATATCTAATGAACCACCTGACATGTTTTAATTAAACCTTTAAATGTTTTTATTGGATGTACTGTAACAAATGATCAACTTTTGGAGTCAACACAATCCAAGATGGCCACACTATAATCAGTGTCCTCATTTACCCAGCACTCTATTAAATCTCTCTACAAAGCTAACATGCACAAATCAATCTATAGAGACTAATCAGTGCTTTAAATCACATTCATACACTGATGGGACACACATCAGAGGCAGTGGGGGGTTCAGTGTCTTGCCCAGGGACACTTCAACATGTGACCGAATAGCGGGGAAACGAACCGCCAACTCTCTGTTTAGAGGATGACTCCCCTAACCACTCTGCCACAGCCGCCCTTTGAGTTTGAGCGTGGAAAGTTGATGTGGTAGTAACTGAGATTTATCCCTAAATAATTAAACCAAAATAGCTACATCTGTCATTTCTCAACATAAGATGATCTTAATTTGAAACTCTGGCACAAATAGCAGCAAGCAATTATGAATTCCTTCAAGAAATGTCTTTCCTTTAATTTAAAATAGCATTTGCATACATTGCTACAAATGTTTGAGACTACAGTTATATTAAAACAGCAGCAATCTTCTTTGGTCTTGAGTCCACTTAGCCTAGCTGTTAACTCAGCAATCTAGTCAACATTAAACTATGTATTTTTATATTATAAATATACAATAGATACAACAATAAACTATATTTTTCTCCAATCTGAGACCATTCAAAAAGCTATCTACAACAGGTAAGACACTAATTGTTCCTGAACCTGATTTCAAACAACTCTCCCTTTAAGTCCAAGCAAAGTCTCAGCCTGATTTCACACAGTGCCCACGTGACTCTGTTTGTTCTTTCACAAGCCTCAGGGTCCCAAATGCCATCGTAGTGACTAAGTGTGTGAAAGCCACCCCTGACCGTCATGTGACTGCGGACAATGACAGGAAAAAGAGGTGGATGCCAAGCACAAAATGACACATGCTCAGATCAAACAGAAACACTGGAGGAAACTCCCCTTTAGGGAGGTGCTCTAAAGCTTCTTCACAACTATCGCCCTATAAGACAGCAGAATGGTATTAAGCATTAGTACTGTCCTCATTCCAGGCTATTACTGTGTAAACTACTTAGCTGGGTCACGACTATTTCGACTCCCTCCCTTCTCGGCGCTCTAAGCGCTGTTAGTACAGTTACTGGCAGGCCGAAAGTTTATGTAAGGCTGACCGCTCCTCGGGCCTCCCTCACCTACTTAGCCTGAGCCTCACTGTCTCCTCTCTCCTCTCTTATACACACAAACACACTGACACACACTTCGTGCGCACACACCTCAGCCAGCCTCAGACAGCAGGCTGATTGTGAGAGGCCAGACTTGCTGCATAAATAGCTTTATTATGTTCTCAAAACTGCCAGCGCTAACCAGCTTTGCTCTCAAATAACATAAGGTCATTGCCTGCGCTGATGTGAAAGGCTGTGAATGAAACAGGCTCGCAACATTCTCCTCTGCCTCCCAAACAATAATGATAAAAAGCACCGATAATGGAATACAGATGGACGGAGGAGCGACGGTGACTGATGCAAACAGCAAAAGAAAAGTGAGGAGGAAAACAGTGTAAGTGAGAAACGCACAGAGAGAACAAGCCACACAGGAGAGGAGAGGGATGGCAGTAGAAACACAACCTTTTAAGGCTGCATACCCAGCAGCTCTGTGCCTGAGGTGGACTCACAAATAGCTCACATGGAGACAGATGCATGCACGTTTACAGATCCAGAAGCATGCCTAATGGCTGTTTCGTTTGCATTGTTTTATTGCTTCTTTAATTGTAGAGCATCCCGCAATCTCTGCTGCAGATGTGTCCAAACATCGTCTGCAAATTTAGTTTTTTTTTAACACACCTCTCTGGCGAAAGACACACACTGACGTCTCTTAAAGGACTTATTCTAAAGGAATCAGTCCAGCCTTCACAAGTCCAGAGAGGAGAGATTAGTCCTCTGTCTCTGCGCAGGACAAGGTGAAGAAAGCCATAAAAGTAATTATTCATGTGAAGAGTGTGAATTGACGAATAAAGCCCTTTATCTCCACGGTTCACCGTGGACGCATGTGGCTGCTAGAAGGACAATCATAAAACACCAGGTGTAGGGGCAGCCATAATTGAAAATGATGCTGGAGCACACACACACATATAGAAACACACACACACACACACACACTCACTGTGGATGAGCCATATGCCAGGTAGCATTAAAACCATCCACACCTAACTACTCCGCACAAGCAGATGAATGTTAAACCATTTTAACTGCAGCAGAAGCCACAAAATGGCTGTCAGCAAAAAAAAAAAAAAAAACACCTCCCCTACTCCCCAACTGTCTTCCTCCTTCCCCTCACCTCACTCCCCCCCACACCCCTCCAACCTCTGTCCCCCCCCCCCCTCACTGTGCTTTCCCCTCCTCCTCCTCCTCCCTCCCTCCCTTCCTCACTCCCTCTTTCTGTGTGCTCTGCCAAAAGGTGCTCCAGTGCTGATATTCTGTTAAGAGGAACTGCCGACAGTTAGATTTGTCCTTGGATCCCGTTCACATTCCCTCCTCCCCTCCTCTGTGATCCTGTTTCGACCCAAGGTATTCAGCCCAGAAGGGGATACACCTAATCGATTTCCCATGCTTTAATTTAAAAGTGGCACAGGCATCTTGTTACCTAATAGGGAGTACAACAGCCAGGTTTGTACTTTTTTATTTTATTTTTTTTCTGTACACCACAAAATTGCTGCAAGCTTTGAGGGGAGCCGAAACTGCTAACAAGACAAGATCGATGAATCGCCTTTATTATCCATCCCTCAACCTCACCCCTTTTCTTTTCTTTTCTTTTCCCCTCCTGGTCACACACCTCTCTTACATCTTCTTCCTGCCCTTCATCACACAGACCTCACTTCCACAACTTCACTCCCACACAGCTGAGGAATCTTGACTTATTTTTCCACACCTTTCTGGCCTCCTTCGAAATGCATTCATCTTCAGGTGCTCTGTGGTTGTGAATGAAGTTTTGGAAGCCTGGTGATAACGTTGACACTCGTAAATAATCACTTTCCTCTGCCAAGCCAAAACAACACCATTATAGGTGTGTTTTTTCCCCTTTTCTTCCTGACACCCATGTGAACCAGGTGTTCACCATGATCACTACTTCTTACACAGCAGAAGCCACATGAGTGTAATCTGGCCACATGTGTGGGATGCTTCAAATCAAACAGAACTAATATGAAAAAGAACACATCAAACCAAAAGCAGACATTTAAAATCCCACTTTTCTAAAGCTTTAAAACGAGGCAACCATCTGTTTGTTTTTAGGTCAGGGATAAGTGGAGCTATAACCAATGGGATGGAGGATCAATGTCAGTGAAGACACAAGGAGGACCACCTCAATGGACTTGGATCAGTGTTGTGGACACTTCATCACTGATTAATAAGGCCACCCAAACAGCAAGATAATGCACAGTGAGGACTGGTGCCTGCCTGGGGCGGGTTGGCTGCAGCCTTGTTTGGGTGTCTACGTGCGTAAATCTGGTGGTCTAAGTCGTTCCACATGCTCCCAGACAAAATAATGCACCCACCGTGTTAGTCAAAGTTGGCATGCAAGCAGTCCACGTAAGAAGGACCAATGAAAACAAACATTTCAGCATCACTACAGACATGAAAACATGCAGAGAAGAGGTGTGTTCAGGTGTGGAATGTGCCCAGTCGACCGGGGGCTACTTACCCATGTCTAATGTTGTCATACAGTCAGCTCGAACGTGTGAATATTTTATCACGATCATTTACAATCCATTTAGCAGAGGCACGCTTTGCACAAGCGACGGATGGGATGACAGCCTCCCGGGGAGCTGTCAAATGGAGCCACGGTAGATGTCGGTGAGTTTTTTTGTTTTTTTTTTCCTGACAGAAAACCCCGGGGAAAAAATGGCGTCAACGGTGCTTTGGAGAGAGAGAGAGGAAGATAGGCAGGGAGAGAGATAGAGAGAGGGAGAAACGGGATTTGCAGCCGAGAGGCAAGGGGTAAAAAGAAGGATAGAAAAAAAATCCGATAGGAAAAAAACTTGAGTCCAGGTGATCAGAGAGCGCGAGAGGCCCCTGCAGATGGAGCGCCCGGAGAGCCGCAGCGGTGCGTACAGAGCGCGTCGGTCCCGGAGCCCCGCACAGATCCCCTCACAAACCCCGGCTGCAAGAACGGGAGGAGGAGGGGGGAGCAGCACTGTTACTGCAGTCAAAACAAGCAGCCCGCATCCGACTATAACAAGACCTCCGCAAAAAAAAAAAAAAAAAAACAGAGAGAGAGAGAGAGCGGGGAGCAGAAAAAAAATCTGCGACAAGAAGAAGATCGCGCGTTTTCAGGCGTCAGTGCGAAAAAAACATACAAAAAACACACAAAAAAAAAGGCTCGAGACGGTTGTACCTGCACTGGATCAAGGATTCCTTCTCTCCGTGTGTATGTGTGTGAGTGTTTAAGTCTCCCTCTCTTTCTCTTTTCCAATCCGTGAATGTCAGGTCCCGGAGCCTGGTGTCTGGTAATGATCTCACCCAGCAGACTGGAAGCTCTGTGGCCAAAGCTGAGCGGATCAGAGGAGGAGAGGAGAGGAGGAGAGGAGGTGCGACATCGCCTCCCTCTGGCTGCTCTCAGCACATCATGCCTCCCTCTCTCTTCTCCTGTTTTCTAGCCTCCTCCTGTTTTCACCAGAGTTTTCTCCACAGGGACAGGCATGGTGTTTTCATAATGTAATGCAAAAAATAAAACATCTGGGGGGAAGGCTTCTTGTGCAGACTGACTCATTGCTGTTATTAGAAAGATGATATGCAGCTTTTCTGCAGCAGGTTCAGATACATACCTGCATAATGGAGTGAAAATGTTTTGCCATAAAACAGGTAGATCCAGAAATTTGGAGTTTAAAACACAGAATGGCCTAACAGACATTTGCATCAACAACACAAGAATGGCATCCGTATTATTATTATTATTATTATTATTATTATTATTATATGTTAATAAATGCTAAGGCTGCTGCTAGTGTTTCATTATAGTCACCATGGTAACCACATCCCTGTATCTGTCACTCCCTGACAGCAAAATTAAAATAGAAAAACAGAAATAGATTGAAAGTTAAGTCTACAACAAACAGTTGCTGTTCAAACAAACAAACAAACAAACAACTGTACAGTTTCATGATGAGCTGCTGACGACTCCAGCATTTTTTTTTTCTATTTTACTGTGTTTTATATAATTATGCTATATATTACTATACTTATTTTGAGCTAAAATATTGTCTAGTTTCTGGGAATTTTAGAAGTGAAATTGTAAGTATAATGAGTGACACATAGAAGACAGACATATCCACATTATTGTGTATCATTTGTATTCAAAGAGTTGTGTGAGTAAAAATGATTTGTTTATAAAGGTTATTTTTTAGCTAATAAGTTAGTAAAATATATAAAAGATATCAAAATGTTAATTCAGATTTGGAAAGTCCAAATTTCTATGTTCAACTTTTGAATGATGTTCGTGCTGTAAATTATATCTGAGCTTTAGAGCTCAAAACAAGGCTGGGTTTTATCACGCTTCAAACAAAATCACATTTTAAGTTCTTTTTGTTTTTTTGTATTTAATTAGTTTTCTTTTTGCTAATTTTGTCTTTTTTGTATGACATACTGCAACCACAAATCATAACACAATAGTGCTGGCTGGGAGGAAAAAAAGTGCAAGTATTAGGGTAAAATTTTCAATACTGAAATTTCATTAAGGCTGATTCTATAATGATAATAATAATATTTTTCCAAATGATTCAAATACAAGTTATTTCAATTAGAAAACTTTGCTCAATGGGAAAGACTCACATATCTCTGCAGTGCTCACATTGGCTTCCTCACATGAAACATTTTGCAAACTGGTGGGCTAAGCTATAAATAAAAACCATATCACCTTTGTCTCAGTATGAAATAGTTTGCAGAGAGAAACCACTACTCGTGGGATGACTCGCAGTGACGTGATTCTGACAGACACAGTTTAATTTCATCCAACTCGACTCCATGAGCCCAGTAAGACAGAAGTTGCTACATCACACTTCACCTACGCTTTTTATTCAGAGTAAAACAGGGTGGGTGTGCGTGCGGCTGAGCGGGTGAATGAAGGCAGATTGAAGTGGCTCGGTTAATGTGTGGGCGTGTGCTCGTGCGTGAGCGCCGGTGCTTTCCCCTTTTAATGTGTCAGATAAAAAAAGGAGGATGGAAAACTCTTGTCGAGCAACTTGTTCCATGACTTTATCGCCATGAAAGTTGGGTTTGTATCCTGTCCCCATGCAAAACTTGACCTTCCATGCATGCAAAAGATTCTTTAACATTAACAAGCCATGCAAATGATGGCAGAGGACTTTTCCCTCATGGTGCCCCACAGCTTGTAGCTGTTACTCAGCCGTGACTTGTGCGTGTGCAAGAGCACCCACTGGCAGATATTTCATTAGTGGGAACTCAGTTGTATGTAAGCACTCTGCTGCAAAGTTGTTAAAAAATCTGCAGTGCCATCAGCAGTCTGTACAGTCTGCTGTTACTTTTCACTTCCCCTGCTGAGATACATCAGATTCACAAACATCTTTTGTGTGCGTGTGTGTGTGCTTGTGTGCGTGTGGACTGGTATTCCCTACATTGTGGGACAGTTTTTTTTGGCATACACACGTACTTGTGCATGGGGACCTAATGTTACTTATAGGGGCTTGGCTGGTATTTATAGGGACCCAAGTCTAGTCCCCTACGGCGAAACGCCGTTGGTGGGTCAGGGGTTAAGTTTAGGACTACGGTGTTAATTGAGTTTAGGTTAGTTTTAGGGTCAGGTGAGGTTAGCCTTAGGGTTGGTGGTCAGGGTTAGGCTGTAGAAAATAATGGAAGTCAATGCCAGGTCCCCATAAAAATAGATGTACGAGAATGTGTGTGTGTGTCTGCATGTGGTGAGAAGAGTGCAGCCTCTAATTCAAAGCAAGCCTTATCTGCCCACTTTGTAACATATTCTATTAATAAACCTGTGACAGGCACCACATTTACTTAGAAGAGCAATAAAGTTAGATTTTTTTAAGGGTTTAAATCAATAGGTTAGATTTTTTTGAAATGGGGCTCTGTGGTAACATTTTGAATACCAGCTCTTTAAACAACTGTAGTTTGGAGAATCAGAGTTTAATTCTGACTGGATTAATAGTTTCAGTGTGGCTAAGACTAAAGTGGTTAAAAATTCCATTGCAGTTCATTTAGTTTATTATTTTTTACATCATTAACTTTGTGAGTAACAGGCAGTGCCACAACTTGTTGCCACTATTGCCAAATAACCACATAAATCTATGTAAATATCCTTCATCCATTATTCTTTTTTCTGCTTGTTCAGGTTGTGAAAAAAAACAGGTCCAAGAGGGAAACCCAGACTTCAATCTCCCCAGCAACACTCTCCTTCGACTAGCCATTAGCTCATCAATCTGCTCAGAATTGAAGCATTTTTCAAATCAAAGAACTATCCACAACAAGTAATATATTAACTGCTTATAACTTCTTCATAGGACCCCACTTCAAAAAGAGAAACATCCATTTTATGTGTTGACTGACAAGGTATAAAATGACTATGCTAAAACAGCAAAATATGAAGACAAGATGAAAAACTATGAACCATAAAATCATCACTTCAGATACTCAGAGCCTCTGAAATAATTGTAATTACTTTGAAACCCAATTAGGCTGCTCTAATACACCCATCAAATTAGGCTTTGATTCAAATCACTAGTCTTTAGGGTTTGAGTTGGTTTGGTTTAAGGTCAATTGTATTATTTTGTAGTTTCTGAATTATTCTAGAATAGCATGTGTGTTTGAGTGTGTGTGTGTGTGTGTGTGTGTGTGTGTGTGTGTGTGTGTGTGTGTGTGTTCACATTCATTGATTTGGGATGTGTGCGAAAGCACAGAGACCCCGGAGATCAAGGGGTCAACAGCTGCTCCCTAACAACCAATCAATGGCAGTGTATCAGTAGAGATTACTCTCTCTCACACACACACACACACCTACACACACGCACACACACACACTCATCAGCAGACGCACGAAAACGGCACTCTCTCTTCTCAAATCTGTTGCCATGGATACCAGATACAGGAGGCCAAGTGGGAGCCGTTTTCCAGCTTAAACTGTAAATATTGAATTATGATGGGGAGGAAAGGAACAGCGGCGCGGGCCAACCTTCCTGCCTCCTGAAGGATCCAAATATCTGAATAATCTTTTCATCTCCATTCACCGCCACAGGAAATCTGCTGCGTCGCTCATCTGGTTCAGCATAGAAACATCAATCTGTCTCACCGATTCAGACATTCATCTAAGTCTCTATTACAGACTCCGAGCTGGCCTCCTTTCCCTCATCATCATCATCATCGCCTCTTTCTGCCTTTTTTTTTTTCACCCTGAGTGAAGAATCTCTTTAAGTGGGATGCATAAAATCAAACATTCAAAGCTCTTCACTGAATGTGGCAACAGTTTAGTCAATGCAGAGAAGGGATTGAAAGGTCACCATAAAAAATAATAAATAAAAAAAAGAAACAAAGAAGAAATTAATAAACCCTTTGAGTGAGGCCACTGGAGAGAAATGCTGGGAAGGAAATCAAAGATGACTGTATAAGTGAGTGTCAATAATTGCTTTGCTGCCTCTATGAATAATCTGAGCAGCGGAGTCAGCAGAGATAAAATAATTCAGAGATGCTGATATTAATAATAACAAAGCCTGAGCACTTGACTGCGCTGAGGGGAGAGGGAGCGAACGTGCCAACCTTGAGCTGACATTGTGAGCAGGAGAGACTCACGCTCAATCAATGGGGGGGCTTTTCTCAGGGAGTCCACTAATCTCAGAGGGCAGCTGAGGGTTCATCAGAGCTGAGGGACCCCTGGGACTGACAGCGGTAATGGGGTTAGTTGAGACAGAGGGAGAGGATTGTGTGTATCTGCGTGTGGAAACCCAGGCGTGTGTGTTGCAGATCCAAGTGTGCATAAATAAATAAGGTGTGTGTGTGTGCCAGGAGAAGCGAGGGCCATGCTGATAGAAGTTAATGGGACGTGTGACGAGGCTGATTACTGAGGCCTCGCTGATCTGACGGGGTTAATGAAGTAAATGGCTTCTTGGATAACACACCGCCAAGGCCGGGTCCTCGGCTTCTCCTTCATTTACCTTCCAGAGATGACCGCCTCGAAACACCTGCCCGCCCCTCGGCTGCGTGCGACACGTTCACAGTGTTCTCATGGCAACATCGTTTTTAAATCAATCCCGAGGCACATCGTTGCTTTCGCATCCCTCTGCCGCGAGCTAAATTATAAATAAGTTCAGACGAGGTGTTGGGTAAATCACCGGCTTCTCGCTGCAGCTAATTAAAACAGAGCAGCTCGGCGCGTATCGGGGGTCTCTGCAGCCGAACTTGGTAAATAATTCCACAAAACAAGAAGAGAGGGAAGAGATGTCGCAAGACTTTGTTCTGATTTTGAGGCTAAGATGGAGATTTTTATTTTTTTTTAATGAGAGCATATGTCTGAAAGGAGACACAAATGGGAACAAAACAACAATACAGACGGGAGCTGAGACAACAACAAAGCTGGCCTAAATGCAGCTGACTGCGGACTCCCTGCTGGCTACATCTATGTGAAGAGATGACTTACCTCCCATCCCCCTGCTACACTCATAAGGACATTATCATAACGTTGGCTCTGTGATGAGAAGTGGGCTCATCTTGAAGTCCTCCACGAGGCCTGCATGGTGCATACTGATGCTTCAGACGCTGACGGGAAGACAGCAGTGAACCAACAAATAAAAGAACTGCCCTAATGTTTATTCAGAATGACAGTCCCAGCGTCTAACAAGGCAGGAGTGACAGCACCGATTTGATTAATCTTTGCATTGGTTGTAAACACACAGCAGCAAGGAAGATAATGATCCCCCTCCTGTCGTCCCCTCCTGCTTTCTGATTGTCTTGTCACTAAAGACATCTGCAGAGAACAAAACAGGCAAAGTGAATTAAAGCCGTGGACTGTGCGCAGTTGAGGTCTTGCAACAAGTCAGCAGTCAGGTTTCACAAATGCGGGCTCAGATCTGGTGATAGCATGTTATTCTGTAGGAGGAGGCCAGAGATTAGCTATAGAGCATCAGCATCTACTAGACCCTTAGATAATGAATAATTAGTTCTGAGAAGCAGATAGTGTTTGTCACGGCTTGTGTGAACCTTCACACCTCAAACATCCACCCCACACGACATCCTGTTGTGTTAAAAGCGTGCACGTGGTCAGACACAGCTGCGCGCATGTGTGTGTGCGAGCGTGCACGCGCTTGTGTACAAAACGAGGAAAACTCCCCACATAAGAGAACACTGCCACTTCCCCTGAGCCTCTGTGAGTAAGATGAAAACAGAAACACACAGCAGGTGTATAAAACAGCAGTTAGCGCTGAATCATTTCTGGCTTTAAAAAAAAAGAGACATTATTAAACCATTAATTATCCAATAGAGTGCTCAACTTATTGAAGGATAAACAAAAACAGCAGAAATCAATTAAAGGTTTAGCTTTTCTTGAAGGAATGCATATCACTATCAGCCAGAGTTTTACACTGAAATCACAGAATCAAAGGAGACAGATATGTTATAATTGTTTTGGTCAAACCTCAATGATGTCATGCATAATGTTGCACAATATTGTGAGATTCTGCAAGACGTGTAAGCACTCAGAGAATGTGCTGAGAACAGCTCTCATACGATCATATAAAGTTTGACTAAGATGTATACTTCAGTTAGCTGCTGCTCCCATCTTGACCTGAACTGACTTAGTTCATTTAGTGATTACTTCCTGAGCATTTCATAAAAACATGTCCAGTGCTAAAGATATTTTGCTAACAGACAGTCAGCGTTAACTCCTCTCATTAATGCTGAAGTTTGAAGTGGAAAGAATTGCAGAATGTAATGCAGGTGTTGGGGATGATGCTCAGTTTTGACCACACCAAATTGTATTTCAACATCTGTAAAATTGTCTGAGTCATACTAAATGTATGTTTGATGATGGTTGATTGTAGAATTTGGTTGACAATAGAAGTTTATTTGTTTTAGGTACATTCAATTATAACTTTCTGAAAGTTTCATTAAAGTTCATCCTGTGGTTTATGAGCTATGCTAACAGATAGACAAGTTTGACTCCAATAGTTTTAAAAAGAGATCTCATGCAATTCGTTAAGTCAATATCTAAGGATTACTCTCAGCTACAATTGCAGCAAACTTTATTTGACCATCTGAGAAACTGAGTTAGTACAATGTTTGTGTTTGCTAATGTCCCCTTTTTAATTTGGACTGATTAACATTTAACCATGTGTCCATTTAATGAATAATCTCTGAGACTTTCATTAAAGCCTGACCAGTGATTCATTAGATATTTTGCTAACATTACAAACGGGCATGCACGTATGCATGCACAGAGTGAAAAACTTTATCGCTCTTTTGCCATTGGTGTTGGGCAATATGACTTTAATTCTCCAAAGTGTGAACTATGTGAGGATTAAGCTTGAAACTAATTTGAGCATTTTGGGAGCTTTTCTTAGAAGATTCCTCTCTTTCTAAAATGTCACACTTATTGTTATAGTTTTCATTCCCCCCTCTTTGGTTTAGTTTTGCATTTTGAAGTGACATGCATAGTCTGTGGGTGGTGATGTTTGTTTTTTATTAGTGTTTGTTACAACAGCATCAGTGAGGCAGCAGCAGGCTAATAAATTAGCAAATAAATAAAAAATCTCCTGCAGAGCTCAGCGTAGATTAATAAAGCTGTACAAGTGTAAAGAATCTGTTGCAGCCACGTAGCCCCCCTCACACACACACGCTTACACATGTAAAAAAAAAAAAAGCCCTACACTTGTTTACTGTACATTGTGTGAACACTGTCCCATCTGAAGCTGCCTCCCAGCAGCAGGATGTGGTGGTGCGACACGTCCTCGCTCAACAACACCTACTTCCTATGAGTTTGATAAACAGCCCTGTGGTTTCACTCTCCTCCTGCCCGTCAAGCAGTGGTGAAACACAAACACACACACACACACACATCAGCTCGACAGCGTCACCCTCTGTTAATGTGACACACAACTGGAGTGAGTGACTGTGCTCGATGCTGCTGGGGAGATTTACTTTGACAAAGTGAGTAAAACGCGACAGGGATTACTCATACCTGCCATCATCTGGAGCCTCGGCGAGAGACTGAGGGGGGATGGGTAGAAGAATGGCCTCAAATCATATCAGACGGAGAGAAAATGAATATGTCTCCATTGTCTTAGAAGTGGTGATGTACACCAGTGAGTCATCTCTCTTCATGTTTTACTATCAAGGAGTCAGACCTTCTTGTAATATTTTAAAGTGATCAACAGTTCTCTGCAGGTTTAAGGGTCTTTAAAGTTTTTTTTACAGAGGAGGTGACTGTTTTTCCTATTTTCAGTCCTGTTATTTTATTTAGACCACCTAACTACCTTTTACGTCAGACGTAGAACATAACTCATTTTTGTTTTGGCTAAAAGACAGAACACATGATAAGACACACACCAACTCTTTCTCTGCTTTAACCATACAGGCTGAAATGATCAGAACGTATAAAATACAAAACTGCATCTAATATTCAATAAATCAGTTACAAAAGTGCTAAAGTTACACAAAACATGGGCCAAAACATACTTTTTCTGTATGAGCTGAACATTTTTTGTGTGAATGGTTAAATTAGAATAAATATGCCAAAAAGGCAAATTGCAAAAACCATGAAATAAGCTATAAACAGTAAAACAATAATGTGAATTCTAGCATTTACACAATTACAAGAAAATCTGACTGCTTGGTGGGAAAAAGAATGAAGAAATGAAAAGTTGTTTAAAATGTTTGTAAAGTCCTGTGAGCTCTAACCACCACAGGAGAGTGTTGCTCCACATCAAAGTTCCTCCCTGTGTCTCCAAAGGTTTACAATGTGATGGAAACAAAGCCTGAAGATTTTCTTTACTTCTTGTCTGCATCGCCACATACTGTCAGTCACATCTGTGAGCTGTCAGACCATGAATGTGCTAACATCTGAGGGGGAGAATGAGGGGTGTATTAGGCATGCTGATCCTCCACACTCCTCTTGTCAAACTTAACATTAAAATGAAAGTCAGCGGTGAGTGTGTTGCATGGCTGTGTGTCTGTGTGTGCTGCTGTGTGTGAATGTGGGCATTCGAGGCGGGAGACAAGTGGGGTCAAAGGAGCCATGCCTAATCCTGTGGGATGTGATGGTATCTTACAGTGAATGGAGATGGGCTGTAGAGATGTGCTCAGTGGTGCACGGATCACAAAAAACTTCCTAACTGACAGAACGGACTCCCCAAGGACCGATGTCAAAAAACGGGTGCGAGAAAAAACAAAAAGAAAATAGGCAAACTGCCAGGAATATCCCTATGCTTATTGCACCACAGATAAAAAATATTGGATAACACAGAAAAATACAAATTCAGTTTAAACTTCTGGTTCAAAATTAGGAGATATGTGTCTGAATGAATAAAATACATTCCCTGAAATGCATTTACTTTATTAAATGTTTTAACTAATAAAACTACAACAGCAAGACTAACTATTCTCAACAAAGGGCTTTCCTTTTCTGAATGTACTGAACAAACTGTTGAAATAACACATAGTCCTGCTTTTCTAGCACTCTAATTTACATACCAGAAAGTGATTTTTTTTTATTAGAATTGTAAAACTTAGTATTCCCAGAGACATAATCTTTGCTCCTGTAACCTTGAGTGATTCAGAATTTCAAATTAGGTCAAACCACATAAAAAGTGTTTTACATAGACGATTGACTGAAACACACACACACACACACACACTCACATATATATATACACACACTGTCTACCTGAAAAAAAAGTTGCTACCACAAAAAAGGTCATACTAATATTTGGTTAGATCGCCTTTAGCTTTGATTACAGCATTCATTCACTGTAGCATATGAAATTCTTCAATGTCACAAGATTTATTTCCATCCTGTGTTGCGTTAATTTTTCACCAAGATATTGCTTTGATGATGGTAGAGTCTGACCGCTGCACAAAGCCTTCTCCAGCGCAACCCAAAGATTCTCAATGGACTCTGTGGAGCCAATCCATGTGTGAAAATGTTGTCTCATGCTCCCTAAACCACTCTTTCACAATTTCAGCCCGATGAATCTTGGCAGTCATCTTGGAATATGCTCGTGCGTATTGCAAGAAAAAATCTATTGATGGAATAACCTGGTCATTCAGTATATTCAGGTAGTCAGCTGACCTCGTTCTTTGAGCACATACTGTTGCTGAACCTAGACCTGACCAACTGCAGCAACCCCAGCATAGCACTTAGTTAAATTCAGGTGACTTTTTTGGTCAGGAAGTATATAATATATATATTACATTTTTATTTTGGTAATGAATTTTGGAATTATAGTTGTTCAGAAAAAATGGTTGTCATTAGAAAGTACTTCATGACAGAAACATGTCCTCAATGATCTGACAGTAAAAGCAGGCTCATCCCATTTCATCAACAGCATTTAATTGGCTGATTTGACAGGAATGTAACTATATCGCTCTGAAAATATTTTAACAGTGAAATCCATAATTAAATCAGTGCATTTTGATTGGGACATTGAAGGAGTCTGTGTTGACAAACAGGAAACATGAATTAAACTTATTTCATAAAATATTGGCTAAGACTTGACTTTAATTTTGACATCTGGCTCATTTTGAGTTACGTAATGTATATTGGCAAACTATGTAATTAGGAAAATACGAACAAGTTGTAAACACAGCCAGACTAGAAAACACTAAAAAAATAAATATACAATCATTACGAAAACAATTTTTTGGATGCGCGAGTTAAGGAGTTAAATATGTGTCTGTAGGCTATGAATATCCATGTGTACATTTAAATGTATTACAATTAGGTTTATGGTTCAGTAGATTACATCATGTCATTGTAATTTGAATCAAATATCTGTATGTAGTTTAAAGCAATCTGGTCCAGTGCAGTAAACCTCCACTCAGCAATAGATAAAACAAACCGGTAGGTGGCGCAGTTGATCTGTTTTAAAGCCTCCTTTAACCCGGAAACCGTATCAGCGGACCTTTAATAAAACAGGAAGTGTCTGTGCACGCAGCTGGCTGTTAGCTAACATGGCGCTTGATGTTAAAAGCAGATCGAAACGATACGAGAAGCTGGACTTTCTCGGAGAGGGTCAGGTAGGCAGTAAAATATTTCAATATTTTGCGTTTTCGCTGTCGGTTTTGTTACTTTTTATGCAGTTTTGTTTGTTTTTCCGATAAGCAGAGCACAAGCGTTAGCTGGTTGCTAATGTCAACAAGCCCATCTGCTGTAGCTGCATGATGCTGGTTTTGAACCTTATCCACCTCCTTTGTCCTTTCTCTTTAGTTTGCCACAGTGTACAAAGCCAGGGACAAACTGACTGACACAATAGTTGCCATTAAAAAGGTATAATTAAGAAGTGCACTTTAATTTTTTTTTGTCATTTATGAAGTTTACAGCACTGAACTTGTATCTCAATGTTGTTTGTTTTTCAGATAAAAGTTGGCCACAGAACAGAGGCTAAGGATGGTAAGATATGCCAGATCTGTACTCCCCATGTGTTAGCCACATATTACAGTTTTATCCATATATGTCCTTACTTTAGGTGTGAATCGGACTGCTCTGAGAGAAATCAAGCTGCTACAGGAGCTGCATCATCCAAACATCATTGGGGTAGATAAACATTGATTTATTCATGTCTTCATTTAGTACTTTTAGTCATAGGTTTAGAAAAAAAAAACATTTTTATGTTTGGACAAGTGTGTGTTTTTTTTTTTTGTGCTTCTTTACTGCAACATTTTTGTTTAATATTTTTTGTGTTGCAGCTGTTGGATGCCTTTGGACATAAATCAAACATCAGTCTGGTGTTTGATTACATGGAAACAGACCTGGAGGTGAGTTTTGCCTCTTTTTGATGTGATTGATTTTCTTTTTCTTTTTGTTTTATTTGGTTGCACAATTCACACTGGATCCACACAATAAAATAAGCTCACATGCAGCTTTTGTTTTGCCTTTGATCTATATTAAATGGTTTATAAATAATATAAATCTGAAGTCTTTGTTTCAGATTCTATTGCAATAAAATTATTTTTAGCTGCTCTGCACTTATGTTATACATTTATATACATTGAACTATATCATTAACATCAATGTAAAGAACTTTTTCCTACTTGAAAACTAAATTTATCCGTTCATAAATAGCCTTGGTTGAGTCATATTCATATTATCTGCAGTTTCAATGATGTGCAAAGACTTGCGTGTATATTTTACTGAAATGTAGCGTACTGTCAAATAAATCCAGATGTATCAAACCGTGCATATGCTGGAATACACACACATTTTGTTTGTACATCCCAATCAATGTGGAACTCGGTGCACATGAGAAGACACCTCCCTTCACGTGCCTTCATTTACATACGTTATATAGATACTAATTATTTCCTGCGTGTGTGGACATATTTGTGTGATCCCTGCATGATCAAAAACGATTTCTAGATTCAGAAAAATAATGAATTAAACATATTGTGAGTGAGAAAAAATTATAAGCAAGGAAGGCAGTAAAAATGTGTGTCGCACGCAAAGGACGAGTGTGTGTGTGTGTGTGTGTTTGTGTGTGTGCATGATGCTGCTGTTACTGGGTGCACAACCAACTGAAAACGGCTGATGAGCCTGTCGTCATCATGGACCAGAAAGTCCTCTCTGTGTATAAAGAAGCGCTCTACTGTTACGCTATTTATTATATCCTTCAGTAAGGCTGAATCCGTTCTTGTTAAGGTATTTTCGTCACAACTTTGCACATCTTTTATCTAACTGTGTATGTGGATGTATTAATTGTTAATCATGTGTGTCTGGTGTGAACAATAACTATTTTCACATCATTAATTGTTTCCCCAAATCACCAATGGAACTAGAACCACAGAAATGTGCGTACACCAGCCTTGAAGTTGACAAGGGGCTGCACACATTTCTACATTCATTTCAGTCGTGATACATCTAGAGTTTTGCGTGGAAAAGAGTGTCTACAAGCTTTTTTTGCATATGCATTGTTGATGCATGACGCCCCTGCTTTTTGGTTAAGGGAATAAAAAAAACATGAGTTATTCAAAAACTTTGTAAAGGTATGTGATGTTATTTGTCACATGTGAACCTCTAGAAATGCATCACTGGTAATTATCAATGATTCAATCTTATTGGCAATAAGGAAAAAACACCTAAAAGTTAATAAAGTCTGGTAAATGTGACATTTTTATTTGAAGGTTTATAAGTGAAGTAAAGGGGAAAAGTTAGATCAGATGACAAGAGTTGCAAGCAAGTTGAGTTAAGATGAGCTAATTAAAGCTGACATGAACCAGGACTTTTAGAATTTTTCACTTCCATCTCTCACTTTTTTGCATGCAATGTTCCAGATAGATGTTCACCACTAATACATTAGACTTTAACAGAGCAATGAACAAGATAGACATGCTTTAAAAAAATCAATAGCACTCTTGTCTTGGCTCTCGGAATGCATTTATGCCATTAGCAGCTGTCAGGCGGCGGTCAGTAGAGACATGAGGGTGAAATATGAGGCTCATCTTTTCCACTAAAGGTGCAAGCCTATTTCAGGTTGCATGTTTACTTTTGTTTTATCGTGAGTTACACATGCTGTGTCAAAAAACAGCATTTTATATTTAACACTATCAAGTGTTTTCAGAGCAGATGTAAGTATTCTTGTGAGTGTACAGGTATATTAAACTGTTTCTGTTCAGTTTCCTCTTCTAGTTCTTCAGTTTTAGTTATTGTTCTGTTTTCTGCTCAGAAGGATGCTAGTTTGTTTTGCCTAAACCTTTGTGAAAGATTATTTTTATAAAATATCCAGCTTTGCTTCAGGCTTTACATCTTTGTTTGTTGTTTGTGTTGTTTTTATAGGTTATTATTAAAGACACCAGCCTAGTCTTGACTCCAGCCAACATTAAAGCCTACATCCTCATGACTCTACAAGGATTAGAGTACATGCACCAACACTGGGTCCTACACAGGGTAAACGCACTGAAGCACCACTCAGACACATGTGACTTATGCACAAATAATACTCATGATGGATAATTTGCTGTGTTTTTATATCCAGGATTTGAAACCCAATAATTTGCTGTTAGATGGGAACGGAGTGTTGAAGTTGGCTGATTTTGGTTTGGCCAAAGCCTTTGGCAGCCCCAACAGAGTCTACACGCATCAAGTTGTTACAAGGTCAGAGCTGCTTTGATTGAGTTTCACAGAACTACTTTTATTTATTTATGTTTTACTCCTCTCCAAAGCCCCATTTTTACCTCCTATTCTGGATGGTTGTAATTTTTAACTCTGCTTGTTTATCCATCTCTCTTCTAGGTGGTACCGCTCTCCTGAGCTCCTGTTTGGGGCCAGAATGTACAATGTGGGTGTTGACATGTGGGCTGTGGGCTGTATCTTGGCTGAATTGTTACTTCGGGTACATAAATCTCACTTCAAACAGAATCTCACATAGTGGTGTGATGCTCTTATTTAAAGTTAAATTCTAATTGGTTCCTTCGTTGTAGATACCATTTCTTGCTGGAGACTCGGATCTCGACCAGCTGACCAAAATTTTCGAGGCATTGGGAACACCTACAGAAGAATCATGGCCTGTTGGTTTCTGTTTTATCTAAAAGTTCTCTTTATTTGGTTGAAATGTGAGGATTATCATAATTATTAATCTCTTTTGCAGGGAATGACTAGTCTACCCGATTATGTGTGCTTTAAAGTATTTCCTGGCACGCCTCTGGAACATATATTTAGTGCAGCTGGTGATGATTTGCTTGAGCTGCTACAGGGCCTCTTTACTTTCAATCCTTTGACGAGGATCACCGCCACACAGGTAAATGACACTAAAGCAAAACAGCTGTCATCATTATTGGTGTGTTCATTTTATTAAGAGAAATGTGTTTAAAACCTTGTTTAGAGTACAGCATGTCTGCACTAAGATTTGATTGTTTGATGGCTGTAAAATTGAGTTTGTTTTCTTTACAGGAAAAAGGTTTTAATCAGATTCTTTTACACATCCAGTTAAGACTTTACAAAACCAATTTTAGGATGTACAACACACATCATGTGACTGGGAGGATGTCCAAGATATTTTATTGGTTTTGCAGCATCATTTATTTGCACATGACAAACTTTTGATATGCAGTATATTTGGCCACCTGAACTGTATGGAGTTGGTCCTTCTATGTAGCTATAACAACATCCACACTCTTGGAAGGCTTTTCACAGCACTTTGAAGTGTATCTGTGGGGACTTGTGTTCATTCATGCTGTAGCCCATTTGAGGTCATTCTCTGATGTCAGAAAAGAAAGTCTGGCTCATAACTTCAGTCCTAGTTCTTCCAAAGGTGCTCAGTGGGGCTTGAGGTCAGGGTTTTGTGTGGGCCATTTAAATTCTTTTACACTGAACTCATCATACCAGGTTTTTAATGGACTTGTCATGTTAGAATAGAAGAAGGCCTTCTTTAAAGTGTTGCCACAAATTTGAAAATGTAATATTGTCCGTAATCTCTTAATATGCTGAAGCATTAATTTTTCCTATCACTGAATATAAGGGGCTGAATCCAGACAATGATTAAAACACCTGAATTTAACAGTTACCAATTTTCCCTCCGTTACGTAAACTCACTAAGAATAAATAAAAAAAAAAGTGCTCTTTAAAATTAGTGTCTGTGTGTTTTTATACAGTAGTATCTTTTTGCAGGTGTCATGTTGACAGTGTTTTATTTGTTTTCCCAGGCTTTAAAAATGAGGTACTTCAGTAATCGACCAGGTCCTACCCCCGGTCCACAACTCCCGCAACCAAACTGCTCGGCGGAGGCTTTGAGGGAAAAGGAAACAGTTGGACAAAAGAGGAAAATAGAAGGCCTGGAAACGAGTAATAAATAACTTGCTGCCTCATGTTTGTTTTTTTTCCCTCTAAGCTAAGCTAAGCTTATCTTTATTCACTAAAAAGCTGACAACAGTTTGTTCATTGGCTCTGTATTTAAGTTACTTGGCAATGTGTTGGGTAATTTGTTCAAATATGAGCAGAAATAACAGGAATCATCATCAGGGTTGGAATCCCAGTCCAAATCTATATTTAATGAACTTCAAGTTCTCATGGTTTGCATACTGAACATATAAATCAAGCGCACCTCTACACTAAACCTAGCAATTTAGTGGGCGTTGGCCTGCATTTAACGCTCAAGTTCGAAATTCAAAATATACTTTAAGAGAACATGCAAACACAGTTCAGTGGGTGGAGGGAAAACTTAGTAAAGTAGAGCCTTGATGTTCCTGGGAGGTTCAAAGCTTCTCCGGCCTCTCTGTGGTTTGGAAAATGTTTGGGTTTGGCTATGTTCTGTACAACACTGCAGAGATTTTCATGAGACTTCTTGTTCGTCTGTATTAAATGTAATCGTTTTAAACATCTCTAACAACTCTTGTTTGTATATTTTCAGCTGTAATGAAGAAGAAGCTCATTTTCTGACCAGATGGGACAGAAAGAGGACAACTACATTCTTCATAACGAAGGAAACACCACTGGAACCAAAGAAGGTCCAAAGTAAAAGGAGGCCGGCTCAGATGTGGTTCACTTGAAGACTTTTTAGAAGTTGTAGACAAGAGTTACCCGAGGTTAGCTCCAGATACCCAGTGTGCCATTATGTCCGCATCATTGTTGATTCTAAACTCTTTGATCCTGTTGGATTATTTTTATTTATTTGAGTTTTGGAAAAAACAACCAAACTACCAAGGCAGAACTGTGTCATAAAGATGTATTTTTTTTATGTTGTGTTTTTTTTTTTTATATGAATTGCCAATAAATGGTAAATGCATTTATTAAATTTTGTGTTGTGGTTTGCAGTTTCAAGCACCATAAATATCAGTGATTTATTGAAATAATATTTAGAAACGGGTATAAAATTGTGACTAGTTTTGGGTAAATTTGAGTAAATACTGACAGATGTATTTCTCTTTACTGATAGTTCTCTAATGTGATTCAGCTGTTTTACCTGACAGGATCCTGATGCTCAGTGCTGCGCTGTTCTCAGACAAAATCAGATTACAGAAGATTTTGATGGAGGGAAAAGATGTGTCCTTTTGAAGCCTGCTTATCTTGTTCCAGACGTACATTCATATTTTGTTTACTGTTGAATGGCAACTGATTTAAAGCTTATTGCAATATAATGTATGGATTTGCTTTAAGATATGTGACAAAGCCCCGAATATGATTTACTATGTAAAATCTCAGAAAAGAGCCATAAACTGTTCTTTTTCTTTAGAAAAAGGCTCTCCAGTCTAACTCATGTCTATTTATAAAAGCCCACAATAGAGCTCTGACTTTGAATGCCAGCTGAATAATGGCTGACTGAAACGTGTGAATGAATCATATGACCGTTCTGACAGAGAGCTACAGTGGCAGCATTATCAGCACAGGCCCTGTCAAAAATCAGCAGATAAACTCAGTGACACTGACTGAAACATATATCTAAAAACCAGATAAAGGAACTGATTAGGAAGAAATTTGGGGATTTCCCTTTTTGACTAAATGATTTTTCTTGGAAAGAGAATTAGAGTTTCTGAAGACTCTTCAACCAACAAAAACCCCAAGAAGGTTTCTGAAACATAAAACCTAATTTATTAAAAGAAGAAACAGTAAAGAGAAACACATGATGTGACTTAAAAGAACAGCTAGACAGCTTTTTTTTTTATTGTGGGCCATGTTGGTTTAGTTAATGGGGTTGAAAGAATTTTTTTAAATAAGCAGTATACTGCCTCATTTTTGTAGATAGTTAAATTGTTTGTATGTTTGTTTTTTGGCTGCTCGACTTCTTCAGAGTTGCCACAGCAAGTGAAACTCGTGTGTAAATTTGGCAATTGTTTTTTACATTCAATGCCCTTCCTGTCACAACCACATACCACTGAGCTACAAGCACAATATTCTTTGTTTATCATCATCAGCCAAACCCTGTCCTTCAAGAGTCATCACTAAAACCCTGGTTTCATTAAATCAAGTTTTATTTTGCAGGTGTTGTTTTGTACAGGAAAAATTGTAGTCAAAGTGATTAATGGGTGATTAACATTTGGATATGACTGCTACAGAAAACTAACCGTAGAAAACATTGAAACAACTACAATTAGTTTTACAGATACTGAGCTTAAATTTGTTGTTGGTAGTAGCTGAGAGTAATCTCCAGTACATCTGAGCTCTATAGCAGATTCTGTAAGATACAAAATTTGTGCCGCCTTGTAGTATATTCAAGATTTAATCCACATTGTCATAACTGTCACTTTTCAACATGCAGAAATGAAAACTCACAGGGATGATTTCAACAAATGTTAGACCTTATGAGGACCAGGTTGAGATGGCTCAAGGGCCGCTTCTGGCCCTCGAGCCTTCTTTTGCCCGCGTGTGCAGAGATTATAACTGGGTTCTAATAGTTTTAAGTGTCAGGTTGAAAAGAAAACCCAAAATTATCAAATACTCCCGTAACGAGTATTTTATTACCTTTCTGACGGGAGCTGCGTGTCTTTGTGTCGGGATGTGCGGTGGGAGGAGATAAGGAAGAGGAGGAGAGACAGCAGCAGCAGCAGTAGCAGTAGCAGCCTGACTGGCAGGGAGCACGACGGACGGAGAGGACTGTGTTCTTCTTCAGCTGCTGTTGGCGATTTAATATCGAGGAGGACGGAAACAACAAAGAAAACTCGTAGCTCGTCTTACTTCGTAAAGGATATATTACGTTTTGTCCAGGCAGGATGTGTACTCCGTGCTGTATCTCGCAGGTGAGGAACAATAGCCCGCTCGGTACTTCACTGCTGTTTGTTTTCTTCTTCTGTGGTTATAAACCTTACTATCATTGGCGTTCAGTGGATACAGCTCGTGTCAGCGTCTTGTTGTCTGCTAATGTTTCGAGAATTTGCAGTATTTTAATGGACTTACTTCTCAGTTACTGTAATTAACTCACATCGTGAAATAGATGTGTGCATAATTTATCCACAGACTCGGCTGAATAACGTCACTCACTCGTATGAAGACAAAAAAGCTCGAGAGAGGCAAAGCTAGCTGGAACAGCTGTGAGCTGAGCTGCTTTTCAGAAGTAATGAAACTGAATTTATAAATGTTTTTTTTTATTCTGACAGGTTACAGCAGAATTAAAGTATGTAAGTGATAATAAGGGAGTCTCTCTTTGAATAGCCCGTATTGGTTCCATCTTTTCATTTTTCAACTGCAAAAGTATGGTCTTTCTTCCCATTTTTAAACAGATGTGTGAAGAAATGTTTTGTTTTTTGTCTTTTATGGAATTGTAAAACTCGATCAGAGAAATTAGGTTGCAACAATTTGAGTGGAAGTTGTAAAAGTTTCATATAATCTGTAAAGTAGTTTTTTTAATGTTAAACCTTTTTATATAAACATGTTTTATGGAACTGAAACTATGATAATCTTTTCAGAAATAGCATTTTCAGTGCAGTGACTGTTGAGTGAATGAGTAATGAAATCTGCTGAAGATGAAAATGAGCTGGAGGCTTGCTAAATGATAATGCAAGAAAGACAAGAATGCAAAATTATTCAGCTGAAAGCTACATTTTAAAGTATCTGAGGTCTTGCAAAATGAGCTAAAGAAGACTAAAGATGAGCTAATTGAGGTGAATGCTACTGAAGATTTTCTAGACTAACTAAAGGCTAGCTGACTGACCTGATGGGCTTATAAATGTCCATAAAGTCAAGCTAGATTAGCTGATCTAGCTAACTAGAATGAGCTGAAGGCTAACTAGATAAGCTGTAACATAGTTGGATTAACTTAAATCTAAGGTAAAGGCTAATAGTAATCCTATTTTGTGCAGCTTAAACAACTAGTAACCATTATTTTTGAAGTGAACAACAGTCAACACTAATTTCGTTTATTTAAACCATTTTTGAGTCAAAATTTCAAAAGTTAATTATTGACAAGTTCCAGCTTTTTAGTGTAAAACCTGCATAAAGTTTTAAACGTCTGGCATGCACAATAAATTTTAGATTGCCACAAGACATTTTTCTTTTTGAAAATTTTAAATTAAGAAAAATTGTTTTGTTGTCTCTGGATTATGTGAAGGTTACACTTTGGAGTGTCAGAATTACTTTTTAAAAGACATGCTATAAATAAGTGAGTTTTTTATTATTATTTTAGAGCTAAAGGCTTGCTCTTGACCATGGGGTCACCGCTGCTAATTACACATGCACATCCCTCATCTAAAGGGGGCTCACTTCCATTTCCTGTTCTTTTCAAAGATGGAGAATGATGGAAACAGGGCGGGATTAGGCTAAAATGAAGGACAGACAATAAGATCAGTTGTGTGGCGCTGCGTGGGGAGTGTGCTAATCCCTGTCACAGACGCCCCATTTAGTTTGTCCCCATCTCTACTTCTAATTAACTTTTTTTTTTTTCTGCATTAGGAAAGTAAGTGCCGCGCTTGAGGTTTGAAGAGGCCCAAGCTGTGTGGTCTGGTAATAACCTCCCTGGCTTGAAGATGGAAATTAGAGGAGGGTGGGAGTTGTTTGGGTTACATTTGAAGTGAGTGGATGGCAAAGTGTGGGAGGAGATGATTTGTTATTCTTACTGGGATCAGTGGCATGCTGCAGGGAGCTAATGGGAAAAGCTTCATTTCAACATGGTCCAAAGTGTTAAAAGTGTTGGATGTGTTGGTGGGGGTTCTGGAACGGGACAGGCGTCTTAAGAAAATTGGATGAAGAGCAGACATTATTCTTTTGCTATTATACTTTGTGATAAAAAATGAGCAGTTCTGGTTCAAATTCTTGTGCCTAATAAAGATACACATTTTTATCTTAAGACCTCTTATTCACAAAAATGATTTGAATTCTAATATCAGTAATTAAAAACTAAAATATTTTATTATTAAAAGGAGACTAAGTTAGGCAAGTAATATAATCTTTCTGTTTTAAAGCCCTACCAAATACAAAACTGCATAACAACTCTTGGGACAAGGCCAAATAAAAGATAGGAGACATTATTTCTGCCACTGAATTGTTCAGTGGAAAAAGGATCTTGGTCACATTTTTGTAGGGAGAATACTACATAAAAAATTCCAGAGCAGCTAAAAACAAATAAAACATGTCTATTGTGTATTGTATAATAACCAATCAACCACGACGCCCACCGGTTTCACTTCTCGTTTATCTGAACTGTCACACTTCAAACCTAAAACAACGCCTAAAATGAATTTTGGGGGCTATTTTTCTTTGTGATTGATAGGGCTTCAAAATAGAAAAAAATTGTTTTTAAAGTTTGAAATAATTAAATGGACATAGATGGGAAAGATAAACAATATACTTTGTTGCCTTTTGCTTTCTAAAGTAAAATAGCTAAATTCACAGCAGAAACCAGGGTTGCATGAAAGATTTTCTCAACAAAAGGGCAGAAACTGTATCTGTCAGCTCCAAATAATGTACCTTAAAGTAAAAATATCACATATCTGTTAGAAGTTAATATGGGCAAATGTATTTGTTCCAGTATTTGATTAGTTGTGAGTTAAAGATTGTGATGTACCTGTATGAAACCCTTACCTCTTGTCTCACTCTGCCTGATGATAGATTAGCCTGGGATTGTTGGTTTTGTTTTTCATTGGTAATCCTGTTCTCGTTTGATTTGTTTCCACTTTTTGTCTGCGAGGGATTGTTTGATCACCACCCCCAGTTTGCCTCTACCTTAGTCCTCCTTTTGTGCATTTATTTTTACTCCAGTGGACTCAAGTTTTCTTGTTGCCGGTTGTAGCCAGGGGCCTTATTTGCCAAGTTAGAAGCAAAGACCCCTCTTTGTGTTTAGGAAACAAAGCAGTGATACATTTTTGCTGTGTGTATACAGCTGCCTGGCTGTATAGACAATAGTGGAGCTGTCAGTCACAGTATGCTGAGTAATGGAGAAGGTTTAACTAATGTGAATATGATCCCTGTCGTATACAACCAATGTAACCAATTTTGTTTGGTCTTTTTTTCCCCACATTTTCCCCTGTGTTGTAATTTGAGATAAGAGCATGTGTTTGCTGTTTCTTTCAGGCATTTAATCTGTCGTGAGTCACTGTGGTAAAGTTAACTGTCCTGAAGCTGTGAATGGAATATATCCTCATTTTAAACTAATATCGTAGAACATAAGTCTGATAAAGTCGTATGATGTAGGAGAGAGTAGATTATTTAGTTTATTGTGAGCTTACTGTATGTGATTAAATAATTTTGGTTGTTTTGCTTCACCGTATTAGTCATTGCTTTGACAGTGAGGTTGTGAGTCATGTTTGTCTGGGGTTTGCTGTTGTGTGTTTTACTTTGTGTGACCTCGTTTTCCAAGGTCTGTGTACCGACATGTCGACATGTTTTCTGGTGTTTGGTCAAATTGTTGAAGAAGAAATCACATAATTCGCTCTGCTCGTGACTTCTTGATTCTTATTTATTGAGAGCACTGTAGAGGAGTGACCTATTTTTTGCGATAGGCCTGTTTGTGTTACGTAAGCCGTAGCATCTGCACAGTGTGCCCTTTGGGTTTGATAGCGCTTCCTTTTTCCTGTGCTGTAAGAATGTCCTTGTGGTGGCTTTTGCTTTGGTACTTTGAGGCTTTTTGAGAATCTTAAAAAGGGGAAAACATGAGAATTGTCAAGATTTTTTCATTCAGTTTTTTCTCCTTTTGTATACTTGGTGCTGGATTGAATTAGCTAAAATAATAGGTCTCTCCATTTTTTTTTTCCTTTTTTACCCTCAAAACAGCTAGGGGGAAGCTGAGCACTGGAAAGCGAGTGGAAAACATGTAAAGGCCAACTGAGGAGAACAAAGAAAGGTGAAGAGGAAAAAATGAGTGTGTGGAGGGGGAGTTAGGAGATGACAATGATAAGCCTCTGTGTAGCAGGATTGAAGCTTGAGATAAAGAGTGTGAAACAACTTCAAGCTTAGTGAAGATAAAAACAGGGTTTGTTGTGAAAATCTACTTTCACTCGACTCCACATTAGAAAGTGGCGTGTCAGCCGTGACATTGTGCTCTCTGTGCTGTCGGGGTTTAAAATGCAGACACACCAACCACCTGTCATTACACTGGTGGGGCACGCTGGCAGCGAAGGAGGGGGTGGATGGCCTATCAAGTGGGTAGGGTCAGCGTGGGTTACTATGGATACTTTTTCCGTATCTGTGTGTGATGGAATTCCTAAAGACATTCCCCATCTCCCGGCCTCCCCTCCTTGTGTCACAACTCCTCCGCAGTTTGCTGCCGGGGCCCCTAACGGTGTGCAGTCTGCTGGTGAGACAACCCCGAACTAATGAAATCTAAACACCATCACAACTTAAATTGTTCTGTTTTTTTATTCTCATGTAGCATTTTGTGGATAATTAATCGCCCATTGAGAGAGGCATGTGGGAACAGAAACAAAAGAAACTGTTCTCTGCTGTGTGTAGCCAAATAAACCCAGTAAGTACTTGCTTATAATCAAGGTTAGACATGAAATTATTTAATCAGAAAATGTTCATTTGGCATTTAACTACATTTTATGGTCAATCAACCCAAACAGAAGATCTCATTAAAAAGCTTCACAGTGCTGATTAGCAACTTGTTAATAGATCTGTGCACATTCTGCTGTTGGCTTCAGATGACTAATCACAGTTGTGGTTTTGGAGCCACATATCCCTCAACTAATATTAGTGTAATATTTACAAAAGCAACACATCAGCATCCGTTAAAGCTGACTAAAACTGTAAATTATAATAACACCTTTATATATATCACTGAAGTGTTATTAAAGCTAAAGATTTATTGTCTTTTTTAACTAATCAATGTGCAGCAGGTGTGTCATGAAATATTTTAAAAACATACCTTTTTTTTCTATAAAAATCTTGCTTCTCTCATTTGTCAAAACAGAACAGGTTCCAGCATTAGAGGTGAACGAGCTTTGTGACACTGAAAGTCCAGAGTTGCAGCTAAAGTGACACGACTTGGCCTCTAATGCTGCTTTGTAGTGCCAGACCTTTGGTTGTGAATAGAAGAAAAGGCATTCTGTGTTTGATTCAGCGTGACAGCAGTTAAACTGTACAAAAAGGGTGTGGATCAAGCTGCAGAATGTAACTCTTCTGTGTTATATATGCTTGTTTTTCTCATGACTGATAAAGCCAAATGTGGCAAGGATAGAGTAGGAAAACCCATAAATCCTTGGATCCATAACTCAATACTTTTTTTATTTAAGGTTTAGAAGTTAAATGTGTGTTTTTTTGTTTTGTTTTTCAGTTTTATTTTATAAAGTTGTTTTAATCACACTTTTTCAAATGTCCATAAGAAGAGATTTATTTCCTCTAATAGAGAGCTGCTTCAAAACATCACTGGTTCTAGTTTTACACAGAATCTTTACAGAAAGACATTAAAAAATATCCCCTGCTTTGCTACAATGAGCCAAGAAGTAAAAACATGATAATTAGAAAACAAAGTTAGATTGCTTGAGGTACGGAAATTAAACTGAGCAAGCCAGGAAACCCAACACTTAGCAAGTTGATGAAATCCATGTGTGTGTGGATTTGTTATAGTGCATCAGATGTCAGTCAGGGACACAAAACTGACTTTACTGTTGCTGAATTAAACACCAGGACGTCTGAATGAAGCAGGGTGGGCCACTTAAACAAACTTTGTTTGTTGGATCCCCAGCTCATCAACAAACAGGACCAAAATCCCAAACCTTAACATGTCCAAACTGATTTGAGAGTGCTTGTAGTTCTAAGGGTTGTTGTGTTTGTGCTTTATAAAAATGTGACTTTGTGATAGAAAAATTATGCACGATTAGTGTTTTCCTGTTGTCTGAATGTTTTTCTACTAGGTTAACAGTTTGTATGGCTACCGGTGTTGGCAGACGCCGTGCTAAAAATGTGTCTGGTACTCTCAGCAGAATGGTGTGGAGATAAGGTGTAGCGAGGTGACTGCAGTGGGGGCGGGCGAAGTTTGATCACTGAAGAATGCAGATAGCTGAATGTTTGTGCTGATTATTCAGAGGGGTTTTGTTTATTTAACTATGCAGGCAATCCTCTTACCTTTCAAGTATTTTAATATATTTTTGTCAAACTTTAGTCCTGGACTTCTGAGTGGTTACTTCAAATTAATTTTTTTAATCATAAACATTGGGGTGGGAAACTTTTACTCTCCCACAATTCGGAGAGTCGAAGCTGGAAGTTGAAGCCAGAGCTGCTGTATTTGTGATTTTTACAGCTACGGTTGACTGTCTGACAGATTATTTGTTTGTTTTCATTTAAAACACACAGATCTGGTCAGTTAGGACCTGTGTTACACTCAGCTGTTGGGTCTGAATCAGACCAGATCCAATCTGAGTTAGCTTGCATAAGGACAAATTAAATGTACAGTAGCTCTACAGTATATTGTAATCTTGTCTATACAGGAAATATTTAGGCCACAGGAACAGGACCTTCCTGCTGCCTTTGAGTCCTATTCTTTCACAGCATTCCTGTTTTTATCTCAAGGAGTGCTAGACTGGCCTTGAGATGGGATCCACACAACCAGCTTTGTATTTTTATCTTCATAGTCTGTGTTTTCAGCTGTAAGTGGAAGTACATAAATAAATGTAAACAGTGGGTCTAAATCCAGCACAGGCACAATTGTAGCCTCCGCCACGTGGTTTTACCTCT
The DNA here is from genome assembly GCA_031762495.1 of Anablepsoides rubrolineatus. Lineage (NCBI taxonomy): Eukaryota > Metazoa > Chordata > Actinopteri > Cyprinodontiformes > Rivulidae > Anablepsoides > Anablepsoides rubrolineatus. The sequence goes on from JARVGW010000750.1 coordinate 14,437,895, forward strand.
TACCACAGCAGTGTGTGTTTGTATGAGAGGTTTACACACAGGGGGTGGGGTGACTTCAGAAAGGTCTTATTTTTCCTGTCTTTGTGTATCTACCCTAACCACGGTCTGAAACCCTGACAATTTTAGTTGGTGCCTTAATTACTTGAGAGAATTATTTTTCTTCTTCTTCAAAACCCCATCATCAAAGTTTCCTGTTTCATCTCTGTAGCAGCTAGCATGGAAAGTTTAGCATTTTTCAGACAGGACTGATTCAAGTTTCTCATGTCTTTGTCTCTTGTGTATGTGTGTGTGTGTGTGTCCAGCTGGCCTGTTGTTGCGGCTCAGCAGCCTGCTCGTGCTGCTGCAACTGCTGCCCCAGGATCAAACAGTCCACAGGGACCAGGTTTATGTACGCCTTGTACTTCCTGTTGGTCACCATCATCTGTATCATCATGATGTCCCCCACTGTGGAGGAGGAGATGAAAAAGAATGTGAGTATAAACTGCAATATAGAACATTTATTAAACACACATATTAAGAAATAAAACCTGTGGAGTTTCCTCCATAGAAAATAAATCTACAAGTCACGTAGTTCTTTTAAATAAATGTCCCTAAAGTAGCATCAATCAGAAAGCGTCTATTCTGTGCCCTTCTTTTGTTTTTGTTTTTTTAAACAGATACGTTTCAAACCAGGATTTCTTTTTAAATGAAGAGCGGGTGGAGATGTTTATTCTCAGTTCTAACAGGATTTAATAAATGATCATTTCTAACTCTGTGGTGACAGTACCAGTTAAAACAAGATCTTCTGAAAACACTTCAGCTTGGAGCTGATCAGTGTGTGCAGTCTGGCAGGTTGAAACATGGCTGGTGGCTTCCCATGATGCCTCAGTGCTTTTTTCAATGATATGACTGTAAAACTTGGAAAAAATGAAGACAAGATGATGGAGTTTCCACTTGTAGAATAGGAAACTCTCTTTCTACCACTTTACCCAGATTCAGACTTCTCATTTATGTTCTTTTATAAGCTCATGTTTCCTTTTTTTTGTTCTGTGAATCAACAAAATCCAACCTCACATCCTGTGGTCATCTCTGTTTATTTCAGAGAACATTCTATTAATGAAAGTTTGTTGTTCTTAAGCTTGGCATCTTAGTGAGCCACATTAATGTCACATTTAAGGTCTCAGACGTGATGCACACATTTGTGTTTTCAAAGTGACATGTAGTCCGTGAGGTTATGAAGTGAAGTGTCACTTTGAGTTTATATAAACTTCACATGAACATACTGTCAACATCAGATTGAGATGGAAGAAAGGATGGGAGAGAACATTTGTTGCCATTTATCTCACCAGCAGTAGCTGCGTTTCCTCTACAAAAAAAAGCTTTGTGGTGACAATATTTGTCTACTGATGTTCTTTTTTTAAAATTTAGTTTTCAGTTTCTTTCAGTACATTGTTCCTTCTTGTGATATGAGAATCCTATAAGACCCATTCAGACACAAAATGGCCTCTGATAGCCTTGCTCAAAGCCTGGCAAGTTACACACACATTCATATGGGCGTGCACACACACACCGTCACTTACAGACTGAGCGCAGTGGGAAGTCCCAGCTAAGAGAGCAGCCATTGTGTGCTCAAGAGCGCTGATCTTTTCTCAAGAGATTTACAGCAGTTTGAAACAAGCAGAGCCTTTTTTTTCTTCTCTCAATCACAACACCATGGACATGCTAATATGCTCCTTAAACACCAGACAAAAGCTCCAAAATGGGCTTTTTGCTTTATGTTGTGATCTGGCTCTGAACTTTGTTACACACTGAAGAGATGACGGCTCAATCTGGTAGGGACTCAGTCATGTACGTTAACTGTAAAACCACTTTCCTGTTGATTAGTTAAGCCAATCTAAACCATTTAAAATCATCTTGTGTGCTTTTTTTCTGACATCCCTGCACCGGTTATTTAGGCTTTCATTTTTTGCTTATGGAGTTTAGCAGGTGTCTTTTCTGTCAGCCACTGAAGCAGCTTTCTGTTGATTCTTTTTAATTTCTTACTCTAGTTTTGCTGCTCTTCTTGTAATACACTTCAGTGTTGGTCCAGAGAAGCTTTTTGGAGTCTAGAATTACAAAAGGAAAATCCAGTCTTTTTCTCGTTGTGTACTCTGTTTTCCCTTCTTCCCGTTTCTCTGACTCTGTGACAAAAGCTGTTTAATTTATTCATCTGTGGCCTTTGTTTGTGTACACTGACAGTTAGTTGTAAGGCCCCTCTTACAGGCTGGAGAGAATGAAGGATGAATGAGGGCTCCACAGGGAGAGGGTGCATTTGTTTTTGTTGCCTGTTCTGTTTTTCTGGTCCCTCTTTAGAGGCGTGACAGAGAGAATAAGACACTATTGGGCCCTTTCACTGAGGCTATGCACTATACAAACACGAGCAAAGGTGGGTTTCCCTTTCCACCACAATGATCTAATCTTTGTGTTTTGGGTCTATGGTTTTGCCTTACAGATCCCCTTCTACAACCAAATGTGTGAGAAGATGAATGAAGGGGAAAACTGCAAAAAGCTATTTGGATACTCGGCTGTCTACAAGATGTGCTTTGGAATGGCCTGCTTTTTCTTCTTCTTCTTTATCTTAACCATAC
>JARVGW010000750.1:14518111-14552889 GCA_031762495.1 Anablepsoides rubrolineatus
AAGAGCGGCTAATCAATCATTCTCTGCTGCTGCTGCAGTGTAACATGAGCTGGCCTGCAGCTCTCTGTTCGTCTGCACTGTTAGAGCCTGTGTCAAACACGACATCCTAGTCTGGTGCAACATTTTATTTATCTTTTATAAATACAGAAACATTTACTGAAAAAGGTTGCTACATTACACTTCCTAATGTATCTAATAAAAATAATTAAATTGGTCGAATTAAAACATTTACCAGAGGAGAAAAGACTTCATACATTTAAAGACAATATTTCAACTTAAGGAGCATTTCTACTAAGTCTTGCCTTATTTGGCAATAAGGTAAAACCTTTACATTTGCAGCATACCTTTTAGTTTTTATAAGCTTCAGTAAATTATGTTCCTGTTAATCAAGTGTTTTCCAGCTCAGCCTGCAGATTCTTGACTAGAATCGAACGCAGGAAGAGAGTCAGCAACTCAGGGTTCTGCTTGGGTTGGTCCTGGGAGGGTTTTTGACGTGTGCAGAAAAACGGCCTTAAAATGAGATGATCACTTTTACTCACTTTGTGTCTGACTGGTTACTATGGTGACTCTAATGGGAATAAAGACGCTGCAGTTATTGCTGTCAGCAGGTGAAATCGAGGCTTTTTGCAGAAGGGCCGCAACAAAAGCTGACACGGTATTTCAACAAGCTCGTTGAAAAAAGGTGAGAAGTACTTGGGTTGCATTTGTGCATGTGTATGTGTGTGTGTGTGTGTGTGTGTGTGTGTGTGTGTGTGTTTGCAGCTGTGGAAGGCAGACAGCAGGCATGTTGAGAGCACAAAATACCAAAGAGGACATTTTTGCAGGTGCAACCATTTTCACTGAATCTTCTCCCACTAGAAGAGCACTAGTTTGTACTGAAGTTAACATTTATGTCATGGATAACGACAAATTCCATATTAAAAACATATTGTCCCCCACTTTTCACAGCTTTAAACTATATTGGGTTGATAAATGACAGACTTTAGCTTTTTCTGTCAACTCTTGAAAATAACAAATCATAACAAATAGATGTGTGTTATGATTGACTTTAAGTTATTACCACATTAAATTGTAGCTCTGTATCTGTTAAACTGACTGTTAGTTAAAGTCAATTAGCTGTGGCAAATTGAACTCAGTAGAAACTGTATATCTGGATATTATATTCTGAGAGTTTAATTAAAATTTGTCCAGTGGTTTAAGAGATATTTTGCTAAAAGTCAGACAAAATTGAATCCAAATAGTTAACTACATCACTTTAAAATAAGTGCACCACAATCTGTGCTCGGAGCATGTGCTGAGGAGAAGTCTCAGCTACTACCACTAAAGTTAGTCAATATCTTACCTCCTGCAGATGTCTTGTTGCCCGGTTCAGCGCCTCTTCGTACCCGGACTGCCTGAGTTCGCTCAGGCTCTCGTAGTATTCATCCGGGTCGTCGTTCTCCGTGAACAGAACCTGGGACAGGATCTTCCACCCGCAGGTGTCGAGCGCGTGACCGAGGTACACCTGCAGGTCGTGGCACAGCTCGTCCATCTCCGTCTCGGACACTTCCGCTGGGCCGAACAGAACCGTCCACACACCGGCTGGCTCCTCCGGAAACACCGGCAGGAAGGGCTCCAGGGCCGAGTTGACCGAGCACAGCTGCTGGTGGACAGCCCGAAGGTCCTGGAAGGAGAAGAGCCCGGCCCAGCTGCAGTCCTCTCTGCTTAGGCTGTCCAGCTCCTGCAGGTCCAGGGAGTCCAGAGAGGGGGACAGCTGGTCCTCACCTGAAACCACCTCGGTCTCTGTGGGATGGACAGATTTAAAGGCTGTCTGCGTTTTGACAGGACTTAGTTTTGATGCGGACTTGGTTTTCGGGCTGCATCCTGCTTTGCCTGGGCTCCGGGATACTTTATCCCTGACGGGACTTTCAGGCCATTTTGTTTTGTCTCCGTCCTCATCCAGGCTCGTCGTCAGCTCGACCGGAGGGTCCCTGCCAAAGCTTCTCCTCTGAATCGTCCTGTCGTGACACGTAATAGCAAATTTACCCTCAACTTCATTCCAGGCGACGATAAAAACAAACTTGTGCTTTTCCTTTTCCTCAAACGCGTTCGGCCGAACTGCTACCCATCCCGACTCCAAATTATCCTCCATGGTGAAGGACATTTCTGCAGACTAATAACGCGAAAATATAAATTTATAAGCTCCAGGCGACAGAAACTACAGGAGTCTGGCACAGCTAGGCAGCGCAGTTACACTGAGTGTTACAGTGTTATAACCCAAACCGTTTTCTCTTCGAGGAGAGCTACGGAATAGTGTCACTTCCCATCTCTAGCCCACCTGTCTCAAACTGTGTCCCCGCCTCTGCCCCAGTCTCCTCGGGTTAGCTTTGTTTTTAGCTTCGGCCGAGTGTTTATCACCAGTCCAACAACGGTCGACCCGCCTGTCGGCTCCACTCCGTTATTCTCGATCTCTCCGCTCCACTCCTCCTCTCTTCTTGTCATAAAAAAGTGCCTGCGGGATGCTGAAATCGCAGCGTACATCGTTGAAACACGGCAAACCGAGGACACGCATAAGTGAGACAAACTGCGGTGGCAAACTGCGATACCTCGGAAAGGTTAGCATCGTTTTAAACTAGCAAAATATCCGTGTTATTCCTCGTTTATCCAAGACCACAGCAAATGCAAAACATATAAATATGCTGCCTTGAGGTGCTTCAAAAATGTCGGATTTCTTTAAGCAGTTTGCCATCTTTTAGTAATCCAAAGTACATACTCGTCATTCTACAAAGTTATTAAGTCAAACATAAACTTCACTTAGGCTGTGATAAAAAAAAGTAATCAGACTCATAGTAAGGTCAATACATGATCAGGTTTAACTATTAAAAATAAGGCAAAAACAGTTTGAGACTGTGCTGTTCTGAGTGTATTTGAACGCAACGTCAGAATCTCGGCGGAGCACGTAAAGACGCGCTGACGTATTCCATTAAATCCAGGATTTTTTTGGGGTCTGAGACGGTCCCAGTTATTTATTTAGCTACTCTATAATCCCAGAAGGCATTAAAATCATGAGATAAACAGTCTTAACCGCCACTGGTGCTTATCTATGGGATAAATCCCACCCAGTCCATACAGGTTTGTAAATTACTTTTACACACATTTAGGAACAAATTTAAGATGACATCTAAATCTAACCTAAAAGTTTTGATCTCTGGTCAAATTGAACCATGACTTTTAAAAGCTTATATTAAACAAAATCACCAATAAAACCTCCAAAGACAGTTGTGTATTTGCATAATAGTGTCAGGCATTGATATTTTATTAGCTGGTATACTGATTTCAAAATATTTAATATTTATGTTTTGCTAATGTCCCACTTTTTAATGCCACATTTTTAATATGCCTGTATTTTTTTAAATATCTGGTTATGCTGACACGGACTGTGGTCATTTTAGATTGTTTGACCTGTCCTCTGTACATGTTAGTCTACAGGAGCTCTGTGCACAAAGACACTGCCAGTGCAAACAAGATAATAGCATGGTGTCTAAACAAAACCATAGTTACCTAACATCTACACAATGTGCTCAACGTTTTCTGCTGACATATTAAGGATTTAAATAATAATAATAATAATAATAATAATAATAGTGCATTTTTTACAGAAGAGCTGCAAACTAATTTCAGACAATGAAGAAACTAACTTGTGGCTATACATACATATAAAATAACCTGCTATCACTCTATAAATTAATTTACTATTCTGATTTATTTGGATTCTTACTGAAACCTAGAATCAGTGGGTGTCACTATATACAGCAAATCTTGGCAGAACAGGGCCAGTATCTGTGATCTATGGTTGCTTTGTGTGTGGTTCCATGGTGTAATGGTTAGCACTCTGGACTTTGAATCCAGTGATCTGAGTTCAAATCTCAGTGGAGCCGCTTTGTTTAAAGTCTTACAAATACTTATACTCCTGAAAATGTTGCCCTAAAATGAAAGATGTGAACACCTGACACTACACCCCATCAAAAGGTAACCTGACCACTTCTCCAACCCTGTTTAAAGTATCAGTTGTGAGAATTTAATATAAATAAATATATTTATTGATCAACTTAATTGTAGAATAATCCTGCAATTTATGTTTTTAACAAACATGTTTCTAAATCAATATTGAATGTATTTTCAGTTTTTGTTAAGTAAAACACCTGGCTTCAAGGCGTGTACTTCCTCTTATTGGCCGATAGAGGGCGTACTACCTCTTAGATAAAAAACAAAAACATTTTGTCACTTCCTGGCGGGATCGAAAAACTAGTGGTGCATTCAATAAACATAGGAAATTTGAGTTTCTTATGTCCCAGGAAGGGTAAAGTGAGGAAAAAGTACCATATTTACGTTTCGCGTTAGCAACACGCATCTATTTTTAGAACAGCGGAGAATCAAAACTAGTGGTAGAGGTGGTTTGGAAATAGAGAATAAAGTATTTACATTCTGAATATTCTTATGTCCGAGTCACATCAAAGATGCATTACGTAAACATGTTCCGCGACCCATTTACTGCAGTGAGGAAATGGACAAAAGCCGCGATAAAAACTCGTAAACAACTGTTGGTTCATTACAACCAACAGTATACTTAAAATATTGAATGCATTTTTAATAAATAGTTGTAGAAAGTGATTATCGCAACAATATTGTCAACTCGAAAGGTTAGCGTTAGCTTGAGAGGATCAAATAAACGGACCTCTTCTGCTTCGTTTTTATTACATTTTGTCTTATTTTTAAGGTAAGATATTTTAACACATCAGTACTTAGGTCATTCCAACTAAGGGTCGCAGATAAAGACTAGGCTGTTTCATAAAAGATGGTTGTTTTAACTTGGCTACGTAGTTGTTTACACTGTCAGCTGCGCAGGAAGAACCCGCGGTAACATTAGCTAAATGTTTGCCAGGATAGACATGCAGACACGTTCTGTAGGAATATTTAGTATTTGTTTAATTATTTAGACATAGCTTATATAGTTAAGTGCAGCACTGCGTTCTCTCCATGTATGGACATAATACTTGAGTTTTACTGTACTTTGCTTTAAATGCAGGTATTTTTACATAAACTGTTGGTTTCTCCCTCCACACATGGATGCATCGGACAACATGGGGAGTCTAAATCACAGGGTGGAGACTGTGGTCCTGAATGATGGTCCTGCTTCTGACAGCTCTGACACACAGAAAGATGCTTCACCTACAGACATGCTGAGGTTCACATCCTTATCTTTAACATGCCATATTTGTTATGATCCACGTTCCAAAGCCAGTTTTATATAAAAAGTGTAAATATTTATTTTATTTCAGAATAAAACAGCAGATGTCCAACCAGTGTTTTGAGATGGCGATGCATGTCAGTGCAGGTACATAACAGAATCATCTACAGTGGTTTCATTAACAAATAATATTGTTTTTGTCTACAGAGAACTGATTTAATGTTTCCATTTACAGGAAAAAGTAAAAAAACCTGCAGCGCATCAGAAGCAGAGAGAAACTTGTGAGCTTTAAAAAGTTGTTAACAAAATTTAATAAATGTATTTAATAAAATCGCTGCTAACTTAATATAACTTTAAATGTTGCAGGCCAGACTACATCAGTGAGCTTGAACGGGTAAAAATGGCTCATTTCAACAGCACACTGGCACTGCACAGGTAAACAATGCTGCTCAAATCTATAGATTAACTTTAAAGTCCAGTACGACTGAAGCAAACATCCATAAACCTTGTATCTTTCAGAATGCAGAAGTGGCACTCTTTAGGGGAAAAGATGACGCAGAGCGATCCAGAAGCAGCGTAAGTCAGCTCATAACCACCACTGTCAATCGTTTTTTTTTTCCACTGATTTTGACAACAGAATGAATCTGTTGTTCTCAGTGCCCTGAAAGCTGTGAGTGATCGCTGCATGGCTCTGTGCTCACGGATAAAACAACTTCAGAAAGTAAGACCTCTTATCCTCCATGGTTTAAATTATTCTGGTCTCGGATTAGACATAAGATGAAGTGTGTGTGTGAGAAGGGTTTTAGACTAACAATTAGAAGACGCCCACTCCTTTTTCATTCTGGAGTTTTAGACTAAGATTACCTTCTAATGAGAACAGATTGTTTCCATTTTGGTCAAATCGTGTAAACAACAATTTGTAAAATGTCATGTGACGTGAGATCTTACATGATCTGTTGGCTCTTGAAGTGTTTGTTGACCCTCAGTTATTGCTACACAATCTTTTAGCTTATTATTATCTATGAAATTGATAGAATTAAAGCTATTTTTGTGTAAGCTTAGGTCGATAAGCTGTGGTGTTTATCTTGAAGAGCTTCTTTAAAATTCATCCACCGGTTCATGAGATGAAGTCCACAAACAAGAACACACAGACGGGCCAAAAACATTATTGCCTTCTGTGACAGAGGATAGTAACACATGCCAGTCATATGCTGTATGGTAAATGTCTTTACATGTGAGTCACCAAACCTTTCTTAACATTCTGCTAAAAGCTGTGTCTAATTGGAGAGGCAGACTGCGTATATATTAGTGGGAGTGTTGGCAGCTGCTTTGATGGAAATGTCACATACGTTGTGATAACATGCCAAGCAACATTTTTATCATTATTCTGCAGAATATCCTATAGTGACTGGGACATGCTGAAGTTTTGCCTTGTTGTTTCCATAAAAATAACACTTTTTTGTTTTGCCACAGGAAACAAGATGTCTGCAAGATGAAATTACAGAAATACAGAAGAACAGACTTGGTATGTTGAATGTTTTTTGCACTGAAGTGAGTTTAATGCCGGAATTTAAATTAGGCTCTGATTAGGCTGGCGGTTTATGTGTGTGTGTAGATATGAAACGACTCACACATGAGAAGATGAAAGAGATGGAAGACCTAACGTCCAAGAAGGAGCACACAGATGCAGAAAAATACAAAGCTGTGCTGGAGAAAGGCCAGGAGAATCTGGAAAAGTATAAAAAGATGGCCATCATGACACAGAATGTTCTCAGGGTAAAACACACAGCATGTTTTATAAACTGTTCATTTCTTCATCAGGTTTGCATTTGTAGTTTATAAAAGTTTGTTTTCCTCTTCAGGGCATCCTGTTGGCTTGTAAAGTCAACTGGCTGGATGATCCTAAACTTCGAGACATTGCCATGACGCTGGAAGAATTTCCTATCTCTGAATAGAGACTAAAAATCATTTTATTTCATTTATATAAAGGATCCTGTATTGTATTGTTTAATAAATACCCTTTATCTGAAAAGCTGTTTTTATTTGTTTGATTTGAAAAAAAATGTAATGTAGGCCTTCTTACACTAGGGGGCAACACTGAGAGAACATTTAGAAATCTTGTCAGAGAAGAAGCAGGCTTACACGTGTTTAAGTTTGTTCGAGTCTACTCTGAATATTTGTTTCAGGTTTAGGGTGTTTTGGCTTTTTATTTAGAAGAAAACAAGCGGGGAAATGCCGAAGGTGAAGGCGGAAAAGAAGAGCAGGCAGCATCAAGATGTTAAGAGTCAAGGTTTGTTTCACCGAGTAGCGGGCTAGCTTTAGCATGTTAGCAAACATTAGCTAAATTAAAAACATTGACTCTTCTGTTACAATTAGTGCTTTAAATATTGTAAAGGCAACAAAATGTTATTGTAACATTTTGACAGTGAGGTCTAAATCAATCTGTAAGGAGAAATAAATATTATTAGCTGCCATGTTGTAATTTTAACTTAAGTCAAGAGTATTTGCAGATTTGAGACAGAGCAGAGGTGTGGAAACTAGAGGGACAGTATATTGATTCATAGAAGGATGTTAAAGATGCAGCTGCCAGGAAAAATAAAAAAATAGGAAAGTCAAAAAAAGATACAGTTTGAGAGGACATGAGATGGATGACTCTCTCTGGCAACCCCTGAAAAACAAGTTTAGTATTTCTTTTCCCAGTCAACCTCAGTTTTATTTTTGAGTAGGTGAATAAATCTCAAGTCAGGTTTATTACTGATGTTAAGCTTAATTTTTAAAGTCAGATTTTAACCAGAGGTACATTGTACTTATTGTAAAATAAATAACTAAGTAAAAGTACCTTAACAGAAAATTACTTTGGTAAAAATTAATTTTACTAATAAGAAAAGTACTTAAGTAAGTCTTAAAAACTGCTCACAATAAACACGAAAGTACTTGTACACACACCAAGATAGTGTTGAATTTACTTATCCAAGCTGGTTGCTTTAAACAAAGTTGAGTACTTAGCTTTACTCAACTCAGTTTAGTGAAACAAGTTGACATAACTTGGTTAAGTAAATTCAACATTTAATTTTCTGAGTGTATAAACAATTCTTAATGTAGTTCAAGTATAATTTTTATGTTTTGAATGTAACGAAATAAAAGTAATTATGATTAAAACGTGGTTACATTTCAAATTCTCAAAACAATTACTGTAACAAAGTAAATGTACTTAGTTTTTTATTTATAAACTTTATTCATTTTTTAAAAAAAAAAGCTAAATAAATTCTATATACAATAAAAAATACAAATCACATATAAAATGAAAGGCAGCAGAAAGAAGAAATAAATCATATCTGCCTCTTTATTCACATCTGAATTTAACAAACTACAACACCAGAGAGAAGCGTTTTACTCAAAAAGTAAAATTGTTTTTGGTTTATTTAGCAAGAATTGTTCTGCTGCAGTGCCTCGTTTACACATCATCAGAGCTCAGTTTGCCTTTTTTTTTTTTTTAGGGATCATGTTCAACACTAGTGTTGGTCAACACATCCTGAAGAACCCTCTGATCGTCAATGCAATCATTGAGAAGGTGGGATGAGTTCATGTGTTCGGTTTGTAATAATCACTGTGTAATTAAGTTCTAACTCAGTAAGTACTTAGTACGAGTACCCAAACGGAAGAAGTCGTACTCAGTCTGAGAAAAACTGGTATCAGTGCATCCCTATTATACAATCATTGAGACGGTGGGATTAAAAATATTGACATGAGTATTAATGTGTGTAAATAACACGTTCAAGGTGTAGCTCTGTAATAAATGTATGATAAAACACTTATCTTATAAAGAGAATCACACACAGTGGGTGAAAAAAAAATTGCTGTCATTTAAGCCGAACCTTTAACACATTATGACTAAACACAAGCTGATCTGTGTCCTCTTTTCTCAGGCTGCTTTGAGGCCCACAGATGTGGTTCTGGAGGTTGGACCTGGTACTGGTAACATGACTGTAAAACTGCTGGAAAAAGCCAAGAAGGTGAGTTTCAGACTGGTTTTGCTTCATTCACTTCAGCTACAGTAAGACAATTATTACAGTTCATATTGTTGCTGTGCTGCATAAAAAAGCTGAATTTTCTTGTAAAGAACATCTTTCTCCATGGACCAGCTTTGGAGTTTTATTCAGCATCATTTTAGGTTAAAAGAGTCATTTTCTGTTTTTGCAGGTTGTGGCCTGTGAGCTGGACGGCAGACTAGTGGCTGAACTACAGAAAAGAGTACAGTGCACGTGAGTGAGGCCGGCAACACATGTTCCTAAATAACATGTTTATTAACAGTGAAAAAAACCCTGCAGATTAATTAATTGTGCACATTATTTCTCTCAACAGACCTCTGCAGACAAAACTTCAGATATTAGTTGGTGATGTTTTAAAAACAGACCTGCCTTTCTTTGATCTCTGCGTAGCTAATCTGCCTTACCAGGTAAACACTTTATCTACATATAGGTGATTTTACTTTATTTTTAAGTTAACGTATTTTTCTCTTCATCGTGCAGATTTCTTCACCGTTTGTCTTCAAACTCCTGCTGCACCGACCCTTCTTCAGGTTAGACGTGGCTGCTGAGGACATACAGTTGTGTTTTTAATGAGTGTTAAATGGTCGCCTTGTGTTTCGGCTTAATCCAGATGTGCTGTGCTGATGTTCCAGAGGGAGTTTGCCATGCGACTGGTTGCCAAACCTGGAGACAAGCTGTACTGCAGGCTGTCCATCAACACGCAGCTGCTGGCTCGTGTCGACCACCTCATGAAGGTCAGCAATAAAAAGCACGTTACGTCTCCATTATAACGTAGTGCGTTAAATGTAACCGTGCACGTCAATGAAGAGTTGTTTACTACATTCAGCGATGGTGAAAATGGGATGTCAATATAAGCAGCTGAAACACCACCCGCCGCCAGTTACTCCAATGTTAGCTTGCTAATGCGCTTAGCGGTGTTGCGAGAAAACGTGTCCCCCGGGAAACAGTTCACTGCCGGCTGCGACGAAACGTTCCGCACGTGTTCAGGCTATTTAAATCAGCATGTATTCAGAAAATTCATATGACAAAAATAAAAACTGATTTTCGGTACAAAATGGTATGCCCAGCACTAGTCAGCGGGTGCTCGGAGATGTTGGCAGACTTACAGAAGGTAGACGCTTGTCCCAGGACCTGGGTTTGATGCTAAGCTTCTCTCTGTTCCAGGTAGGAAAGAATAATTTCCGCCCTCCTCCTAAAGTTGAGTCAAGTGTAGTGAGGATAGAACCGAAGAACCCTCCTCCTCCAGTTAACTTCCAGGTGAGTTTTTTCTTCTGATGGTGAATCTTTTTTAAAACATCTCGTCCTAATCTTTTTTTTTTTTTTTTAATACAGGAGTGGGATGGTTTGGTCCGAATCGCCTTCGTACGAAAAAACAAAACCCTCAACGCGGCTTTTAAGTGAGCTTCTTTTGGCTTCAAACACAAAACCAGGACCGTTCTGTCGAAACAAACTAAATTTATATTTTTCATTTCCAGGTCTGCTGCAGTGGAGCAGCTGCTGGAGAAAAACTACAAGATTCACTGCTCTGTCAACAACGTGGTGAGGAAACGAGTCTGTGAATCAAGTGAAATCCTGTTAAACGATGCTTTTTATTTCACCAACTAGTTGGTTTTAATCCAAAACGTTTCCCTCCATCTCTGCAGGACGTCCCAGCTGACTTCAGCATCAGCAAGAAAATCGAGAGCATTCTGCAGGAGGCTGGCTTCAGTGACAAGAGGGCCCGGTCCATGGACATCGACGACTTCATGATGTAAGATTTGTGCCTGAACTCTTAAATTCTTCTTTGTTGAATTAATGCAAAATGTTTTTAATGTGTACTTTCTTCATTCTAAGATTGCTGCACGCATTCAACTCTGCAGGAATCCACTTCTCATAAACATGTTCTGTTTGGAGTTGGTCTGGGATGAATTGAATTTCTACTGATGAAATGCTTAAAGATTCGATGCATTAAAACAGCTCATATTGAGTAATATATAAAACTATGACAATAAGCATGCAGGGACAGCTTTTGGCAAGTGTGTGTGCATGTGTTTAAAAATGTGATTATGTGCAGAAATATTTACAAACATTTTATCTTTAAAGTGCAGAATTTGTTTTTTGAAATAAATTATGCTTCCATTATATTTGTGGTCTTTGATATTAAACAGTGCTTCACTCGAAGTAAATCTGCTCCATATGAACAGAAAATCACTGTAGTTCAGTTATGAATTAACTTCATGGTGATCGAGATCTGTGGGTTATTTTGGTTGTTGGTACCAAAAACAGCCAGGAGAGGGAGCTAAAGATCATTTTAGCTTTAGATGCTTGTACTACAGCACTTGTGTGGTGCTAAAATACATAATACATGTAGTTTTTAAAAATTATTAAAATTTTTATATTGTTACTTGTATCCAGAGTATGAACATGTAAGTTGTAATGTGTTTTTTTTTGTTTTTTTTTTTCATAAACTGTGGAACTTATGTTTTGGTTCCATTTGCCCAAAATATTTGAAGACTTATGAGGACAAAAGCTGACGTTATGCTGTAAAAACCACAATCAAGGCTCATTAGGTTGATTTTAATCTAATGAAAGCAGCTCCATTTATTTATTTGGACAAAATGTTAGAGAAGTCAGTCAAAAAAAAAAACATTTAATTACTTCATCCAGCATTACATCTGGTGCAAACACTTGGAGAAACATAACCAGTGGTTTTCACTATACATTTATTAACAGTTCTTTCTAGTTTTTGTAGTAGAACAAAGTTAAATGAATGGGAAATGAAGTTTTATGTCAGCTGCCACAGGAGGTGACGTGGGACAGACTGAAGCAAAACTACAAGAGCTCTCAGAAACACATGGAAGGAACGATGCAATTAAAGATTTCTTCCAAAGTGGTAACTCGGAGGGGAAAAAGTAGATTTACTTACATGAAATGTGATGTCACAATGCCAAATGAGGACTCCTAAGCAGTGGTGTATGAGCTATCAGAGTGCACATGCAGACACGTCAGCCAGAAACCAGAACGCTGGTTTAGTGTAGTAAACTTTGAAACATTAAGGTCTCATTTTAAAACAGACCAAAAGAATTCTGCCAAGTATAAAGAAGTATATAAAAAATTAAGAACACTGAAGAAAACTATATCTCAACGAGATAAAGAAACATAAACAAAAAAAAAAACATTTCTTTTCCCAATTTTTCTAGTAAGATCAGAGTTAAGAGCCGGTTCTGTTAGGAGATGTCATAACTGAAGCCATTCATTGAGCCTGTTGGGGTGTTACAGTCCTTGTACTGTGTTTTCATAGCTGCCAGTGACAGCTGAGGTTGTGCCAAACATCTAGTGGTAAAGTTTTTCTATGTGCCACTTAAACCTCTTCTGCCTGTGGTCTTTAAAGCGCACGTGGCCTCTTGGGATTGATCTGCTTACTGGCTTGCTCCTCCTCCTGAAGTGCGGAGCGGAACGACTTCACTTTATCTGTTCCAGAGGACAGAGATGAGGAGAGAAACAAAAAGATGCCAGTCACTGCATGACACATTTTAAAGTTTACCAGCAGGTCATATTTTAGAACGTCTGAGGTGGTTATACCTCGGAGCTCCGAGAGGATTTCTATTTTTTGGTCTAGGATCTGCTCGAGCTGCGTGGCGTAAGACTCCACGTCGTAGTCCACCTCCTCCGTCATCTCCAGCAGCACCTTTTCATCCTCCAGCCACCGGATGGATTCCTGTTCAGAAAAGACAAAGAGCTGCTGAACAACAGAATTTATATTCACCGACAGGTCTTCATCTGCCTTATGTTATGAGAACAAGCTGGTAAGATTCAAGCATTTTCTTTCTTAGGTTAACCTGGAAAACAGCTCTGTGGTCCTCCAGGACCTGCTCCTCCATCTCCACCAACTGAGAAACGACTTCATGGAAGGTGAAGAGCTGGGGAGACACCTCTTCTTCCTACGACACGTTTACACAGAACATTAATGCAGCTTCTGATCGTGTCTAAAACATTCACTGAACATCCAAACAAAACATCTTCTGTACTCACATTTTGCTCACAGAGCAGTTTGAGGTCGTCTCTCTGCGGTGAGATACTAAGCCACTCCTCGTCCAAAATACCCAGCTGGTTGACAGCGTGGATGTTGGGGCGGCCTCCCTCCATCACCTGGTTGGGGTCCACCGTCAGCTCCTTCACCCTGTAGATGTTGCAAAATAAACTAGTCAGGAACTGTGTACAAATTAAAGTGGGGATTAAAGGTGTTCACGATTGGTAACAACAAAGTCATGCAAACAGAAAACGAGTTGAAATAGTCAGAACTTGGCTTTGATGAGGTGTAATGGAGCAAATGAGGAATGTGTGCCATGTGCCCATTATTTAGGTACAGCAGTAATTAATTAAGACTCAGCCTATTAGGAGGATCAGCTGCTGAGAGTCGGCTCAAACAGAAGCTCAACCTGCATTTAGCTAAAGTCAATTTGAAATCAGCGTGAATTCATTTGGACTGCACACATCCTGCTTTCACACACACGTCACAACTGAGGACAAACTCATGAGGGCAGATGGACGTGTTGTTCTGCAGGGGTGAGTAAAACGAAAACGTTTTAACAGCGCAGCAGGAGGTGAAAGTGAAAACAAGTTATAGCACGGATGAGGGGAAAAAAAAGGTCACAGACAAAAACAAGAAAGAAAAACCATCGTCGACAATGACCAGCTGATAAAATGAATGATGAGCTCGTGGATGTAACTAATAAAAAGCAGATGCATGCTTTTTTTTCGTGGATTAGTTCGTGCATGCAGTGTTGGGCTCTGAGCAGTGTCGACCTGCTGGGAGAGGTCGCAGCAAAGTCGTCGAACTCAAAGGTATTGGTGGGCGAGTGCTCAGAGCGACTTCCCTGACCGCCCTGGGAGAAGGGGATGTCTGACGGACTAATCCCAAACTCCTTCACCCTGCACGGCAGCGGGAGCCGTGCCGGCACGCAAAGGAGCGGAGCAAAGGGAGACAAGAAGGAAACAAAGCAGGGAAGAAGAGGAGTGAGAGGGTGTACAAAGAGTCAGAGAAAACTCAAGAGATCTGAAGACAAACTGACATTAGCGTCATTATTACATGTAAACTAAAACTATTAAAGATTGTAGCTGAATTAAAGAAGTTCAGATATTTTTGTCTCTATAGAAAAGGTCAGGATATTCCCACCTGTTTGCGTAGCGTAGTGTGTTGAGTGTGTTCTCACAGGATGTCATGCCAGGAGAAATTGTTGCAATCTGATTAAAGGAAAGCAAACATTAAATCGATGATGGAGAAATGATAACAATATTGTATGCAGGAAGTAAACTGACCATGCACGTGCGTGAGTTTTCCCCGATAAAAGAGTCTCTTAGGACCTGGGTGAGCTTACTGGCCCTGAACGGAGTGTGAGGTTTGTTACGACCCAGAGCTCGGATACATTCCTGAAACAAGAGCACCAGAGGGGGAGAGCAAAGCAACGTGAAAACACTGAATTTAGTTTATTTACCAAACTGAGAAAAAAACAGAAGCAGCCAACACGCTACAACAAAGCCACCCCCACAGAGCTCGCAAACCTTGAGGGCCAGCAGGCTTTTGTTTATTTCCGCTCCCTCTAAACGAGTCTGCCGGTCAGCGCTAGATGTGTCGGCCCCCCTCTCGTTCCCCGCAAGGTCGATGAGAGAGAATTTTCCGTGCATCTTCCCCTTCCTTCGAAGAATGATCTGGAAGACGGCGTGGCTGCGGGAGGAGTGAGCGTTGGCTGACGTCTGCCCTGATGTTCTGGGGGGGAAAGGGATTAAAAATTTAAAAAAAGAACACAAAACAAACAAGTAAGAAACTGAAAATATTTCTGATATCAGTTATAAACAGGTAACAGATAAAGAGATGGGGCTTCAGCCTTTTACAAACTAAAACTCTCATACCTGCAGCTGTTCCCCACTTCGATCAGCTTCAGGACATCCTCGGTACATTTGACTTCTTTCTCCTGCAGGCCCACAACCTGCACCTGCTGCTTCCCGTCCTCCAGCACCCTTAGCTTAGCTTTACGATTCAGCAGGTCAAACACCTGCAAACACCACGGTCATTATCAGAGTTCCAGGGAAAGGTCGATAAACAAACTGTTAGGCATCACTTGCCTTTCCGCTGTAGATTTCGAAAAAGGTTGCATACACGTGTAGTTCTAATTTCTTGTTGTTGGGCTTCTTCAGCATGAGAAATACATCCCGAGCTAAAGAGAGAGAGATGGTTTCATCATATCAAAACAAGCCCCTAACTAAATACCAAAACAACACTCACCTGCTAATGCATATATTCCTTTAGAGCAGTCTTGGTTCTTCCCAGAGAAATCTCCACCCATTGTCTAAAATACACGATACAGTATGAGATGTCAGTTTTATACTGCTGGGTTTTTTTAAAATAAAAGAACAACTCTCACAATGTTCGAGTTTTTTTCCTGAGCATTTATTAATCTGTTCAGAGTCACTGATTGCATAAACTCACATGTGTTTTACCGCTGCCTGTTTGTCCGTAGGCAAAGCAGGTGGCCATGCCTCGCTCAAAAATGGTCTCCACTAGAGGTCTGGCTGTGAACCTGCAGGGTGAGATGGAACCAAAAGAAAAACAGGAGACATTTATCATAAAGAAAAATAAATGTTCGCTTATTAATTTAAAGCAATAAATTATCTTTACCATACTATTACACTTGTATTCTTGCCATTATTATACAGTTTTATTTTTCTTTAGAAATACGGTACTTAAACTGTACTCAATGGAGGATATATTTCTAAAATACAGTAATATAATTGTATTATTAGTAATATATTGGATAACAGCCCATGGTTCAGAGAAAACTGTAAGAACGCAGGTAAATAACTAGGTTTTTGGTTTGATCCTTGGTTGAGTTGCGATACACACCTGTAAACCATCTCATTGGTGGTGCTTTCATCGAAGGCGTAGTCAAAGCGAAAGGTCTGGTTCTCCAGAAAGCGGGTGAGGTCCACTTTTTGTTTCGGTTCATGAACCATCACTACATCTTTACTGGGAATGGTGATCACGTCCAGATCCTTCATCGTCACCTCTGGAGCAGGACAGAGTTCAAAACTTTCAATTATAAACTCTTTTAGCAGAGAATTAAGACTCAGACACACAGGAAGGACTTGTCACTGCATTAAACCTCCTACCTTTCTTATTGAGGGGACGTTTTCTTACACAAACACATATTCTGTGCTCTTCGATCTTGGCAGTGGAACATGAGGAAATGTCATTAATATTATTACTAAAGGTCTCAAACTACCAATGAAATAAATCTAGAAGTTGTTCACTACTCACCACGTCTGCAGTGGTCAGGGGCCGGTAGTCTAGACTGGCTCGAAAGTCTCTGATCATGTACATGATCTCATAATTAGGGATGGTAGTATCCACCTCCTGAAGAGAAACAAGCAGAGACAAAATGACAACTGCAACTCAAACTTTTTGATGAATGAATTTAAGATGTGGTTCATATGTTGCTGTACCTGAGCTCTCTTCTCTCTGAGCTCCTGCTGCTGAAGCCGGCGTCTTTCTCTTTTCTCCTGCAGTTTCTCCACCTCCTTCACACAGTTGGACTTCCTCCTTGCTATCATTAGAAACAAGGAGAGAACAGTAATGTCTACGTTTATAAAAGCTCTATCTGTTTACTGTTCTCTGCCTCCTGATTGATCGTCGTCCAAGTGGAAGGAAATCCCTGGGAGATTGGAAATGAAGCTAAACGATGATCATAAAGAGGCTGGAACGGTTTCTGGTTAACAACGAATGTTTTCTTTAATCAACAAAATACTTTTAAAATGTGTCAAAAGCCTGATCATCATATCAAACATTTTGATTAGCTTGATCAGACACAGCTACATGAATAGAGCCTATTGTAGAGTTCTATATTGTATTCATTTAAAAGCATTTAAGTTAAACATTATTGTCTCAATAGACTATCCCAGACAGAGCACACCCACCGGTTAGTGTTTCAAATGTATCCCATCAGATTAGTAAATGAAAACACACGTTAGCATAATGTGAGTACAAATCGGTTCTGACCACAGCTCTCTGATTATCTGCTGCAGCTCCCGTGTCCCACTGCAAACCCTGTAATACAGTTCCTGTCTCACCCTGGCTCCAGTCCCTGGAAACCCAGACTATGAGCGCAGAAGGATTATTAATCTGCTCTAATCTGGCAAAAGATGAGCCAGGTCAGCACCAGGACAAGAAAGTAAAACAGGAATGCTGCACCATCCTAACTGTGGGTTATTCAGATCCATACGGATTAGGTTGGTTTGAGTTTATTGAATATTAGAAAGTCACCGCTGGGTCTGAATAACAGTACAGTCCAAGAAGCTTCTCCATGTGTGAAATTGTGACTCAGCAGAATTAAAACTGAGAAATGTTAGTGCAGTCAAGCAGCAGCACAAATGCCTTTTAAATAATACCCAGAAAGCCCGTCTGATGGACGGATTACATTTGTGCTGCTTCATCTCAACACCACAGCTCAGAGGAGTGAAAAGGTACAACCTTCGTGTTAAACTAGAACGCTCACTACCTATTAGCAGATCTATTGGAATCACCATAAAGAGCTGAGGGTGGGGGTAACATGGAGGTGATACATACAAAGCTGTCCAATCTCCTTTTTGGACATCAGCTGATGTGCGGATTCTGTGACGAGTGTGAGCAACAAAACATGATTATTTCCAGGTTTGAATATTTTTGCTTTTTTGTCTAAATGTATTATTTTAACCAAGAAATAGTTTGACACTTTTTACTCTTTGACAACATTTAAAACAACAACTGCAAACTGCTTTTATCCTTTAAACGTTCAAAGGTTATAATAAATTAAAATACAGAACTTCTGTCAAAAAAACAAAACAAAAGGGAAATAAAGATCATAAGCTACTGTGATAAAAGAAAAGCAAAACTGCTGATCATGTTACCATTTTGTAGTTGCTGCTGTGTCTGGATCTGAGTGGGTGGGACAGGCTGCGGGGGCGGGGGAGGGGGAACGGGCTCCGGCTGCTGAGGCTGCGGGGGTCTGGCCCGGGTTGGAATAGCTAAAACACAAAAGCCACAAAGTCTCCGTAAGAACCAGTCGGTCCAGATGTCACCGATAACCAACAAATAAGCTTTACATTAAAACAATTAGGATCTGTTTTTATTCACTCTGACTTTTTAAAAAAACTTCTTGATGTATTTTATGACAGCTTACTAAAACCTTTGACTCAACTGACTGGAAACAGGCTAAAATTATATTTATAGAGGGCCAGAAAACCTAGGTTACATTGATCAGTGATGTGTTTAATGTGTAATGAACATTGTAAAAACATTTAAAACTAAAACAAACCTCTGTTGTCTTTGGATGGAGTTTCATTTTTAGCAGGAGCTATTGTCCGTCGGTTCTGTAAGAGTAAAAAAATAATAATAAATGAGCCTGACTGTTTTAATTAAACTTCAAACTTATTTATCATATTTTTGGCTATCCCTGAAACAGGAAACAATGGTTATATCACCCAGGAACATTCAATGTTGCTTCTATAACCGGATTAGAAAAGATTACAAAGATCTCATCTAATAAAAAAAGATAGCATCATAAAACACACAAAGCAAACATTAATTTAGGCCCTGTTTACAGGAGAATGATCTCTGGAAAGGTTAGTGTTTCTTCAGTATTTTTTTGTGAAAAATAAACATGGATATTGCCGTGCTTGGTTTTTTTCTCTGTAGTTTCCATGCCCACATTTTACAACTGAACAGCCTGTGGAAAATATAAGTGTAAAGTAAAAAAATAAAATAAATCTAAAGCTTTTTTATTCAGCTTCCTCCTGTTGGATTTTTATTGGCAACATGACTCGTGGTGAATGTGAAACTGGAAACGATGTGTAATCTAACAGTTATCACATAACTGGAGGTCTAATCCAGTCCACACACTGTGTGTGATGAGAAAACTCAGATCATTTCTACTTCCTACTTTTTACTGTTTGATTAGGTGACGTGACATTTCTAACCTTTGCTATTTTGTTGATCTTCACACATGTGGATATAGGAGGGGGTGGAGTCTCTGGGCTAGGGGCAATCTCTTCTTCAGGAGCCACATCTGGATTAAGTGCAAATATACTTTCCAAGTCAATCTAAACAAAAGAAAAAGAAAAAAGAAACAAAAAAAAGCAGTGTTAACTAATTATATACACTATGTTCATGATGAGCTAATATCTGATACTCAAGGTTGAAATAATACTATTTATTCTAATCTTAACACAATCAAACACAAAATGTAATCACAAAATACGATTTTAAAAAATAATTCAGACATGAACATTGTTACTTAAAAAAATACTGTTTAGCCATATCTATGTAACTATAAGATACATGGCAGAAGCAATTTTAAATTCTGGTTTGGCTGTGGTGGAGTGATTGCTGGTTTGATCCCCCGTTCCAGCCATCTCAGTCGTTGTGTCCTTGGGCAAGACACTTCACCCGCCTTGCCTACTGATGGTGGCGCCGGTGCATGACAGCACCGCCTTGTAGCCCCAGGGCAGCTGTGGCTAC
Organism: Anablepsoides rubrolineatus; assembly: GCA_031762495.1. Taxonomy (NCBI): domain Eukaryota; kingdom Metazoa; phylum Chordata; class Actinopteri; order Cyprinodontiformes; family Rivulidae; genus Anablepsoides; species Anablepsoides rubrolineatus. The sequence goes on from JARVGW010000750.1 coordinate 14,537,916, forward strand.
AATGTAGCTTACCATCATCATCAGTGTGTGAATGTAAAGCACTTTGGGGTCTGAAGGGACTTGATAAAGCACTTTACCATTTAAATGCATGCTTGAACATTTTTATCTCTTATGAAAATGTACCACTTAAAAACGTTTGAACACAAATACACTCCAAAACATTCATGACAAGTTAAAAGTGTTCAAGTATTAAACAACTTAGCTCATCAAAAAAAATGACTGAGATGAAAACGCCGCAAATAGCTAATATCTAGCTTAGGGCAGGGCTATTTGTATCAACTGGTGGTCCGCAGACTGGTGAAGGTAGTTCTTACCTTTTTATACACTCAAAAAGCAAGTTACAGGAACATCAAAGATTTCACACTTTTTATATACAGTATTTATTTGATATTAGCTCTTGCTTATAAAGTTGGTTGTGCTTTAAATAGACACATCTGAACATGACCTGATTAGCAGGTTGTGTAAGCTTTATGCACATCAGTGTACAGAAGGTAATGTCTGGTAGAAACAAAAGAAAAGCACACAAGTTATATAATTACAGCAGCTGTCTCTGGATGCATTATTCATTGGAGTTGGAAATCAACGTGCAAACTGCTGCTGGTGGTGAGGGAGTTCTGAGTGTCAACAAAATAGTGCTAAATTATAGCTTACCTCTTTCCCCTTTGTGTCACCATTTTCTATCCACTCCACAGTGACACTCTCGTTGTCCTCATTTAAAGACGTCACCATTGCCTGATGAATGCGTCCTGCAAAAGAATCAGACAAAAAGGTGCTCAAATATCAGATCTGCAGAAAAAGAAATGGGACAGTTTAAACTTCCAGAGCCAAAACAACTTTTATACAATATCGGTGACAAATTTGACATCATTCGGCAAAATAAATAATTGCCTTGCGATTGCCGCTCACTCCTTCGCAACTTAGAGAGATAAACAGAAAATAATATTACATAATAATTCTGATGCATTTAACTTTTGCACATTATTTCCCTCACATAGTCACATTATAAATGAATTCAACAAATGTAGTTTAACAGGTGAGGAAGCAAATAAAAAGCTTCTGTATTTAGCCATATGTTTAAAAAACAAACCATCTACATATTTTTTAACATATAGAGAAAATGTCTCAATTTATGAATCTCTTTTTCAAGAAAAAAAACCCAGGCCAAGAAGGCAGAAAGACAAACAAATTTTACACAACAACAACAAAACTACAATATATATGATATTCAGCATATCTGTTAATTCAAAGATAAATAAAATAAAACCATATTTAGTTTAATTTAGTGCACATGGGGAAAGTCTAATACATGTCATGTAAGAGCTGTTCTGGTTCTAATCTCAGTAAGTTCTGACCACAAGGACTGATTAATGACCATTAGAGTCACAGACAACCACAGCTGCTGCTGGTCCCCAGGCTTCTGTGTGTGCAGCCTGATAACAGCTGTAAAAAGCCTTTTCAATCCTTTCACATTTGCCTGCATGGATTTTACTGCTTACTGTAAGTTCTCATCGCAGCCCAATAAAACATCATGTTCTAGTATCCATTATTCAGAGACACTGAATAAAGATGCTCCAGTGCTTTGAACTGCTGCACATTTTACTGATTTATGAAAATATTTCACAAGGCAGAAAAAGTGGGATCTGCTGCCTTTTAGTCATTTCTGTGAATCAGGGGTTGAACCTTTTAGTTTTATGACAACATTATGCTGCTTAGTGTACACATAGATACTTTAATTAATTGCATGTGATGTGGGCTAGAAATTTGGAAACTGGGAAACATCAGTGAGGAGAATGCCACTTTACCAGTTCATCAATAATCTTTTTGCTCCAAGTACAGAGTTTCAGACAGGTTTCAAGTGCACACCATATGTTCAGTGGATGACACTGTATACCTCCATGTTCCAGATGAACTGCTGGAGAGCAGTGCATTATGGGGTTTATAAACTGCCAGCCTCGTTCACACATTTTAACCTTATACTAACAGTCTGAAATGCGAAGTTGCAATTTTTTCTTATAGCCGATTTTCTATAAGAAAATTTAATTTGCCATCCACACCGTCTTACTTTTATACTTATCCTTATATCTACACCTCTCGGCTGGCTTAAACTTAGTTCTCCAAGCTCTGCTAAGCCTGTGGAACAAAGAAAGCCTTCAGCATCAATTACTCCACAGAATCAAACAAGTATTGATATATGCTTGACACCAAATCCCTGACCAAAAAATGCTGCTAACAAACAGGCTTTTAGATGAAGAACATCTCTGTAATGATCTACTTTAAAAAGAGCCCAAAAGACTGAACTATAATGCTGTGTTTTTGCAAAAAGAATGACATTGAATTAAAACAGGGAATTTACTAATCTATAACCAAACCATGATAAAACTGATAAAAGTTAATTTATTACGTCACATAAAGTTTTTATTCTTTCTTTGAACAGAAAACAATATGAAATAAAAAAGGCAGGGAGGCTGAAGGGAGAGTCCTGGCAGAAACAAGGGAGCTGGCTTCAACAGATGGGGTGTTGGCTAATAGCTTGAATTTGGCTTGAATCTGGACCAGCACTGCCACTAAGTACCCAAGAGAGGGCAATCCCTACACTGGACACAACAGTAACCAGCAGAAAACTGATAGAAAAAAAAAAACATACTTCTATGTCTAAGCTTGTAGTGCATTTGTTCCACATTTATTCTTCATCTCGGACTTGTAACAAATGCCACGAATAAAGAAACTCTCCAGACAACAACAACTATTTAAAAAGAGAAGGGGAAAAAAACATATTTAACACTGAAATTACATGCGGTTTGTCTAAAAGATTATTATTTGTTTAGGGCTTTATCCAATGACACCCTTAGTTAATACATCATTCTTGTCTGCTTCCCTTCAAAATAAAAGCTGAACAAACACACAGGGAAGGAGGAATAAAACTAACATTCACAAAGGGAAGTGTCCTATCAAGAGGCCTCTCCCTGTCTGTCCACTCATCAGTTAACCTTTTAAAGGAAAACTGGAGCTCAAGTGAATCTACTGTAACTACATTTTATTCCAGAGTCATCACAACTACGTCATGCAGTACTTTGAATGCTTAATTTAATACTCTATATTCACTTATTACTGCGTTAGCATGTTATAATATATATATAAAATTTGACACCCTCTTATACAATCAAATCCTTCAAAGCACGATCGTCACTCTTAATTTACATGTGAAAAGCAGGTGTGTTTGTGGTACACGCCTGTCTGTCTGACCATTGTCTTGTCTTTCATCTTGACATGTCAGTGTTCAAAAATTCCACACATTTGACATCAGATGTTTCTCATACAACTTACCGGCTTGAGATCTATTTGTGACCTTAGGATAGACTGTAAGAGTGAAAACTTGTACTCAAAAATCCAAGCTACTCGTTAACTAATTGACAGTAAGTTTCACTCCACAGAAACTGATGTTACGAAGCCGGGAAACATTAGCTTTAGCCGCTTAGCTAACCTTGGTGCCCGGCTAGCTTACTTGGCTAGCTAGCCAAGCTAATCTAAAAACATACATAATATGAATGGGGAATGAAATACTCGAGTCATTTAATATGCATCGCTATTATTATGCTATTGTGATTTAGTATTTTAATTTTGCTGCATATGCTGTTATCAAACGTAAAAAAAAATACAGCTGCGGCAAATTCTGATCCTAAATCCACGACGTTTGCTAACAAAGATTATCCTTCTCCATTCAAATGCTAAGGCTGTGATGAAACTCTCCACCCTGGCCCAATATTATCATCCTGGTGCAGCTAATGCTAACACGGATGTTACGCTATGCGGCTGAACAACGGTTGCTACATTCAACAAACCCGCAGCAACAAAGATCTAAAACAACTTACAGAGTACGACAAGAAAAAGGAGCGGGCGGGATGAAACTTACCATCACTCCGCTTTATTTCCACGTAAGTACCGACGACTATCTTCCCAAAACTCGATGCCATTCTACATCACTTTAAATTAACAAATAAAGGACTATAGTCAATTCTACTAGCCGGGTATCGAAGGCTCCTTTACTGTTTTTTTGATTTGAAGGAAGATGCGGGCAGAAGGTAGCATTACGTAGCTACAGAACCGTTTCCGTTCCCAGTATTTTCAAAATAAAGTTATTTGCAGCAGAAATTTACTGAAAACTTATTAAGATGCTTTCAGTGATTAACTTTAACTTGTCTGTATTTGTGTCAGATACGACTTGCACACTAGATAACATCTTGTCAAATATTTTCATCTCTGTTTTGTCTTATTTTATTTAAGTTGTATGTTTTGTCTTATTTTATTTAAGTTGTATTTACCCAGGAAATAACACTGGTTTGGACAGGCAGCAGAACATTAGAACTATCAGAAATTGATATACATACAACACAATTAAAATGACCATAACACTGAAATTTGCACACCATAAGCTAAAGAGATTAAGTTGTCAAATATAAAACAGGTATAGGTCAATTTGAAAAAATGGCCTACTTCTATATAGCTACCTAAAATGTCTGTATCTAATGTCTGTTGCTTTTATTATTTATTTATTTGCTTTGCCTTTATGCAGAAGGAGCTTGTTTAAGTAAGTAAGTAAGTAAGTAAGTAAGTAAGTAAAGTTTATTTATATAGCACCTTCCTAGAAATAAAATCACAAAGCGTTTCACAAAGAAAAAAATAAACTAAAGAATTACCACAACATTATTCATACAAAAGTACAAGTAGTAAAAAAAAAAAATTAAAACATCACCACAACATTATATTCATACAAAAGTTTAAACAGCAAATTTTACAGTTTTGTGTTCTGAAAAATTTGGAAATAAAAAATTTAAACTTCCAATATTTTTCTAAGTTAAAACTGAAGAAAAGGCACACAGAAAAGCTTTGTGTTAAGTATGTATTTAAAACATTAATCCTTCATATTGACAGGCTTATAATTATTAGAAATTCATGCAGTCATTTCTGCACAAATTAAATAGCCTACTTTTCACTTGTTGCTCATAATGCAATTGATTTACTTAATGAAGAATCTGAATTAATTCACTTAATTTGCATCAGTGTTATGTTTACTCATGTATAAACCCCTGAACAATACAAGCAGGATAAATAAATACTGTTTGTGTATAAATGACACCACCTAGTGGCGATTGCACTAGGTGGTGTATAATCTCAAAGCCCAGAAAGCTTTTCTGCTAAATTTATATTCCAGGCACAACTTTGTCAAAATACTAATGAACTAACTTTTTTTGTTCTTTGTTGTGTATATAATTGTTACAGATAAAATGGATATATTTCTAAATAAAAAAATAAATAAAATAAAAAACTTAGACATGCACAAACATTAAAAATCTCTCAACAAGCTGTATGCCACACAAATTAAATCTACTTTACCTTTCTAAACAATTGAACTGATAACTGGAAAGAAAAAAGAAAAGAAAAGAAATGAACAGTCTGGTAACAGTACATTTACCGTATTGAAAGTAAATTATGAATAAGTTGTTTTCAGTTCCAAGTTTCTTATTTAGCTCTTTTTCAAAGAATGGAAATCATAAAATAAACAATAAAAAATAATAGGTTTTACAAATTAAATCAATATTAAAGAGGTGCTTTAATATCACACCTTCATTCTTTCTGGTTTCTCAAAACCTGCAGTATAAATTCAATCCATTTGTCATGTTAAGGTAAAAAAACTAAAACCTAAACACAAGTCTTTTAGCTTTATCATCATGTTATTGCCACACAAGGATGATAATGCTTTCCCTACATGTGTTTATTTAGCCCTTGTGTTAGCAAAATATCTCATGAACCAGCAGACAGATTTTATTAAAGTTTCCATGAAGTAAAGCACATCTTTTGGAGTCAACCACATTCATTTTGGCAGCCACCTCAACTCATCAAGCATAATAAAAGCTATCATTTTTTACTGACTTTGATCTAAATTTTGACGTGGTAATAACTGAGAACCCTTAAAAATTTGAGCGCTAATACATCTTGCAAAATTTCACAAAATTGCACAAGATTGTGTGCCATAACTTTGTCCCTTCTTATCATAAGATGATCTTAATTTAAAACTTTGGTATAAAAGGCAGCGGGCGATATGCATTTCTTTATGAAATGTTAGGCTGTTGAGATGAAAGAGCATTAAAGCCACTGAAATCCAAAAGCGTTCCTGAAAACCTTCAAAAGGACATTTTATTGATGCATGTGATGAAAGATGTCAGTCAGATCTCACTAGTTCCTTCACTAGTTTCACTTTTTCTTCCTCAATAAATTGCACAAATAGCATATGGGAACGTCCCAGGTCTAATAAACGTTTTAATGCCTAACAGCTCTCCTAACTTTTACATGTTCATTTCCAGCTCATGAAGTGTGAGATCACGCTTGTTCTAGAAGCTACCAGTTTCTTGTGGACATGCAGTTGTCAGTCCCCCCCACCAGTGTCTCCACACACCCCCTCTCCCAGCACATTGAGCATTTGCTGGAGAGTTCTCAGCTGTCCGTTCCCTAAATAGACCTTATCAGGAGCAGACCACCTGTAAGGGAATCTCTTGAACTTCTTTTTTTTTGTATTTAAAAAGTACTTTTTTCACAGAGACTTCAACTATATCACCAAATCTGAAAGAATTTTTGACGTAGCTGTTGTTGACTTTCTAATAACTCAGTGTGTTGTGTTTCCTCTAGGGACTGGTTGTGATTTGGTTGGACCCCCTTTGTCTCATGGTTGGACCACATTATCTCTGCCCCCACTTCATTGACCGTCACTATAAATATAAACCAAGGCATGGGTGGGAGAAAACGTCTGACGAAACACTTGTGACTGGAGATCCAGATCATTCACCTAAACTCGAAAGACAGGAAGGAAGACATCGAGGGTAAATCAAGACACACAAGCTGAAGGTATGGTACAATCTCCGCAAAGACTTTGGTTTTCCTCTGGGTGAGAGGTGACAGAAGCAGAAATAAGCTCTGCATTAGAAATCAGAATTTGTTGTGAGACTCAGACTGGGGTGTGAGATGATGTCCAAATAAGGCTTGAATGGAGGCCATGTAAAGTTACAGATAGCACATGCATGGCCATTTGCTTCAGGAGATCCATCAGGACGAGAATCAATAGAAGAATATTTTAGTTTCAACTGGTAGTAAAAGAGTGACAGATTATTGTACCTCTTTTTTCTAAAAATAAATGTGACTAAACTAAAAATGTCAGAACAGTGTAAAGTATATTCACCAGATGTGTTTGACCATTTTGTTCTTGTTCAAAATGTTAGGTTTTAGAGTGTATGGTTTCCTAACAGCAGCTTACTGCATGCACTCACCATTGATTGTTACAATTTGAGCAGAAAACTGACAGACAAAAAAATGGTCAAACGAAAGGCTGGTAATGAGGTTGAATTTTTTTCATGAAAAAACAAAGATTAATTTTACATGTCATCATTTAATTTGTCAGATGGGAGACCCAATCCAACTAAAAGATGAAGGTAACAAACACTTTCAGGCGGGAGACGTTGACAAGGCCATTGAATGCTACTCCAACGCCATCAAAGTGTGTCAGGACAAGAAGGTGCTGGCTGTTATTTACAGGAACAGATCTGCTTGCTACTTAAAAAAGGTGAGAACAAAAATAATATAAAACAGGCTCATGCTGAGCAAATTTGAAGCTGGAATTCAAATTCAGAGATTTTTTTAAACTTTATTTTTACGCAGGAAAGCTATGCCAATGCAGTATCTGACGCATCTAAAGGTAGAGTGATCATTTAAGAAATTAATGTTTGTTATTCAGTAAAGCAATTCTACTAAGACTAAAAACAATTTTATATCATGAATGTCCCTCTTCCTTACTGGTCCACAGCCATCGATGAAGATGCAGCAGACATTAAAGCTTTGTACCGTCGCTGTCAGGCTCTGGAGAAGCTCGGAAAACTGGACATGGCTTTCAAAGATGTGCAGAGATGCGCTACCCTTGAGCCAAAGAACAAGACATTTCTGGACACGCTCCGCAGGCTGGGAGCGGAAATCCAGGCCAAGGTCAGCACTGAAAACATATACTGTATATAAAGACTGCACATTTACATTATCTGGAAACTAAAGGGACATAAACAGTCTGACATTGTCTCCACAGCTCAAGACATCATTTTCCACAGATTCAAGGGTGCAGAACATGTTTGACATTCTCCTCGCTGAGGAAATCGAGAAGGAAAAAATGGAAAAAGTAGGTACTTTTAATGGTTTACAGCAGATATAAGTGAACCAGGCCAAGGCAGTGGCAGTTTTATAAAGCGTTCTCTTCCTGGGTCATTTCTACAGGCGGCCAACAACCTGATCGTGTTGTCGCGAGAAGATGCAGGAGCAGAGAGAATCTTCCAGAGCAATGGAGTGGCTCTGCTGCTCAACATGATAGAGACGGGCAAGGCAGAAATGATCCTGGCGGCTGTCCGCACTCTGGCAGGAATGTGCACGGGCCACAAAGCTCGGGTGAGTTCAAACACGGGCAATAAGTCAAGAAACATGCTCTGAACACATAAAACTTGACATATTTATTATGCGTACAATAATTTCCCTCAAATAATCCTTTTCCTAAACAGGCTATGGCCATCCTTAACATGGTGGGTGTTGATAAGATATGCAGCATCATGGCGCTTGACAATGAAGAAATTGCCCTGGCAGCTTGCAGCCTCTTTCAAAACATCAATGACTCCCTCACTGGGGCGGACACTAGGGATTACGGGAAAGAAGCCTCTTTAGTTTTGGGTGAGAAAATATTATTCATAGAGAATATTAGTTTATCAGAATCATTGATTTAATCCCACACAACAGAAACATTTGTGTCCATTTTGCCGTTGGTTGAACCACGTTGTGATCATTTATTGCAGATACAGCCAAAGATTTGAAAACCATTCTTCTTGCTCTTCTGGAAATGATTGCCAATAAAAAGGTGTCTGGCCATGGTAGAGACCAGGCGCTGAACCTGCTGAGCAACAACGTGCCTCGCCAAGACAAGAAAGAGAAAGACCACACCAGGACCCTCTTCACTATAGATCACGGTGAGCTGGGAGGTTCTGTTAAGGTCACCTGTTTTAGTCTCTTAATGAAACTCAGATGTGAGGTCTGTGTTTTTGGTATTTTTAGGTCTGAAGAAGATCCTGAAAGTTTGTGGTCAGGTTCCTGAACTGCCAGACCAGCTGCCCCTGACAGAGAACACACAACTGATTGCTAGTATTCTTCTCAACAAACTCTACGACGACCTGAAATGTGACCCAGAGAGAACCAACTTCAGGGATATATGTAGTGAATATGTCAGGTATGTCATTAGAAAAACACACGTTTTCATATATTTAAATGGCATGTTAATATATAAATGTTTTTAAACTGGATTTTTTTCCTGTTGCCTTCATTCTCCTCCTCGTTGCCACAGATCCAAAATCGACCCTAACAACATGGACAAGTCCCTCCACGCCATTAACGCCATCTCAGGAATCCTGCAGGGCCCTTTCGAGGTTGGGAATTCCCTGGTGGGACAGCAAGGCATCATGGAGATGATGGTGGCGCTGTGCGGCTCCGAACGCGAGGTGGACCAGATGGTGGCCGTGGAGGCGCTGATCCACGCCTCCACAAAGATGAGCCGTGCCAGCTTCTTCATCACCAACGGCGTGTCTCTGCTGAAGGACATCTACAAGAAGACAAAGAATGAGAGGATCAAGATTCGTGCTCTGGTGGTGAGTGTGGCCAACGTGAAAGTTCATTGTTTACAGCAGATCCAAAGGAGACTTTTTAAACACATTGAATGAGTAGAGCTTTAATTTGTTCACACCTTCTGCAGGGTCTCTGCAAACTGGGTTCAGCTGGAGGTGATGATTATGGCTTAAGGCAGTTTGCTGAGGGCTCCACAGAGAAGCTGGCCAAGCAATGCAGGAAGTGAGTTCACACATACAGATATTCCTGCAGATAATCATCAAAAATCTAATTTTCTGCACAAATTCATTGTGAATGTTGAGTGCTAAATGTCTACTGAAACTGCTGAGTTATTAAAGTAAAAAAGCTGAACACAAGGCCCTGTCACACTAGAACTGAACATTTTGTTATGACTATTTTACTCTTTTATTTTACTCTATTATTTGATATACTTGTTAGCACTATAATATGTATAGGTCGAAAAGAGGCTTCCAGTAGATTTTTTTTAAATTCCATCTTCAGCTAAGACATCTTTAGTGTTGGACAAACTTTTCATACCTTGACATAAGTTGTCTATGTCTAAATGTTGAAAAGTTTAAAAAACAAAACTCCATACATTGTTAAATGCTTAATTTACTTCCTTTTTAGGTGGCTTTGTAATCCTCAGATTGATTCCAAAACAAGAAAGTGGGCTATTGAAGGTCTGGCTTATCTGACAAATGATGCTGATGTAAAAGATGACTTTGTGGAAGATGAGCTTGCAATGAAAGCGATGTTTGAACTGGCTAAGGTAAACCAGAAAAACCTACAGTATTATGAAACTATGTGTTTTGATAGAAGTTGTTCAAAAAACCCTTGTGTCTGCTGTTCTGTTCCATGTTCTGCTCAGGAATTTCTATTATTAATTATGCACATATACAATGTGTTTTTCTCCACTGAATTTGAAACAAATATGGACTCATAAGTAGGTCAACAATGGGTTTTTTTTTTAAAAAAAACCTACCTGGTACATTTTTATAGAAATAGTAAAACTAAATCAGACAAGATAGTTGCATGCAAAATTTGATCAGACAGAAAATAACAAGTCTGGTTTTCTTTGTGTTTTCAGTCGAGGGATAAAACAATCCTGTATGCAGTTGCTTGCACCATGGTGAACTGCACCAACAGCTATGATAAAAAGGAGATCATCCCTGAGCTGGTCCAACTGGCCCAGTTCTCCAAACAGCACGTCCCGCAGCAGCACCCCAAGGTAAAAGCTGCAGGAGGAACTCAGACCACGGTCGTTGGTCGAGTTCACAGGAAACCTCACCAGTTTCAAAATGCGTACGTGTTTCTTTTTCAGGACAAGAAAGACTTTATAGAGAAGAGAGTGAAAAGGCTGCTGAAGGCTGGAGTCACATCAGCTCTCGCTGTCATGGTCAAAGCAGACAACTCTGTCCTAACTGACCAGACAAAGGAGCTGCTTGCAAGGTAAGACAGCCAGCATGCAATCAGACAATATTTTATGAAATGCAATGTATGACTAATAGGAAATGAGTCAGAGAAAAACTTCAGAGAAAACAAATACATGTTTTTTTGTGTGAACCCACTCTTATCTGTAGGGTTTTCTTGGCATTAGCAGAAGATCCCAAAGATCGTGGCACAATTGTTGCCCAAGGCGGTGGAAAGGTGTGTCCTTAAAAAAATTGCACAATCATCCACTGCAAACCAGTTTTTCTTCATTTTTAGATGTTTTATAGGTGACTTTTGTGGCTAATATTAAATCTTTTGTTTTGTTCCTAGGCTTTGATACCACTCGCTCTCGAAGGCACAGAAACAGGAAAGGTGAAAGCAAGCTTCGCTCTCGCCAAGATAGCTGCTGTAGCCAACCCAGAAACTGGCTTCCCTGGCGAGAGGGTAAGACTTTCAAACTGTTGATGTTTTATTATTTTATCATCTGACAATCTGACATTCGCAGTCATCAGATCTTGTAAAGCTCGCAACAAAAAGTCTTTTTGAAAGTTTACGGCTCTGCCCTGATCAGGTCAGGGTCTGACCAAATCAGTCTACAAATGAAATAAGCATTCTGTATTTGTGCCACATCTGGCCCAAATGCAGTATTTTTATAGCCACTTCTGACATAGATCTGTTCCTGATCTGTAATCCAGATCCAGGCTGGTTACAGGCCGTTTGTGAAATAAAGAAAAAAGACCCCGGACCCTGGTCCATTTACGGGTCTGGGCCAAATGCTCACCACTAATTGACCCAGAGAAGATAACTTTAGCTGTCAGGGTAGGTAGGCAAACAATTGTGCTGATAGTTTGTCATTATTTTTGCTCGACCAAAAGCCAGCTAGAGTTTGCGACTGTGCTGCTATGGCAGGTTGCTTTGTTCCAAACTGTGCTCTAGTGCCAGTGTTTATTATTTACTTGTTTACTTTTTTCAATATTTGTAAAGCAGTTGGTTTTACTAACCATCATCATTCATAATAAATGATTTAAATAATAAAATAATCACAGGTGAAAACTTTTTATTACTAAGTAATTGTTTATTGTTGCTTGATGATGATGTCTGTCATTCAAACTGTGTACAAACAGAGAGTGCAAGATGACTAATCACTCCCACGGTCCTCATATCTCAAAGATTAATCATGCGCAGCTGGGTTGAACAAAGCTTGTTTACAATAAAACAGTTCTCAGTTGCATTTTCTTGTCACTCACAGGTTTATGAAGTAGTGCGGCCTTTAGTCAACCTCCTGCAAACTGACAAAGAAGGAGCACAGAACTACGAAGCTCTCAGAGGACTCACCAACTTGGCTGGATACAGTGAAAAACTAAGGTGAAAAAAAAGGAAGCTGTGGTTAAAGCAATGCTTGATATAGTTTTACAAAATAGACTTTGTTTCCACTGTTTTGGTTTTCCTGCAGGGTTAAGATTGTGAAAGAGAAGGCTTTGCCAGAGATTGAGAACCATATGTTTGAAGAGAATGAAAGAATTCGACTGGCTGCCACTGAGTGCATGTGCAACCTTGTGACATGTAAAGAGGTGAGAACAGATGCAACATGGGGACACTTTAATGAAACACAATAAAATATAAAAATAAGTTTGTGTGTGTTTTAGGTCCAAGCTCGTTACCTTCAAGATGGGAATGATAAGCTGAAGCTGCTGGTGCTGCTGTGTGGAGAAGATGATGACAAACTTCAGATCGCTGCAGCCGGAGCCCTGGCCATGATCACCGCTGCTGAGAAGAAGCTCTGCACCAAAATGACCCTGGTGGTACGTACAACTGTGATCAGTGGTGCCAGATTGGAGGGTCTGTTTTACAGCTCCCCGACTGAATCATTGTTTTCTTCCAACAGACGGTCCAGTGGCTTGAGATCCTGCAGAGGTTGTGTCTCCATACCCACCCTATGGTGCAGCACCGGGGTCTTGTTACGGTCTACAACATGCTCAACTCTGATGACAGCGAGCTGGCCAAGAAGCTGATCGAGAGCGAGATGCTGGAAATCCTCACTGTGATCGGCAAATCGGAGGACAATCCCAAGGGGCAGGAGGCCATCGATGTGGCCCGCATGTGCCTCGTCAGAGCCATGGAACTGGGTCTCATCAAGCCCTTCACAGGTCCCTCCTAAAAGGCTGGAGCAGCAAAGGACTCATAGTTTTATTTCCTTGGTTAAAAAGAGACTGTTTTTTAAATAGTTTTTCCAAATGATTCATCAACCTGCTTTTGATTTTCTAATATACATTACTAGTTTTGGGACATTTGTTAAGTTTAGGCAAAGTGATAAATAGGCTTTTTTAATAATTTCCACAATAATGTTTAGTTATTGAAAAATATTGTTTATTGTGTGAATTTGCTGAACTGTAATATGCTTTCTTAAATGAACTATTTATGTTTTGCCTTAACAATTTGAGCCAATTTATACCAATGAACAGCCCCTTTGTCAGTTCAATTTGATTCTTTAATGCAACTGTCAAATTTGTCAAAACTATTCATATTCGGCTGTGGCAGAGTGGTTAGGGGAGTCATTCTGGAACTTGAAGGTCACTGGAAGATCATTGATCCCCTGTTCCAGACATTTCAGTTGTTGTGTCCTTGGGCAAGACACTTCACCTGCCTATACTGATGTAGAGGGCAGCCATGGCTGGAGCTTATCACCATCAGTGTGTGAATGTGTGTGAATGCCTGAAGTGTAAAGCCCCCTTTTTTTAAACCAATAATGAGTTTGTCAAATTAAAATGTTATTGTTGAAAAATGTACTGACTAGACTACTTGTTTCAGTCATGTTATATCTCTGCCACGCACATCTTCATTCTAGGCAACATTTGTCTGTTTTGTGGCCTGGCAGTGCGCCAGTACCCTACAAATCGACGTCGGCTGCAACCCACCATTTACAACAGCCTCTTATGTCGTCTTTTTGAAACTTGATTTCAAAATAAAATCCACGTGTAAGGTGTGTGTACACATGTGCTACATGTTGTTATCGGTTTCCCAAACAGAACGATACATTCTGACAGCATTTGTGTGGAAAAATATCCGTATATTTATTATATTTATTAATATAATAGCTGCAATTTTGACAAAATGACGGTGTCTTATTTTGTAAATACGGATGTTGTGCTCGTTCATTTTGCTGTTTGAAATAGGATTAAATCTAATTTGACGGATCGCCGTCCGCTCAGCGCCGCCCACCGCAGCCGTGCGGAGCCAGTGTTTTAAATTCTTGGTTGCGTATTTGCTGTGGAGGACGGGACCGGAGCGGAGACGGAACGCATGTAGTAATAGGTAAAGCCTTGGTTATACTCGCGCGAAGTGCGTGCGCACTGGGCCGGGCGGCTGTGCAGCGGAAAGTCCGTGCCCCTCCCTGCTCCCTACGCTTCACAGAAGGGGATTCGGATCGATCAGCGAAGCAGAACATATCTTTGGGCTCTGCAGACGCAACTGGATCGTAGGCTACTTCGGTGAAAAGTGAAACCCTCTGTTTTATTACAAAAGCGCATATTTTTGAAACTTGAAACTTTACCGGTAGACCTGAGACGGACATCACAGACGAGGAGGCAGCTAAGCATCCAGGTAGGCTGTCCGTTGTCTACATATAGGTACTTATTAAGTACCATTTATATCGCCAACTTTGAGTTTTTCATTAGGCCAGAGATTTACAGTTAGTTTACTTTTTATAAATAGACAGTTGTTGTGGTCGCGCAGAGGTTAGATGAGATAATGTGCTCTGTGATTCACCATCTGCGAAGGCTAATAACATCTGAAAATAAATAAATGAAATAATAATAATAATAAAGACTGGGGGGGGGGGGGGGGGGGGGGTTGC